>JASBWT010000035.1:0-209555 GCA_030039255.1 Naganishia friedmannii
TACGCCCAGTACAAAGCGGTAGAGGACTCCGCTTAATTGGAGTGGCGGGTATTGTAAGTACTTACACTTTACCCTTTTTGTCCTCTTGCTTATTGCTTCGTACTTGTGCAGTTCTTTCTATAGTTCGCCACCTTTGTTGTAGTAGAATTTGGAAGTTTAGTTTAGTTATGGAATTAGGTTCGAGCCTGGCAAGTCTTTTTATGCTTTTGTCACTTTGTACTGAAAATAGTAAAGTGACATAGTTTTCTATGTCACTTTGTCACTTTGTCGCTTTTTGTCACTTTGTCACTTTGTGCCATTTTCGGAACAAAGTGACAAAGGTTAGGTTGTACGCCAAGGTCTCCTTAGGAGCCCTTGCGCAGGGTTGGCCTCGCCACCCATTTCTGACGTCTATATAAGACAGGCCAAATTGTAGTAAGTTTTGCCACCATGAATTATGAAACACGCTTTTTCTCCCTAACTCTCCAAGAAGCGCCTTCTTGATTGTACTAACTACCACTTTAGATAATACCTTTAGATTAGCTCATACTAGCATTCTACATATTATCTTGTGAGTTAGCCGTTTACCTGATAGACATCAGTAGTTGCGAAGAATAATCCTTTCTGACTGTTCCCACTTTAGACCTTGTACTGTATTTAGTTAGTATATTATTCCATATTATACTATTCTACATACAACGCTACACAGGCTCTTTACAGCCCATATTCAAAAGCTCCAGTTACCGTCCATCGCATTCTTCTCGATGTGAACTTCGCGATCAAGGAATTGACTAGGCTCAAAGATGGCTCCGGTATCACTCAAGCTAGGAAAAAGCCATTCGAAGTGGCGATAGCCAAGCTTGAATTTTACTTCCATAAATTTTTGAAAAACGACTGGGTCTGCTGCGCATACATGCTGGATCCGGAAAGTCGGGCATCTGCGCTCAAGGATATGCTCAAAGCCTACAAAAGGATCAACGCGGTCAACGAAGCAAGGAGGTGGTCTCCTGGGTTCGCAAGCGAATCGAACTATGTCAAGACAAACCGAATGCGGACACCTCTGCACCGAGTCCGCAGGTAGCCGAACGCGGTCGGCAGCCGGTTAGAAACAACGAATTCGTCTCTCGGCGTTCCACCAATAACCTACCAGAAGGTCAGGATATATGGGACCTCTGTAACGCCGAAGTGTCTCCTTACGGGGAACCTTCGCCGAACGAAACCTTTCTCGAATATTGGGGTAGACACGTTAAATCCTCTCGGATGAAGCCTTTGTCTCTCCTCGCTCGAGATGTTTTGGCACTTCCTGGTTCTTCTACCAATGTAGAGCGACTGTTTTCTCAATCTGGACTGATGCTTCAAGATCGTCGGGCCCGCTTGTTGCGTAAACGAGTCATGCAACAAACGTCTATGAAAATATGGGATCGGGCATTGTACCGACCTTGAAAACCATGATATCATCATCATTGTCATGTATATAGAGTTTTAACCTTGTAATTTTCCAAAAAATAAATAAAAATGAATCATGGAGATGAATGGAAAAATATCGAACAGATTGAATCGAAAGTCTGAAATCAAATCAACAGATCTAAGAAAGAGAAAGAAAGGTGAAAAATGAGTCACAATCTGAATATAATATACATATCTGAATGAAATTAATTCGATGCAAATGTTGAGTAGATCTGGATTATTTATCCAAATTTTGAATTATTTATTCACTGAATTTGTGAATACTGAATAAAGATATGAATACGACGTTAAGCGGCGAGCTGAATGAATCAATTCACGCCGAATTATTTATTCGGAACACTAAGTGTACGGGTCGCATCAATTCGCCGGATCCCCTTCTCTAGCTCCAAAGGCAGTAGTCCTTTATATCCTGCTCTGTCGGTTCTAATCCCGGGCGTATCCGCTCTAGAATGCGGCGCATGTCATCGGACAACGGAACAAACTGGATTTTATCAGATCCAGGGCGTTCGCCTCATGGTGATTGCAAATGAGTGGGCAGAGCAATTGCCGATATTGATTACCTGTTTGAAAAGAAGCAGCCTCGGTCAAGCACAGATGCCATTCGTTATCATCCGCCAGTAAGCCTCTAGCCCCACGGGCTTCCCTGAATGTTGACCCAAGGCTCCGCTCTTCCGTGCGTTCTCAAATGTTCAAAGCCTTTGAGCGATGTCACAACGTCGAGGAGCATTCGGAGATAGAAACGCTCACCTTTGAGACGGCTTGGCAAAATCCATCCTCCCCAAAGTCCCGCCACTCTTTCTTATACGCCATCCCTTTGTTCTGCCTGATTTGTAATAGACCAAGAGCCGTGGAGCGTCGGCATACGTGACGTCCCGTGTAATATCGGGATGACGCTGGCAAAACTCGAAGAAAATACCTGCGTCGATAGCATCAGTCAACCCGCGATAGGATTCAGCGCGCAATCGTGTTGCAATCGTGTTTGATTCATTGCAATGTATCTGAGTCGACAGTGTTCTGTCTGCGCATAAAAGTCGATCAGGTACTCCTGGAGTAACTTGCCTGCCCTTAGCAAAATCGATCGAATACTCTTCTTCTTCTTCAAACACCTCTGTCACTGAATTCCATTTCTTCCACGCGTGGATGTGATATGCAATCCACATCCTCTGCGTCAAGCGGTTATACGCTTCTGGTTCATCCTGCCCATCAGACTCCAAGTCATCCTCCTGCCTCTCCTGAACAGCCGCTTTACCCACACCTTCGTTGCTTTTCGACAGCAGAATAAACTTATGCCATCCATTCTCGCCATGTGGATGAATCAAAGGAAAATGAAAAGGAAGAAAGGTAACATTCAGCTCGCTCACTGGCAACGGTGGCTAATCACCTCGTCTTTGAGTCTCGCTCTATCTTGCTGATCAGACTCCGCAATGAAAACAGCCGCAATTTTTGTAGTATCTCCAGGCAAATTATATCTACGTGGATCGGGACTTCCTCGATCTCACGAATAGACAAAACAGTAGCATGAGGACTCTCAAGAAAGCGCTCGTGCGCGGTTTTATAAGCGCGAGCATAATAGTTCTGCACCGACAGATAAGCTTGTAGCTCTTCCACTATCTCTCTATCCAAACCAATACGCGTATTTCTACGGTTCAAGATATGGTTGATACGTGCTTCCACCGCGCGTTCGTCATCGAACATGTAGAATCTGTGCGAATCTATGCTCTTGGCCATCATTTGGCTGAAATTATCCCATCTTGTGCACCACTTTTCCATTCACACGTAGGTCAAAAATCCCACGTGGTCCCCAAGCTGTCAGATCCTGCTTCATCCCAATCGAGGTGAACGTGAACGCATTGTTATAATTCTGTATACCAAATTCAAACGCTTTTCCCCTTGCACTCTGATCTTCCAATCACTTCTCCAGTGACGGACAACTTCCGCTCAACTTGGGCAGCTGGCACCTTGCCTTTCAAACAGCACTTTGAGAACTGAGGATTGCGGAGCGAAGAGCCTGCCAACTTCTGGGCCATCCGATGCAAAGCACCACAGTAGCCACACACATGAACGCACTCGCCCAGTAGATGCAAAGTGATAGATTCATTGAACACCTCGAAATCTTCATGCTGCCTCTGTACAGGCGTGAGCTGCTCCCGTCGTTCGGCTTCTTCCCCAGCCGCCCTACGGCAACGATTCTTTTCCGCTTCTCTAATGGCCACCGCTCTCTCTCTAGCAGCGTTTGCTCTCTCCCGTTGCTGTACAATCTCAGAAATGCGTGCTCACGAAGTGCCCGTGGCTCCTCTTTCTCTACTCTTGCCGCTTCCTTTCGAAAGGCAGTTTTTTGTCGTCGAGGTATTGAATCGAATATGCCAGGAAACCGGGCTACAAACGGAAAAGGGGCAGGTCTAGAGAAGCTGATCTTATATTAAGGGTAGGGGTGTCTCTAGCGCTGGCTTAGCGCTCTTCAGCCATCTCTGAATCGCGTGGATAGGACATCAGCCATTCGAGGAAGTATCCCGCCACCTCAAGCGGTTGCAGCAGCCATGAGCCTGAGTGAAGAGTGAGCGAACTGAGAACCGAGCGAAACGTAATGGGTGCGCCCGAATTGAGGCGAAGAAGAAAGACCATAAATACCTGGCTTACGTCATATCATTATGAGAGCCGAATGTCATGAATGACTTCAGTCAGCATGCAGCATCATCTGACATCTTGTCATCAGCTGTCCAGCGCAGTATATATAGCGAGCTCTCAGACTCGATTCCCCCCCATCTTGTAATCCGTTTTGCCCTTCAAAGCAAGATCATATGTCAATACTATAGTCACGTGTTTTCAACTATAGCTTAGTGGTTCGAACCTACTGCCTTGTCATCAGTCTTAGCCTTAGTCCTGTTCTCTCTCGAGGTCATTGTCCCGCCCAAGTGTTGAGTCTTAGCTTAACAGCCTCCCGTTCGTGACAAGTCGGCGTTTCTTGATTCGCCAAACTCGCCATGGATATGTCGACCGACGTCGGCTGAACCCGCATGCACGCCACCAGAGATCATCGGTGATCGCAAATAAGGCGGAGATCAGACGGAGAGCTGACTAAGATGCCTGTGTTCGTTCCTGAAAATCGAAGAAGGGTTGTGTTCGTGTGTTGAAGTCGAAGAAGGGGTGAGCCGCGATATACAGGCAAGGTGAGATGGAAGCAGGGTCGGTAATCGCGATGTCTTACTGACTGGTCTCAATTCTTTAAGAACGTCCATGGTGATCGTCGATTTCTAGAACTGTACGGTTGTTACTGCTGCATCATCAACAAGGTCAAATGTCGATACGGACCAAAGGGTCCATGCCTTCGATGCCAGAGTTTCAACATCCGGTGCTGCGTCTTCGACATGTCACCGTCGGAATCGAGTTCTCAGTGAGATTCTGGTGACGCACGATGGCGAATAGCGCGATGAAAGCGACGACCCTATCCTCCCCAGACCTCGGTTGTATCCTGATTAGTATTCGTTTGCACACATTGATTTACTACTGTAACCAGTCAATACCTGTCAAGTCTTTGAACAATATTTGTCAAGTCCTTCAGCACCTGTCCCTCGTCATTCATAACAAAACTCGTACGACGCGCGGCGCACGGATTAACGATCGGTGAGTAATGGCTGACATCACTTTTGATGTCAGCCGACTACGGACTTGTCGGACATCCGCGATGACCGACGATGCATCTGTCAGCTGTTGACAAGATGTCAGGTGATGCTGCATGCTGACCGAGTCATTCATGACACGACTGCGGCAATTGATGTCACCGATCACACGGATAATATTCAAAGACTGCATATGGTACAACATGAAGTTTCATGGGTTGATACTACATTTACAAACGTGATTCTTTTGATTGGTACTGCTGGTGAAGGGGTTGGAATGATGAAACGTCGTTTTTTGTCGACCTACGAAGCTCTCATCTTCGACACCCTACCCTCAGAGGGTCCAACTGCAACATGATTATCGATCTTCCTCTTTCGCGCGTGTGCCTCATTTGAGAGCACTTTCGCCCTTTCCACCTCATCGATCTCACCAATCTTGGACGGAAATGCCACAATGCGTCGAGCCCAGCGCTCGACATTGAACTGAGCTTGTCTCACGGTCACCAGCAAATTACAACGCTTGTCGGCATCCTTGGTCTCGATCCTTTCATCTCTGTGATGTTGCAAGATGGCCAGCAGCCACAGCTATTGAGGCAGATGCGCGATATGGCGGTCGAATTTGAGGAGCTCATCGCTTCCACATTGGCAGTCGAAAATGAAGCACAATTCGACGGGTTTGAATCAGCCGATCAACTACTATCGACGTGGCTCGCTACATTTCGGCAACGTCCCGTATACAACAATGAACGGGAAATGGAGATTTGCCGGAGATCTGTGTCCGCAGCCTTTGGGGAGGAATGGTGGATCGGCTTCGGTTGGCGAGGTTCACCACAAGGAAAAACGTTCTTGGCAACGTTGCGGACGTTGGCGATTGCGGCCCGTCTTCGAGGCCTCACCGCGCAGGACTGTGCCAACATCGCGGATCGGTGCCGAAACAGGAGGCTGCTTGCCTACGGAACCAGCAAGGTGCGAGACGAGGATAGGACGATTGTGTCCGTGGACATCACTAGAGCTCCCACCCTTATCAAACCTCGCTTCATTATCGTCCCACCACCTACCTCGAACCTTCTTACCACTCAGCAATTGAATACACTGTCTATCACCGGCCCTGCTGTCTCCACTCCTGCGTCAGAGCTGCTGGCGATCACAGGCTCGTCGTTCTTTCCTGCCGACGAGCGACGGGCACTTCCGGTCGAACTTCGGAACGAAATTCTGCGGGTGCAACCTCTCGTCTCTGTGAGAAGTATGCCATCGGTTTCATCACCGAGCCAGCGCCGGACCATTGCAAATCCTTTGGCGATTATGACGGCCTCCCCATCAGCATCGCCAAGACCATCAGCGCAATTTCCAGTCGCGCGTACCCTCTCAACCGGCTCTCCCCTCGGTACCCCGTCCCCTTTGACCTCCACCTTTTCGAAGCCGCTGTCCTCTCAAGCACCCTATCGGATTTCCATATCTCACCAGCACGCCCGGTCCCAAAATACCCAAGCGCCCTCTCGCTTAACCTTGATCCCTAGGCTAAACCGGGTTCCAGAAGGTGAAATCCACCAGTATCCTGGCCTCGACGGCGCGGATGGCCAAGATCATCTGATGGACAATCTCGGGGAAGATGAAGGAGGAGACGGCGCAGGAGGGGCCCGGGATGAAGGAGAAGGATAGGACGGCCGAGAAGGAACCGGGGAGGGACAGGCTGGCAAGGAAGGGGAAGCAGGTGACCGCCGGGTAGGTGTCCGCGACGGTCACGTGTCCAACACCGACTCCCATAGGGGCACGTCGCTCAGTGTAAGAGTCGCGCAGCGTTGTAACAATTAATAGTATATATAGAAGATATATAACTATCTATGAACAGTGCAAGATCTTCAAGTGGGATTGTCAGAAAGCATTATGCTTCACGACAATTCGTATGGGATAAGGTAAACCGCTAACTTACTGAATGTAATAGGCAGACCACTAATAGTAGCGAATCTAACAAGATTACTCAGTATTATAGTTAGTACAATCAAGGCGCTGATCAGGATGTTAGTGTTGTCATTTGTACAAATGACACGTAATACCCGACACATCAGCCACCACTCACAACATCCACATTGTTCTTTTGTTCGCATTGTTCTATTGTTTACAAGGCCATCAGCCCCGTAGCCGGAATACGGACCAATAATTTCTGCAGCATTGCAAGTCTTTGTCACTCTTAAGTCTTGATTTTATCCGAAGTCCACAACTGTAAAGAGCCTGTGTAGCGTTGTATGTAGAATAGTATAATATGGAATAATATACTAACTAAATACAGTACAAGGTCTAAAGTGGGAACAGTCAGAAAGGATTATTCTTCGCAACTACTGATGTCTATCAGGTAAACGGCTAACTCACAAGATAATATGTAGAATGCTAGTATGAGCTAATCTAAAGGTATTATCTAAAGTGGTAGTTAGTACAATCAAGAAGGCGCTTCTTGGAGAGTTAGGGAGAAAAAGCGTGTTTCATAATTCATGGTGGCAAAACTTACTACAATTTGGCCTGTCTTATATAGACGTCAGAAATGGGTGGCGAGGCCAACCCTGCGCAAGGGCTCCTAAGGAGACCTTGGCGTACAACCTAACCTTTGTCACTTTGTTCCGAAAATGGCACAAAGTGACAAAGTGACAAAAAGCGACAAAGTGACAAAGTGACATAGAAAACTATGTCACTTTACTATTTTCAGTACAAAGTGACAAAAGCATAAAAAGACTTGCCAGGCTCGAACCTAATTCCATAACTAAACTAAACTTCCAAATTCTACTACAACAAAGGTGGCGAACTATAGAAAGAACTGCACAAGTACGAAGCAATAAGCAAGAGGACAAAAAGGGTAAAGTGTAAGTACTTACAATACCCGCCACTCCAATTAAGCGGAGTCCTCTACCGCTTTGTACTGGGCGTACGTCATGCCCGACTTCCACTCGTGCAGCTTCCTCTTGTTGTGCAGGTAGTGCAGGGAGAGGGATTCATCCCAGGGAAGTTTGTTCCACAGGGCCGAGTTGACGAAAGGCGTAAGGCGAGTAAGGACGGATCGGATGAAAGGCGTGTTGACGTGGTGAGGTTTGGCTCCGTACCAATAGTTGTTGATTTCTCGCAAGGCATGATAATAAGCTCGAAGGCGAACTTCCGACAATCGAGTAGGAGGGGAAAGACGAGGGCTGTTGCCGATCGAGTAAATGATTATATATGTCATACGGGGTTTTCGCTTTGCGGATCCGGCTCGGGCCTCGTGACCGAGAACAGAATGTACCGTTCTTGCTTCGCGAATTGCAGGCGGATGCAAATCGTCAAACATGGGGTGTCTACAGGAATTGATCGAAGCGGCAAATTGGGAAAAGCCACTAAGTGTACTGGCGATGGAAGACTTGGCTGTCCTCTCGGCGGAGATGCGGTTAAGCTTGAGAACATCCCAGCTCGTGATGGCTCGGTTATAGCATTCTCGGCAAATAGCGATAGGCTCGAGGAGCTTACTGAAGTGTGTAAAGGGTACAAGCTGCATCGGAGAAACAGGGTCGAACTGATAGCCGATGGGCAGCTGCGGAAGCGCTGTTACGAAGCACGTGTGGTGGATACCCTCGACATTGTGGGCCATTGTAGTGTTTGGGGATGCGGATGGTAAACTTGTTTGTGGGGTAAATCAGATGGGAGAGGAAATGGGATTCGTCGGGGTCTGGACGAGGATTTTATAGACGATTGCCACCCCCTTCTCGATAGCTGTTGGCTGAGCAATCTGCTGCGAACTGTGCTCTGCTACCAAAGAGAGAGAACTGCTATCAGCACTAGCTGTGCTACAACAGTCAAGGCGGCATGATGACAAAGTGACAAGGTTTCTTCTGTCACTTCACTGTATCTGAATGTGGTTCCTTCGGTTTGTCTATCTCGGAAACCGAAGGATTTTTCGTGCTGTCGTTGTTGAGCCGTCTAGCTGTTACATGGTTTTCTGTACATATATTTGCCTTTCTTCCAGGAAGATTCTACTGGAGCCCTGCTCGTTGTTTGTATGCGTTCAGCATCTCTTGGGAGTTTTCTAGATTTTCCTCAGGCTCATATGTATCGTCGAAATCTTCGTATCCGCGCCAGTGACAAAGCAAACGTAATCTTCCATTCTTGTCAGTCTTGTGGCCACGGATTTCTTCTAGCTCGTACTCAGGCTCTAGTTCCGCATTGAGTACAGGCTCGGGTCTCGGTTCAGCTCTTCCTGCGAATTCTCGCGGACTATCATGGTACATTTTTAGATATTGTACATTAATGATCGGATGTATCTTGATGTGGGTCGGAAGGTCTAGCTCATAAGCCGTAGGGCTTATCTTACGCAAAATGCGGAAGGGACCTATGTACTTGGAGCGAAGTTTCTTGCTCCCTTGTGTACGCGAAAAGGGTGGGTTCGTATGTTTGGTGGATAATAGGACGAGATCTTCTTCGTTGAATTCTTTAGAATTTCTGGTTTTATTATATTGCTCAGCTTGGCTGCTCTGTGCTTTTTGAATTCGCTCATATGCTTGGTTCATCAAAGCTTGTTGGTGATCAATGAAGTTCTCGGCAGCGGCGACATCTAAGTCAGAGTCGACCGTATGAGGAGTTACTGGATGATATCCAAGGTCTAACTCGAAAGGAGTAAGACCTGTACTGGCGTTAATTGAGTTGTTATAGGCGAACTCAAGAGTAGGAAGCAACTCAGACCAGTCTTTCTGGGTGTGAGAGATATAATGCCTTAGCATTTCTTTGACAGTTCTAACCATCACTTCTGACTGTCCGTCAGTTTGCGGATGGTAAGCGGTTGACATCGCTAGCTTAGTTCCGAAGCGAGACATGAGCGCTTTCCAGAACAGGGAAGTAAATTTGGTGTCCCGATCAGACACTATGACACGAGGCATTCCGTGAAGCTTTACGATCGAATCGAAAAACCTGGTAGCGGTATCTGGTGCCTTGTCTGTGTTCTTGGAGGGGATAAAATGTACACGTTTCGTCATCTTGTCAACTACGATGAAAATCATGTTCCATTCTCCTTCACCGGAAGGCATGAATGGACCAGCAAAGTCCATAGAGACAGTGTGCCATCGCTGAGGAGGTACCTCAAGTGGTTGTAGAAGCCCAATTGGTCCGGAATCGGCTCTGGCTTTGTTACGTTGACAAGTGGTACAGCTTCGACAATATGCTTTGACATCCTTGCTCATATTGTTCCAAAAGTATTTTCGACACAGGTTGTTGAAGGTTTTGGAGTAACCTAGATGAGCTGACGACACAGCATCGTGGTGATCATGGAGCAGATCAAGTCGAAGGGTTTCATAGTCGGGCACGTATATGCGTGGAAGGCGATCTTGTGTCGCTTGAAATAGGACAAGTCCATCGTCAGTCAGACGAAAGGGCTTTAGGTGAGGCGGAGGGTTTTCTGTGGAGAGTTGTTCTACAAGTTTCTTGCAGTGTTCGTCGTGACTATATCCAGTTTTGATCTTCTCTAGAAAAGAGGGATCGATGACCACATGAGTCATGCTATTCACCACATGAAGGGGTGCACGTGAAAGGGCATCGGCGTTATGGTGGACACGTCCAGGTCTGTACTTGATAGTCATGAACTCCTTATAGGGTTGGAGATCCATGGACCATCGAAGAAGTCTTTTGTTGGTACCGGAGAAACTCAGAATCCATTGTAGAGCAGAATGATCCGTGACAATCTCAAACTTTGAGCCATCCAGATAAGGATGTAGTTTCTTGAGACCCCAGATGATTGCGAGGCATTCCATCTCGGTAGACGAGTAATTCTTCTCGGCAGGTGATAAGGTACGGGAGAGAAACACTATAGGGTGGTCTCTCTTTTCAGAGTCTTTTTGGGAGAGAACAACTCCAAGACCATCAGTGGATGCGTCGGTATCCATGATGAATGGTTCCTGGTAGTCGGGATGGGCTAAAACAGGAGCTGTGATCAGCTTTTCCTGAAGCTCTTCCATGGACTTTTGTTGTCGTTCTCCCCATTTCCATTCGGTTTCGTTCTTGAGGAGTTCGTAAAGCGGGGAAGCAATTCGAGCAAAGTTCTTTACGAACTTGCGATAATAGACGGCGAGTCCCAGGAATCGTTGCAGAGACTTGACATTGTGTGGGCGTGGATATTCCTTTACCGCTCGTACAGTCTCTTCTAGAGTTCCGATTCCCAGATTACTAACGCGGTGACCGAGAGCTTTTATGGAGTGATGAGCTACGTAGCTTTTCTTGGCGGATAACGTGATACCCGATTTGGTTACAAGCTTGAGAATAGTGTCGACATCGTTGGCGTGTTGATCGAAGGTCTTACTATAGATAATAATATCATCGATGTATACAAGAGAGATCTGCCACTTGTATCGACCCAAAATACGATCGGTGAGTCGTTGGAATACACTTGGTCCAGTCTTGAGACCGAAGGGCATTCGTTTGAATTGGTGAAGTCCGGCATGGGTACGGAAGGCGGTCTTTTCTCTGTCTTTCTCGTCGACTTCGACTTGATGAAAACCTTTGTTTGCATCGAAGGTAGTGTAATAAGCCATACCGGAGAATTGTGTCAATATATCGTCGACTCTAGGAATCGGATATTGATCGCCTTTTAGTACGGTGTTGATTTTCCGGTAGTCTATGCAGAAACGATCTTTTCCTTTTTGATGTACAAGGATAGCTGGGGAGGCCCAAGGCGAGTCAGACATTTCAATGACATCGTCTGTTAGGAGTTCCGCAATCGTTTCTTCGATGATCTTTCTTCCGTGTGGAGAAGCGTGGTAAGGAGGGGAGGATATAGGAGCGGCGTCTCCGGTATCTAACGTCATCTTGACTAAGTCCGTTTGGCCAAGCTTGTGAGAACCATAGGCAAAGGCGCGCCGGTTTTGATAAAGGATCTCAAGCATTTGTTTTCGTTCTTCAGCATTGAGCTCAGGGTTGATATTGAATTCTTCCATAATGGAGAGGAATTGTCTTTCGTCATCGTCGTTCCGACTGATGAAGTTTATGAAGGCGGAAGCGGTGGTCTGAGGTTTAGCTCTTTCGATGGTTGGATAGAGAGCAGCGATAGGTTGTCCACATAACAACTCTACCGGTTTATTGGAGGTGTTCATGACTTGCACGCGATGGTCCAAGGAGTTGGTCCATCCTACTGAGCGAGCTACCATTAGTGGAACTTCGTACTCAAAGTCAGGTTCTAGTAGGTAGGACTCGGTGGTGATGTTTCCTTCTATTTCGATTGGAAGTTCCACCATGTGGCCGGGAGTGATGGTGCATGTGGCTTTGACTCGGGCGATCGGAGATTGCATCATTTCTTGAGGGATTCTACAGGTTAGACGAATCTTACCTGGATTGCCCTTGAACATCAATATTCCTTGGTGCAAGTCAATATTGGCTTTCTTCGTTACGAGAACATCATTTCCCATAATAACGGGAGTGTTGTTGGAAGCGATGAAAAACTTCATTGGCATCGAAATGAAATCAGGTTTATTGATATTCTTGAAGTTGAGAGTAGTGTAGAGGATCTCGGTGACAATAGCGTTGCCTAAGCCTTTCAACTCAAAGCTACTGCATTTCTCCCTTCTACAATTCGGCAGGTATTCGTTCGCGAAATTTCCGTCGATGATGGAGATGGAAGAACCGGAGTCAATACATATGGGGAAAGAGAATCCTCCAACTCGCTCGAAAGCGCAAGTTGCGTAAGCAGGAGTTTTGTCTTTCCACGAGTCCTCATCTTTATATTCTGAGGGTAATTCGTTTGTGGTGGAAACTATTGGAGCACCTGAGACTGTTGGAAAGTCTTGTGGGATATACGGAAAGGTAGATAACGGTTTCGGCTGCGTCGGCTTCGGAAGTGGTGCAGGGACAGGCTCCGGATTTGGAGAAGGCGCAGGAGTTCTGGGTTCTTTGAGCTGAGCTCGAGCCCTAGTCGTAATAGCGTTTGTCGTTTTAGAGAATGACTTCCATTTGTTACCATTCATCGGAGTGCGATTGCTGTCACTAACCGAGTGGCTTGCAGAAGGTCTGGAAGAACCAGAATTCCGGAAATCGTCACGAGGCTTCGAAGGATGAGGGCAATCTTTTCTCCAGTGGTTGCCTCCACAGTTGAAGCAATTCGTTCGAGGAGCGGAGGAAATATTTGCGCTGCTGGACGTGTCGGAGGGGTTTCCATAAGTAGGACGGATCATCCTAGTTTGGGAAACGGTAGTAGATCCGTCTTTGCGGTCGGTACGTTCGTAGTTGGAGACGGACACGTTTCTAGGATTAGAATATGTTTTCCTGCCTCTAAGGCCAGGTTCTAAGTCAATAAGAATTCTTCGGAATTCTTCCATAGTGGTAAAGCGAGAAATACTAGCTTTGACAAGGGGTTGCATAGTTAAAGGTATTCCTTCTATCATGTCCTCTATCAACTCGTGCTGGGGAGTCGATTCGGGGAAAACGTATGATTGCAACCTTTTCTTGTCAGCGAAGTAATCGCCAAAGGACTCGTTCACTCGAAGCGATCGGTAGAGACATTGTCTCCTAAGATTTGCACGATGGTTAGGCATATAGAAGGCATTGCGAATAGCAAGTTGCCAATCATGCCATGTTCTTAAAGCAAGTCGAAATTTTCCGAGTTGAGTGAACCAGGTGAGAGCGTTACCTTGAAGAACCAAAGGTAATTGTTGAAGGAGGTCCGAGTCATGCACGCCCGAATACTCAAAGATAGCAGATACCTTTTCGATCCATTGATCGACGTCTTCGTTGTCTTTGCCGGAGAACTTGGGTAAGTCTGAAGCTTTGAGCTTGGGGTGATGCGGAGCGGAGGAATAATTGGTCGGTGCGTAAGAAGTTTCTCGACGAGGAGTGTCCATCTCGAAAATGGCATGTCGTTCTCGTTGTTCGGAAGCGCGAGTGTTCAGTCCTGCGACCTGACGTTGTAATCCAGCGATAATTTCGTTCAAGTGTTCAATCTCAGCGGCGGTAGCAAGTCGAGGTTCCGGAAGACGAAGGTCTTCGGGCTCGGTTGATGCTTCCAAGATATCATGAACGGGTGTCGAAGGTACAGGTGTCGATGGTACAGGTGTCAAAGAGTCGTTGCTGCGAATGGAGGGAGTTGTCGAGGAAGATCGGGAAGAGGGAGTAACAAGAGGAGTATCTCTTACTGGGTTACTGGAGGCAGCTTGGGTACTGCGGACAGCTCGAGGAGGCATACTGTATGTTTTACAGGTATGTGGATGGAAGTGGTGAAGATGGAGTAGTACTAGTACGGGTACTGCTGTATAGTAGTATCAACTATCCTATGTCCTAATAGGCTATAGTGATGGATCACCTCAGGTACACTGAGCTGTGATAGAGCGCTTTAGATTCCTGAGCAATGCAAAGGAAGAATCGACTAACTTGTCGATAACCGGTTGTTGGAGGTAAAGATCTTTAGTCGCGTCCGAATAAAGAGGTTGGCGGAGAGTGGTGAATTTCTTGAAGGTGTTTACGTTAAAACAGAGTTACAATAGTCGTGAACTGACTAGTATCCCCACATAGGATTCCAATTGTAAAGAGCCTGTGTAGCGTTGTATGTAGAATAGTATAATATGGAATAATATACTAACTAAATACAGTACAAGGTCTAAAGTGGGAACAGTCAGAAAGGATTATTCTTCGCAACTACTGATGTCTATCAGGTAAACGGCTAACTCACAAGATAATATGTAGAATGCTAGTATGAGCTAATCTAAAGGTATTATCTAAAGTGGTAGTTAGTACAATCAAGAAGGCGCTTCTTGGAGAGTTAGGGAGAAAAAGCGTGTTTCATAATTCATGGTGGCAAAACTTACTACAATTTGGCCTGTCTTATATAGACGTCAGAAATGGGTGGCGAGGCCAACCCTGCGCAAGGGCTCCTAAGGAGACCTTGGCGTACAACCTAACCTTTGTCACTTTGTTCCGAAAATGGCACAAAGTGACAAAGTGACAAAAAGCGACAAAGTGACAAAGTGACATAGAAAACTATGTCACTTTACTATTTTCAGTACAAAGTGACAAAAGCATAAAAAGACTTGCCAGGCTCGAACCTAATTCCATAACTAAACTAAACTTCCAAATTCTACTACAACAAAGGTGGCGAACTATAGAAAGAACTGCACAAGTACGAAGCAATAAGCAAGAGGACAAAAAGGGTAAAGTGTAAGTACTTACAACAACCCTGACATACACTCACGGTAATCAGTGCAATGGGTTATTGACAACTCGAAGATCCTGTAAAGAGCCCGGTAACGTTGTATTCGAATAGTATAAAATATATTATTATACTAACGGAAAACAGTACAAGGTCTAAAGTGGGATCAGTCAGAAAGGATTATGCTTCACGATTATCGGTGTCTAATAAGGTAAACGGCTGACTTCCTAGATAATATATAGAAAGCTGATATAAGCAAACCTAAAGGTATTATCTAAAGTTGTAGTCAGTACAATCAAGAAGGCGCTTCTTGGAGAGTTAGGGAGGAAAAGCGTGTTTTCATAAATCATAGTGGCAAAACTTACTACAAATTGGCCTATCTTATATAGACGTTAGAAACGGGTGGCGAGGCCTACCCTGCGCAAGGGCTCCTAAGGAGACCGGAGAAACAGGCATCAATGTTACCGTCGACAGTTACCGAATTGTTGTCATAAATCAGAATAAGGTTATCAAGAGCCAAATGACCGGCTAGAGATATAGCTGAGACACGAGATGAATTGTGAGATGAAAGTGAGATGAAAGTTGCGTGGGCGAGCTTCGAGAAACTTACACTCTTGGCCAACACCTTCTTGCAAACATCCATCTCCAGTAAAGCACCAGATCTTGTTGT
The DNA here is from genome assembly GCA_030039255.1 of Naganishia friedmannii. NCBI lineage: Eukaryota > Fungi > Basidiomycota > Tremellomycetes > Filobasidiales > Filobasidiaceae > Naganishia > Naganishia friedmannii. The sequence goes on from JASBWT010000035.1 coordinate 15,866, forward strand.
CGACGACATTGAGGCCGTCCCTGTTGTAGGTTGCTGCTAAGTGCTTGGATGCCATGGCCATTCCGGCGGCGTAGGAAATACCTTGGCCGAGAGGACCGGTAGTGACTTCGCAACCAGGGTATTCGATTTCAGGGTGACCAGCGGCCATTGATCCGCTCATGACAGGCGCATGATACTGCTGGATCTGTTCTATGGTCCATGCTTCGTATCCGGAGAAATGAAGGTACAAGTACTGCAAGAGACAAGCGTGTCCAGCAGAAAGAACGAATCCTGTAGAATCAAATATCAGTAAGGTATGAGTATGGCTGAGAAAACTGTACTGACGATCTCGGTTGAACCAGTCTGGGTTGGCCGGATTGTAACGCATTTCGTAACGCCACAGAGCAAGACCGATAGCCGCAGCACCCATAACGGTTCCAGGGTGGCCACCCTTGTATTGCTGACAAAGGTCGGCAGCGAGGCACCGGATGGTATTTAGAACGAGTTGTTCCTCCTTGGGCTAAGGCAAGACGTAACCACGAGTAAGTATTCACTCTGATCCTGTCATAAAGAAGCATCTTACGGAGGCAACCTTGTCCGTGACATGTGCATCCTTCTTTAGAGATTCGGAGTGATGACCGCTTGAGTGGACATCCAGAGCGATTGATGGAGACATGATGACGGGAGTTTTGTTGAAGTAGGAAACGTGATATTACGTGCGAGGGGTATAATCCTTGTTGTCCAACTATACAGGATTTGGGAGGACTGACTGATGGAGGGTGAGAGGAAGAGAAGCTATCCCATGGTGACTGTTGCTTGAGATATATTTATGTTTCCTAACCATTCGTCGCGGTGCAAACCCGTTTGGCGGCTTCGTCGATGTGATGGTCGAAAGACATGACATTCACGGCGGTTGCTGAGTTGAACGATACAATACCTGGCGGTTGAATGAACACCATTCAGCCACCATTCAATCTACCATTTCGGAGCGCTGTTGTTTCAGCGCTCAGGCGCGGGATCGGTGAAAACCTCAGGCGCTAGCGTACAGATAATATTGATGATATTGATGATATTCCGAAAGACCGTAATATATCACGCCGCAATGATTCAACCGAGTAGGGCACGAGGAGGTGGGAAGCCGGGAAGTTTGGCCGGAAAGTGAGTATTTCGCATTGCGAGAGGCTAGAGGGCGAAGACGAGCCTCGGGAAGCCGCTGCGGCGGATGACCTGGCTAATCAACGCTTGATAGAGCATAGCGAGCCAGCCATGCCAGGACTTCTCCGTCCGTAGACGTTCAGCCTCGGTCATGCTTCTTTGGGAACTTCTCTGAGTTGTGAGTTGACGAGATTGGACAGCAAGCGACTCAGCAGGCCCAGAATTTCCCATATCATGTGCACCACTTGTGGATAAAGCAAATGGACATTCATACTTTTAGACAACTGTGCAAAGCTCGTATTTCTCCTTGAATTGTACTCGTAGCACGGAATCGCGAGGAAAGGTTTCCGCCTCAAGTGTTCTTGCAACTACTACAGGCAAAGTGGCATTGACTGATGTTCAATCTCACGTTTGCCTCAGTAGCTGCCTCAGTGTGCGTCTCTTTGCTTCGAGACTCTGCTAATGAAGCATATTCCATATTGAGTCGTAGTCGACGTCTTGTAACGTAGAGTCAATGGGTCAAAAGCCAAGTTGACGCCATTGAAATAGTAATAGTAAGCATAGTTTGATACAACTAGTGAAAGGCAAAACACTGAGGAACCTATGCACGACCAGCCGCCACGTCCGCCTTGAAGTTTTCGACGATTTGTCGGAATCCTCCTGGGTGTAAGACAAAGCCAAGGGAGAGAGAATACTCGTTGTTGAATGCTCGCGGCCATGATCCGACGATTCGTGCGTTGACGGGGTCCTTCTTGTACTTGACCAAGTCGAGGGTTCTACAATGAAGGCAATGAGCACGAGAAAGGGAATTGCGTGGATGAAGCCGTTTACTTACTCTTGGCCACAAACATCTTTCAGAGCCTCCAATTCCTGCTTGATGCTGACAGTGAAGCCAGGCAGGTTGACCGTCCTCGAGTGCTTCTTGAAGTTGCTGGTATCGACCTTGCTCGCGAACACAAAGTTCTCAATCACGTTACCTGGCGAAGCGACCCATGCTTCCAGTTCGTCGAGTGCCGGGTCATCGAAAGAGTCGCCAATCGGGCAGATCGCCTCGACGCCATGTAAGGGCTCCCTGATAATACCGGATAAAAAGGCCGAAGTGGCGGGAGATGGAAGGCCTGCGCGGCATCGATGATAAGTATTGCCTCAAACCGTCGAAGCGTATCGACCATACGTACCTGGTCGAACGACAATTGTAGGCACCCGAATTACGCGACCGTCCACAAAACCACGTCGACTGTATTAGTTTACCAACAGTTCTGCGATAAGCTTTCCGCATCCATACGATCCCTCCGGAGAAGCCTGAGTCTCGGGCATAACTTCATGCGGCTGATACGAGGTAGCATTAGTAGTGCGCGATGTGACCGTTTCTAAGATTGTATGCTTACCAAAGGCCCACCAAATACGGCGATACTACTGGTAAAGATGAATTTCGCTGGCTGTCCATTAGGCGCTTTGTATTTTCTTGCGGCCTCGAGAACGAGTCGGGTCGAGTCGATGTTGATTTTCATACCGAGGTCGAAGTTGTCTTCGGCACCTCGCGACATGATGCCATGAAGGCAGTAGATGACGGAGGGAGGACCGAGCTTTGTGGTGAAGAGGGACTGGACCCCAGACTTTTCGGAAAGATCGGCTTTGATAACCACATAGTCATCTTCCGAGACTCCCTTGGGCGGCTTGGGTTCGACTGAAGGATAGGCGCCAAGAGCCGTAAGGTTAGTATGATCGCCTCCAAGCGCCGCAGCATGGCCACCCACCGATATCAGCGAGAATTAAATGAGCATCGGTGTATACAGGATCCTTTCGGATGACCTGAGCGAGAACCCCACCGAGCCAACCTCCGGCTCCGGTGATGAGAATGATCTCCCGGGAGTGGGTACCGTTTCCATTCGTGGCGACAATAGTCGTGAACTGACTAGGATCCCCACATAGGATTCCAATTGTAAAGAGCCCGGTAACGTTGTATTCGAATAGTATAAAATATATTATTATACTAACGGAAAACAGTACAAGGTCTAAAGTGGGATCAGTCAGAAAGGATTATGCTTCACGATTATCGGTGTCTAATAAGGTAAACGGCTGACTTCCTAGATAATATATAGAAAGCTGATATAAGCAAACCTAAAGGTATTATCTAAAGTTGTAGTCAGTACAATCAAGAAGGCGCTTCTTGGAGAGTTAGGGAGGAAAAGCGTGTTTTCATAAATCATAGTGGCAAAACTTACTACAAATTGGCCTATCTTATATAGACGTTAGAAACGGGTGGCGAGGCCTACCCTGCGCAAGGGCCTCTAAGGAGACCTTGGCGTACAACCTACCTTTGTCACTTTGTTCCGAAAATGGCACAAAGTGACAAAGTAACAAAGAATGACAAAATGACAAAGTGACATAGAAAACTATGTCACTTTGATATTTTCAGTACAAAGTGACAAAAGCATAAAAAGACTTGCCAGGCTCGAACCCAATTCCATAACTAAACTAGACTTCCAAATAATACTACAACCAAGGTGGAACTATAGAAGAACTGCACAAGTACAAAGTAATAAGCAAGAGGACAAAAAGGGTAAAGTGTGAAGTACTTACAGATCCGATACAGCGACCCCGTTGCTCAATAATGAAGGTATAATCGCAAATGCATTTTTCACAGTGTCTACGTAGCATCTCCCCCCCCTGTCGCCGACATCTATACGTGCTTCAACCATCCCTTATATACTTGTCACACTGTATCTCAGGATTCGACTGCGAAATCAGGAGAAGTAACTTAGCAGCGACTTTTATGGTAACAGTAAGGACTACCGGTGCGTAAATGACGCTACCAACGACCTGTACCAGCATGAATATGAGCCCGAATCTCTCATCCTGTCTGTCTAGCGAAGCAAGGGGCAATCACTGGGCAAGCTACTAGTTGATGGCGACGGATTGAGATAGTCGCTGTAAGCGTCGCGCAGCGTTATTTCAATTAATATAGTATATATAAGATATTAACTATCTATGGACAGTGCAAGGTCTTTAAGTGGGATTGTCAGAAAGCATTGTGCTTCACGACAATTCGTATGGGATAAGGTAAACCGCTAACTTACTGAATGTAATAGGCAGACCACTAATAGTAGCGAATCTAACAAGATTACTCAGTATTATAGTTAGTACAATCAAGGCGCTGATCAGGATGTTAGGGAGGAAAAGCGTGTTTCATAAATCATAGAGGCAAAACTTACAACCTTTCTGGCTGTCTTGTATAGACGTCCGAATCGGGTGGCGAGGCCAACCTTTCCAAGGGCTCCTAAGGAGACCTAGGGCTACAACCTATCTCTGTCACTTCGTTCCAGATTTAGTAGTGACAAAGTGAAAACCGACCAAGTGTCAAGTGACATAGAAAACTATGTTGTCACTTTGCTATTTTCAGTACAAAGTGGTACTGACAAAAGCATGAAAAGACTTGCCAGGCTCAAACCCAATTCCGTAACTAGACTAAACTTCCAAATACTACTACTACAAAGGTGGCGAACTATAGAAGAACTGCACAAGTACGAAGCGATAAGCAAGAGGACAAAAAGGGTAAAGCGTGAAGTACTCAAAGTCGCACACTGTCTCATGTTACCTTCGTTGCTGACCTCGTGCTGCCATGACTTTATGCCTGGCTAACAGGATAAGCGTCGAGCCGAAAAGCGGTTTAAGCGTCTGATACGCGAGTTGGACTGATCTTACAATAGCAGGATGAGTGCTTAATTTCTGTATTGAGCTTCGATGGCGAAGATGCGTTCCAGTCCTGTGTCAGCCCACATCGACCTCGAGACGCTTGTAACAGAAAATCAGGGCATCCTTGCTGACCCGCGGTAGCTCTACCAGACGTCACGTCAGTGGATTGGTCATAGGTGCGGCATGATACTACAGAAAGACTAGCACGGCCAGCACTGCAGGTGAACGAAGACCCGCTGCAACATCTCAGACACAACCGTTGCAGAAAAAGCAAAAGGCGCTTAAAAAGCGTGACTTTGCTGTCCATTTCCGCGCCCCATAGACTCGGTGCATTTTGTGAAGACCAGCTCGTGTAAACAATCAATGAATGAATAGATTGTAATGGCTGATACAACTTACCTGTGAAGACCAGCTCGTGTAAACAATCAATGAATGAATAGATTGTAATGGCTGGCCTTCAACAGGCTAGAAAAGGCAAAAGAAAGCAAGCGATGCTTCTTGAATATATACCTGAACAGAGAAAGGAGGCCTCTAGGTTACCTCCTTTCATGAGAAGCGAGAAGCACAACAGCTAGCACAGCATCACCCTTTCCGACAAGCGTCGTTATGACGTGTCATTTCAACACCCCCCCTCGACGCGAAGTCGGGTCCTAATTCGATTTCGATCGCTCCTGAACGTCCCTAGTCTCGATATGATGAGGTTCCATTCCCATGTACTGACGGAAGCGTTCGGTTTTGTCTCGACTCAAAGCCTTTGTGAGTAGATCTGCTTGATTCTCTTCGGTAGAGATGTATTCGAATCTGACATGTCCTTCCTTCACGTTGTCGCGCACGTAGTTTCCCCGAATTCCGATGTGTTTCGATCGATCATGTAATTCATGTTGGCCTGGATTGCAAGCGGCGGCGATTGTGGATTGGTTGTCGTTGTGGATGGTGATCGGTTCTTTTCCCAGTAACTGTAAGTCGGATAGCAGCAACCTCAACCACGACGCCTGCTTTACCGCATCGCATCCCGCCATCAACTCTGCTTCCATGGTTGAGAGCGCAACGGTCGACTGCCTCCTACTTTTCCAGGAAACCAACCCACCAAACGTCTCGAATGTGTAGCCTGTGGTGGAACGACGGGTGTCCGCACAGGCTCCCCAGTCGGCATCACAGTGTCCTTGGATGATACGCGAAGAGGACTCGGCGTCGAAAAGGAGGCAGAGATCGGAAGTGCCCCGGATATATCTGAGTAAGTGCTTTGCTGCTGACATGTGCTGTGCCGACCACTTGCTGAGGTATCGAGCGAGTAGATTGGCCGGGAACGCGAGGTCGGGTCTGGACACGGTTGCTGCATACATGATCGATCCAACGATAGCACGATACGGTAAGTGTTTCACCTCCTCATGCTCTTGATCTGAGGCTGGTACCGCTTTGAAGGTGGTAGGCAAGGGTGTCTTCTGTGTGCCCGAGTTTGACATGTCGAACTTTGCTAGAACTGACTCGATGTAATGCTCCTGACTGATCCATAGCCTTCGATTCTCCACATCTCGCATCACGTTAAAACCCAGGAAGTACGAGACGGCACCATGGTCAGTGCATTCGAAAGCCTTGTTGAGTTTTTGTTTGAACAGGTCGATAGCTGATCGGTCATTCCCCGCGATTAATTGGTCGTCGACGTGAACAGTAAGCATGATAAAGGTGTCATCCTTTCGGTACATGTACAGGCAAGGGTCGGCAGCGTTGGGTACGAAACCTTGGTCTCGTAGCCATCCGTCCAACTTCTGGTTGAAACATCGGGGAGATTGCTTGAGTCCGTAAAGTGACTTTCGCAACCTGTATACATGGGTCGGCGGAGTGTTGGAGCCTTCAGCGGGTTCGAGGTAGATCGTCTCTTGTAAGTCACCGTTAAGGAAAGCAGCTTTGATGTCAACCTGATCACAGAATAACTTGTTGTAGTTCACAATCGAGAGAAAGACGCGGATTGAGTCCTTGTGGGCGACCGAGGCGTAAACTTCGTGGTGATCCAAACCGTGAACTTGTTCGAACCCACGAACCACCCATTTCGCCTTGTAAGCATCCTCACGTCCCGTTTCTCCGTTTATCTTTCGCGTGAATACCCAGCGGGCTCGGAGGACTCGCATCTGACTTGTGCGCGGAACTTCCTCCCAGACCTCGTACTTTTTCATCTTGCCAAGCTCGTCGTTCATAGCCACTCGCCAGTATGGAGCATCCTTTGAAAGACGGGCCTGTCGGTACGTGTTCGGACAGTCGCTAGCCATGGGTGCGTATGCGGGTGCTGGTTCTTTGGAACCTGTTGTCAATCCAGCTGCTATAAGTGCCTCAACATGTTCGGCCTCCTCATCCTCCTCAAGAATCGTGCGTAGACCCTCGGGGAGAGGAGCCGAATCTTGGGCTGGTAGCTTTTCTTCGGGTGCTTGCCAGCCACTTAGGAAGTGTTGGGGAACGTAGTCGGCATTCTTGGTAGGTGTGTTTGGCTCTTCCCTTTCCCAGACTTCTGGTCCAATGACTGTCTTCGTCCCTTTAGGCGCATTCGGTACCGTGGTTGTCATGCGAGGTGGGGTCGGTTGCTCCATGGGAGCGACCATGATCCCTTGATCTTCTCCTTCGTCGATAGGTCGTGGGAGAATTGACAGCTGTAAGCTTCTCCCCTTCCAGTCATAGAAAGGAACTTGACCTTCACTTTCCGCGCCAACAGGCTGAACCTCGGCACCGGCAGTACTAGGTCGTTCAAAGACGAAGTCTCTGGAGTAGTTGTACGACCTGGTCTTTGGGTTCCAGTACCGGACGGTGCTTTCACTGTAAGAGCGGTATCCCACCAAGATGCATTTGATGTATCGTGCTGACAACTTGTTCGGTCCTGTGTGATCCCTGACATAGACCGTCGATCCAAAGGGTCGAAGCTGGGTGTGCGTACAAGGCCTGCCGGTCCACAACTCCTGAGGTATCAGCTTAGTCCCGGTTTTCGGCACACGATTTCGGACGTACGCGGCGTAACTGGCTGCCTCCATCCAAAACTCCGGTGGCATTTTGGAATCGATGAGGATTGTGCGTACGACATTCAGAACTGTCAGGTGGACTCGCTCGACCCGACCATTCTGAGCATGGGCGTCGGGTGGAATAGGCTGGGGAATGATGCCTTGCGTTTCTAGCAGTTGAAGGAAAGCTTTCGAGGTAAATTCTCCGCCGTTGTCCGAACGCACACTCTTGATGGTTGTTGACGTCTGATTCTCCACCAATGCTTGATATAGTTTGAACGCGCCCAGTGCCTCGCTCTTCTTGTGAAGGAAGTAGAGTTGGATTCGGTGCGTATAATCATCATAGCAAGTAAGGAAATAGACAGCGCCATTGATCGCCGGAGTCGGTGATGGTCCCCACAGGTCAACGTGTACGATTTCGTTTGGTGTAGTAGCTCGAATAGATGAAGGTGGTGACGGCATGCGTTTTTGACCCTTACCCATGACACAAGCTTCGCATAGGGTGTTGATCGAGTTCAACGGCGGTATGTCCTTCCATTCCGGCCCCAATCTACCCTCTCGAGCTAACTTCCAGAGATCACGCCAGTTCAGATGTCCCAAGCTTCTATGCAAGTAGAGAAGAGCATCCGGTGACGTAGTTCGAGCGACTAGAGCCGTGGCGAGAACCTCCGGGAGCAAGCGATAATGGCCATCAAACCCGACCGATACGACGTTTTCTCCGCGACTATCACGGATTTCGCACTTGCCTTGAGCGAACACTACCCGATATCCGAGCTGATCGAGCTTTCGTACGGACAGCAAATTGTATCCGATGTCGGGTGCTAGCAAAGCGTTCTTCAGCTTCAATGGTCCAAGGGTAAGCGTTCCAGCACGGTTGGCAAATAGTGTTCGCTTGCCTCCGACGACGATGGGCATCGGTGGAATAGTACGGATGTCGGTCATATGGTTGTCGTTGCAGACAATATGGTAAGTCGCACCAGAATCGATGATGTAGGTTTTGTCGGTAACGTCTTCTTCCGCAATCAAAGCTCCAACTTCTGCCACAAGACCATTCACACCCCGATAATCCTCTTCACCTAGCTCGACTGCATCCGCGACCGCAGCCGCAGCAGCGTTGGTATCGCCCCCAGTAGCTGTAGCTCTGGCAAGTCTCTCCTTGAGGAGGAAAATACAATCGTCTGGCGAGTGATAGCCGTTGGGATGTTTCGGGCATTTTGGCTTGTCGTCTTTAGGCTTGGGTTTGACGAAAGGTTTGTTTCCTCTGGCCGCTACGAGTGCGCTAGAAGTGATTGCTGAAGCACTGTCTCGTTCGGCTCTTCGCTGTAGTCGTTCGGTCTCTCGAGAGATTGAGGTGATGACTCGTTCGGATGTTATGTCGTCTGACTGATAGAGGTTAGAGACCGCATTCTCGTATTTTTCCGGAAGGCTTTCAAGCATGGCATAGGCTAGTACCTCATCACCAAAGCCTTTGCCAACTTGGATGAGTTTGTCCTGGATTTGTACGAAGGTGTTCAAGTGAGTCGTAATGTCCGCCGATTCAGGCATGTCCATTCGCCAGAGCTGACGCATGAGGGTCGCTATAGCCTGTGGATCGGTTCTATCGAACTTGGCATGAAGCTCTACCCACAGAGAACGGGCATCGCAAATTTCGGCGTCACGGACTCTCGGAGTAAGTGACGACACGACCTTTCCATGGAGGGTGGAGAGTAGGAATCCCCATACATCCTCTCGGTCGAACTCGTTGTCATAGGAGTCATCGTACTGGGTAGAGAGTTTGGAGGCGTCGGTTCTAGAGGAGATATCGGGTAGGCGAGCAGACGTTCCCGGTCCTCGAGGCGTAAACGGAATCGTACCGAGGTCTCCAGAGTGGAGCGGTACAGTGGGTTTGAATGCTGGAGGACGGTGAGTGGTAACAAGTCTGCTTGGTACTGCATTCTTGAGGACGTCGTATTTTCTAGCACGGACGATAGCAGGAACTACGCTGTTTTTCCATTCTGCAAAGTTTGTAGAACCTTCCAAAAGCTTTTGATTATCCGCTGAGCGGATGTTGCGCTTCTGATCAGGCATTGTGAGTGAGCCAAAACTGTTTCTATTGAGAGCTATACGAAAGGCCTGTAGGATGGTAGCCCATAACCTGTGAAGACCAGCTCGTGTAAACAATCAATGAATGAATAGATTGTAATGGCTGATACAACTTACCTGTGAAGACCAGCTCGTGTAAACAATCAATGAATGAATAGATTGTAATGGCTGGCCTTCAACAGGCTAGAAAAGGCAAAAGAAAGCAAGCGATGCTTCTTGAATATATACCTGAACAGAGAAAGGAGGCCTCTAGGTTACCTCCTTTCATGAGAAGCGAGAAGCACAACAGCTAGCACAGCATCACCCTTTCCGACAAGCGTCGTTATGACGTGTCATTTCAACACATTTCGACAAAGATGCCGCTAATAGTTGATCACTTTGCGAGCAAGGCAGAGCAGGCCAGAGTTGGGATTATGTGCCCGATCTCTTTGCCTGGTTGGGTTGTTACGCTCCTACTTCGTCTTGTGCAGCACTTGTCAGTATCTTCTGAGGTTGATCTTTATGGATGTCCACTTGGTCAGAGCCGCCTTGCCATTGATACTTGCAAACCTTGCGTAAGTGAACGGACGCAGACGATACCTCAATCGCCCGTGGGAGCGCTCAAGTATCATGTCATCCACCACTCGAACGCCAAGTATGCAGACTGCAGGCTCAACAACCGCAGGCACTCTTCCCCTACCGTATGCTCAGGCTGCTGCGGTCCCTCCTCCGAAAAAGGAGTCTCGTGGACCTCAAAGGTTGGTTTTCTATTCTTGTCGTCGCGCGGAAATGCTAACGGATTGCCTATGTTCGTATCTAGAACGTCAAAAACGGCCAACAAGCTCAAAGTTCTACCCGCAACTGCCACTCCGGTTGAGCTGCTAGATGATGAGGAGGACGAGGATAGCGATGAGGATGAAGGAGATGCGGAGGAACGGGTGAAGAAGGGAGTGAAGCCCGCAAAAGCAAATGGGAAGACTGGAGCGGAGGGAGTCGAGGTGAGTCTCGGGTAATGATGCTCGTGATGCCAGGCAGCGGTCGACATTCAGCTGACGCTCTATCATGGCAACGCAGTTCTACACGGCGTTGTCGCAAATCCCTGCTGGATCCGCAAGGAGAGATGCAAAGCGTTTGACCAAAACTGAGAAGTCGAAACTACCTCGAGTCACCGCATATTGTACCGCTGCGTAAGTGGCAGAATCACCTCTTGGCACATCGTAGAAGCGGAAAACTAATTACCTCTTCGCTCACCTTACTCAGCGGGTTCAACCTCCCAGCCTTGCAAGCTTGGTTATCCGCCCGACCTTCTGCATACCGATGCAATCCCCGTTTATTCGACACAGACTGCCTGCATACTCCGTATCTTCCTCCGGTATCCTTCTTGACGCAGTCGATGCACAAGTCGCCTCCGTTGACGACGCGTCGAAAGAGCACGGGCAACGTCAACATGAGCTCGAGAAATAAAGATATTCCGGAGGCGGATCTATTAGGATTGGACCAGGATGGTGAGCCTCGTCCTTGATTTGACTCCACTTCTCGTCCCTGAACATTTTTCCGGTCTTGTAGAAGAGAATCCTATACATTGTGGCTCGCACGCGGATGGTATCGACGAGAGTGAAGCACTTCTCGCCCATAAGCGCGAACACCAGATCTACGACCAGGAACAACACAATCGTGATCAAGAAGCCGAATCCGCCCGCGAAGCCGAAGCAATGCGCCAACGACGAGTGACGGGCTTTAAGACTCGTCCTTCTGCCCTCGCTGGAGATAAGCCACCGAAACGAAGGCACTCGAGAGGATCGATCCACAGTGCGAACGGAAGTGATTGGGAAGGGGATGAGGATGATGGAGACGAGGAGTGGATGCCGGATCTTTTTGTGTTCGAGTACGGAACTGTCGTTATCTGGGGAATGACAGAGCGGGAGGAGAAGCGAGTTTTGGCTAGCTTGTGAGTGCACGGTCCTCCTATGAATCACTGTAGTCGTGCCGACTTTCGTCGTTCATCATCTAGGCGAAAGTTTGAGATTGAAAAGCTCAACGTGGAAGATATCGAGATGGAAGATTTGAATTTCTACTATGCCAATTACTCTCGGTACGTCGTTTCGTTCACCTCGGTTTCGCCTGAAGCTCACCTCATTTCCGTTCTCAGAATATATAACGATGTTATCACATTGCGAAAGGGCTCTTCGTTCATGTAGGTCATTTCAGATATTCAGCAGTTACGCTTTCTGATATTCGCAACGACTGGTGCAGGACAAAACTTTCGTTGTCGCATGCTCTGTCGCAATCTGTCAAGATCTCCCTATTCGAGGAGCTTGTTGCAGGAACAATTGATCAGACGAAGGATCTGCCGAGATCGCTTTCGGAAACAGGAAAAATTGGAGTAGGTCCGCGAGCATTTGCAATCTTTCGGCTATGCCTGACGACATCATCCTCCGTAGATGCCTCGTAAGGAGATCATGAAGCAGATTGGTAGCTTGTTCATCTTGAGGATAAATTGGGGTGGTTCCATCTTGGATTCACCCGTACGTCTCACCGGCAGAGGTGCTAGTTGCATCGGCTGAAACGATTTTGCTGTCTATACAGGAATTGTTCTGGACGTATCCTGATCTCGAGCCGTTGTACCAAGCGGCAAGAAGCTATCTGGAAATAAATCAACGGATTGATTTGTTGAACGCGCGGGTTGAGGTAAGTAGATCCTCTGGAATAGCCCTTGCGCAGCTCAACAACTGACCGCTCCCTCCTTGCATCCAGGTCCTGCAAGATATGCTTACCCTCCTGAAGGAGAGTGTCAATAGCAGTCACGGCGAACACCTGGAAACAATAGTCATCGTACTCATTGGTGTTGAGATCATTCTCGGTATCTTGACTATCGTTGTAGATTGTTTTGCTGGATAGTCGTCAGCCGCCACCAATATGTTACTATAATAGCGTACACCGCTCTGTACAGCGTATCGTTGTATCTGTTATTTGTCTGTAGCAGGGTTTCCCTTGGATTCCATATCATTCCATATCGACGTGCCCAAATAATTTGTGGGTAAAAAGCGCGGTTGACGGGCGCTATCTTTCGAGTAATCGCCGTTCGTTTCGCTTTGGGCGCGTGTTTCAGGTTTACTCCCTTCTTCTTATTGTGATAAGCTTTGTGATAGCATTCGATACAAGAATTGCCGGACACTTGCATATTCGACGATGCTTGATAATGACATGACAAACCATCGGCATCATCGTCTTGTCAGCGTCTCGATCAGGCCAGGCTGCGCCGCACAACGAAACAACGATGACCAGCTTCCTAAAGGCAATTACTGCGACTTCAGCTTTGAAAGGAGGCCTTGCCGGTGAGTGATGCCGAGGATTATTACTATGCGTTCCGGCAACGAGGATTGCGTGTTTCCACGAAAACGTTGTTGATACGGCAGATCACAAACGTGAATGTTTGCTGCTGATGTCATTGCTGTAATGCTCCAGCAATGTGTCTATATTATGCCGGACGCAACACCTTCCCTCGCCCTGGTCCGAAGCATGGTTGATGCGCATAACTTCACGTGGGACTCATCATTCAACAACACCAATCGTTTTCAGAATACCTCACGCAAGATGATCAACGAGATTCAGCAGCAAGGACCTTTCGTACTTGGTGAGTCTTTTTATTCTTCGACCCAAGCAAGCGTTGTAGTGCGACAGGTGAACGTTTTCTGACTTTTATTGTGCATTCGCAGTCACCGGGGCCAGTCGGGGCATTGGCTTGCATCTCGTTCAGGCTTTCCTCGCACGTCAACCACACGCCGTCATCTTTGCTAGCGTCAGAGATCCTGCCGGTGCAACGGCACTCAACGATCTCGCTGCCAAACACTCGAACATCCATGTCATTCAGCTGGCTGCAGACGATGAAGAGAGCAACAAGAAAGCTGTAGAAGAGATCAAGAAGTTGACTGATAGGTTGGACATCGTTGTTGCCAATGCCGGTAAGATACTTCTGACCGGCGCGCAGTGTCTTTTGTCCTCCGATAAACGGTTGACTGATTGATTTTCACGAACCCTGATAGGTATTGGATCTCCTCATCGACATGTTCACCTCGAAGATCCCGCCGTATACAAAGAGGTCTGGTCTACAAACACTCTCGGTCCTTTACACCTTTATCAAGCGACTTCCGGCCTGTTGATGGCGTCTCGAGCCGACCATCCCAACCTTTCTGCACCCAAATTCTTCATCACGTCCTCGAAATTGGCATCTATGGGAGCTCACATTCCTATGCCTGTGGGTGCATACGGAGCTTCAAAGGTTGCCGTCAATTATTTGGCGGTCTCCATCCATCATCAGACCGAGCAATTCGGGGCGGTCATCGTACCCTATCATCCTGGTAAGCACTTGGAGTGATTGGACAGTTTATCTTACCGTGGCTGACTATACGCCTACTCTCCCTCACTGTTTGATTAGGCGTTGTATGCACCGACATGATCCGCGAGAGCGCCAAAGACTTTGGAATGCGGGTCGAAGACGTCCCCGGTCTCATTTCTCCGGAGCAGAGCGCTGCCGAGTATATCGACTTGATTCTCAAGGCCACCCGAGCCGAGCATGGAGGAAGGTTCTTGGGCCAAGGTTTCGCTTCGCCTATTCCTTGGTAGGACTTTTGGCTTGCTCGACTTTGTGAGTAGCAAAGCTCCAGGCGGTGATGGTGGTAACCGCTGCAGATCGCTGATCTCGCTCCATCTTCACTGCACCCTCGACTAGGGGTTCGTATCTGATTTCAAGGCATCATTTTGCGACCCATGTAGACGACACAAGTTGTTGCATCTCTGTTCATGTACCAAGTTACGATTTGATTCAGTTTGAATGTAAACCACAACAATGTGGCTCAAGAACCGTTCTTTCGAATGTGTGCCGTGTCGAAATAGGCCAACACTCCGTATGATCGCAGATTCGCAGTGCGCATCGTGTGATGCAAGCCTGATCGCTGTCGGGATATAAATTTCGAGTCTCGGATCTTCCAAGCTTCGCAGCGGCAGAAGACTAGTCTTTTTCAACTTCTTCTTTTCGAAGAGGTTAACACGAAGGAAAGAAGCTTACAGAGACAAGCAAGAGGACAAAAACACTTTCCATGCCAGAGCCTCAAAGGGCAGCTTGTTGAAGGCGAAAAAAAAACAAGCGACGCCTGCAGGATTTGAACCTACGCGGGCAGAGCCCAACAGATATCGTTGAATTGAATTCAAGTCTGTCCCGTTAACCACTCCGGCAAAGCGCCTTTTTTGTTATCTGCCGGTGAGTCGTTCAATCATGTTGTGTTGAAACAGGGGAACACATTTTGATCGCTTTCACATCGTAAACAGCTGCAATAGAGACAAGAGTGTTTGTCCTCCTATAAACGCCTGCAATTCCATCTTGGAAACCAGTAGCTCTTCGCCTTGAACACCACGCACGCACGACCCGATAAGATGGTACATGCACCTGCAGAGCGGGGCCGCTCGCGGCGGGTACCGAGCGCACTCAGCATAAGCACGAGACACAGTCGTGCCAAATCTCCATCAAAACCGCCATCCGAGACCTCGCCAATGACTTCTCCGGATCTCAGCCCACCTCCAGATAATCCGACAACACCAGCTATAGTGAAGCGAGCATCGAAAACGACATTCAATCTAAATTCGCGAGCAGCTGGTAGAAGATTGCAAACTGCTTTGGCAGGATCGCAAGATGGACCACCCAGTAGTGACGATGATCGTGAGGATCAACAGGACAAAGTTATAGAAGGAGAATCGGAGCAGAAAGCGCCGACGGGACTGGCCGAACAGCAAACTGGCCAGTTGGATGCAGAAAACTCGGTCGAGTCCTATTCTCCTTCGTTGTCACCGACATTCTCACCCAGAGCTCCAGCATTTACCACCGGCACTCCAGGCAAAACACGGAGACCGTCAAAAGCAAATGTCGATAGGGTACCGCCAGTCGCGCAGCAGGAGTCGTCAGACGACGAGAGTGACAGTAGCGTAGAAAAGGCGGACGAAACACCGTTATTCGACGATGCTCTTCCCGTGAGCGCCAAATCTAACGGACGCGCACATATCAAAATCACCATCAATCCGAAACAGCCACTCTCCATCGACTTGCCAGCAAAGAAAGAAGAAGACATCATCGACGACTCTACAGACAATACAGATATCTACACCTATCCTCCGTCATGTATACCGCTCAAGCATCTTTCGGAATCTCTGCAGCAGATCAAGCTTGCTCGGTTCTTGGCATGCAGGACAGATGGATGCGATTGCCATGGACTCAAGCCTCCAGGATGGCAGCGAAGCGACGGGAATGACGAGGCAGCTCCATCAATTGCACGGAAAAGCAGAATCGTACTCTGGGTTGACCCATCGTTAGGCACCAAGTCAGATCCACCAAATACCGCCGTCGAAGTTGAAGGCCTCGAGGCACTTGATCCAGCGGCGAAAAGTTTCGAGCAGGAGCGCTTATGGGACGGCTGTGGTGCATGTGGATGCGGATGGCGCGCCGGAGGAGTTAACGTCGGGGACGGAGTGGCGACAGGAGGCCATACCTTGTTGTTGACAATGGATGATGTCGATATGGCCGATTCTTTGGAGCCGTCATATCAGGTTGATAAGGATGAGCTGCAACGGAGGAGAAGAGTAGCGCATAGAGCGGAAGAGATGCTAGAGGTGAGTGAGGTCAGCGCTGCCAGTAAATGGAAACGTTCGTTGACGTCTTGCTTTACACTAGGACCATGGAAAGTTGTTAGATTTTGGGTACACAGACGAGGAGATACAAGGGACTCTCAAGTAGGTCCCACAAATATCTAGCCACTAGGTCTTTGACCCTTTTTTGATTAATATGGGCATTGCGCGTTCTGTACATAAAGGCAGCTAGAACTCTTCTCAGCACCGCACGCCTCAAAAACCGTACCGAGCAAAAATACGCAAAAGCAGACCGGAAAAAGTCTGAAACGCTCTCGTGAAGACAGAGATAGATCAGAAAGCGTGCCGAATTCTGCTGGGGTCGAATCATTCCCGAAGGATCAGGTTGCCGGAAACCCCGATAAGAAGGTCGATGGTCAGGCCGCCGAAGACGAAGACGAAGATGGAGACGATGAGGACGATGAAGACGAGACGGACAGCAAGAGACCGCGAGTTAGCAAGACTGGCAAAAGAGGACCTGCTGGCCGGGTTCCCCAGAAAACCAAAGCGGATACAACAGGCGGGGCTGAAGGTGGACACGGTGCTGGGAAACAAGCGGCTTCGAAATCACGCGAGCCAGTATCAATCGTCCGAAAAATTGATGGCGATACCATTGTGGATGAAGAAGGAAACGTCCTCGATAAAAGGGAAAATCCCGACGAGGAGATCGAAGGCGATGAACCGGTGGACGCAACGGTAGATGTAGAGAGGGAAACAGATACACCTCTTACTGCGACGTTTTTGGATGAGGCAGACAAGAGCTTGAAGCAGCAGGAAGAAGCAATATTGGTGGACAATTTGACACATGGAGTAACGATCGATATGGACGTTGATAGGGCCATGGAAGGACTGGGAGTTGATAATTTGGATAATATAGAAGACTGGGCAGATATCGACTTTGCAAGTAGATTTTCTATCTGCAACCCAATCGCTAATTTCGCTGACCTCTGCCCTTTTGCGTATGCAGGAGCAACTACCTCGAAAGCCAGCAGCAATAGAGTACGAGAAAGGCTATATCAGGCTTCCCGTTGTTTCGTCTTCGGAACCGTCCGCCGTCAGTTCGATTGTGCTTGTTGGCCTCAAGAACCTTTTCCAGAGGCAGTTGCCTAAAATGCCAAGGGAGTATATCACTCGGCTCGTCTTGGACAACAAGCATTATTCTATGGCGATCGTGAAACGGGGCTGGCGTGTCGTAGGCGGGATCTGTTATCGTCCTTTCGAAAGCAGAAACTTTGCCGAGATTGTATTCTGTGCAGTGGAGAGCACAGAGCAGATTAGGGTAAGTCTCTACTAGCTCACCAGCTGTTCTTCGGGATTCAATTGAAAGTGGGCTCTTGTAGGGTTACGGCTCTTTCTTGATGAATCAGGTGAAGGACCATGTGCGACAGGCACATCCTACCATTACACATTTCCTCACATACGCGGACAACTACGCCATTGGATACTTCAAGAAGCAGGTATGATTCGATACTGGTTTGTCCTAAAATACCTTTCATACCGACATTTTGATGATTGTACAGGGATTCAGCAAGGAAATCACCTTTCCGAGAGAGAGATGGGTTGGTTATATTAAGGATTATGACTCAGCGAACCTGATGATGGTACGTGCTCGCACTGGCGCCGTTCGCTTCCTGTTGATAAACCGACATTGCACCTTGTTTAACTGTAGTGCAAGATGGTCCCGCGCGTGAGGTACGCAGATGTTCATCAGATGCTGGCTGACCAAAAAGCTGTGAGTCTTATTGACGCGTACACATCACTCAAGTGACTTAGCTTTTTTTTTCTAGGCTGTGTTGGCCAAGATTCAAACTATATCGCAGTCCCATGTTGTCCGGCCTGGTCTTACGATATTCAAGAATCGAAACCCCGGAGAGAAAATCGAGCTTGCGAAGGAGGACATACCAGGTCTTGGTGAGTTGTCGGGCGAGGCTCTCGCAATACAACGACATGATTGCACTGTCTTGCTGACACCTTCTATTGTCAACGCAGTCGATAGTGGCTGGGACGCACGAATGGATGAACTGTATGTGATTTTTTCGTCCTGTTCCTCTTCCTCCGCTAACCGATCTTTGTATAGTCTGAGAACATCGATTCGACCACCACAATACGTTCTATTTCAGCAGATTCTCAATGATCTAGTGGATGATGCAAATGCTTGGCCTTTCACGAAGCCTGTCGACAGGACTGTAGTCAAAGACTATTACGATGTGATCACGGTACCCATGGGTGAGTCGGCCATATTCTCGAGTCCCGCAGCAGGGTAGCTGATAGACGACAATGATGCAGATCTACAAACCATGGAGCTCAAGTTGGAATCAAATCACTATAAAGACCTCGAGGAATTCACCAGAGACGTCAAACTCATCGTCGCAAATTGCAAACAGTATAATGGACACTCCAACGATAACTCATATACAAAAGCTGCTAACGCATTGGAAAAGGCTTTCAGCAAGATCCTGGTCAAACGCACGGCACAGATTACTGGTAATGTTATAGATAAGAAGGACAAGAAAGACAGGAAGTAAAAGAAGTACTCCGGGCCGTGGTTGTATACGGGTAAACGTTTACGTTCATGAACATTTGCCGATGGTCATTGTATGACGGACGACACTGCGGTATCCCAGGACAAGGAATATCGGCGAACGATACACAGCACTATAATCCTCATCATACCACCAATGCTAGCCCGCTTGCTGCGTTCCACATACGCTACGAGGTGTCTTTTTCGTACATTTGATAGTTTAGAGTAGTTTACCTGACGCACGGAGAGACCACTTCAATGGCAGCAATGCAACAGAGACCCCACGGAAAGTACTTCCGCCGAGGGTGGAGGGATATGTGCAAGCCGACGAAGCATCGAGAGCATTGTGTTGTTTAGAGAGCAGAGTAGGATTAGCAGTCATTCGTTTATATTTTGGGCGGCGTTTGCTGAATGCGAGCGATATTGATTGCCTTTCTATGTTGCATTCCACAGACCGGGTGTAGCTGTTATTAGTGATGCCGTATGATACAAATCGTTCTTATTTCTTAACATAATACAACTCGGTTCCCTTCTGTTTGTTCGACTCCTAATAGTATGGCATGAACGGTTCAGGTTGGCCTGCCAACAGTTGCGTATTGGTCGCTTGTGCAATGAGCGTGGTGACAACAGCAGTGATGGGGGTTAGGTCATTCTGCAGACAAAGGTCAAATTAGCGACATGAGCGAGTGTAATGGCATTTGTTCCAGCGTACCTTGTCTATGTTTTCGCCTGTGTAACCTAGTTCTGCAGTTCGTCGAACCCAGCCGTCAACATTGGCATAAACGGACAGCGGGTGATCGCTCGGACGGTTGTACATGGTGAACCACAATGATACCTGAGACGGCGGAGCGATCAGTCGGGTTTCTCGTCGTTCTGTAACGGTAAAGCTTACCTCGTCTCGCAAGAAGAGACTCAGACAGCTTTCTAGATCGAATTCAGGCATCGATAGGCTTCTTGCCATTGCAATGACGCTCGATGTCAAGAGACCTTCTATGCCTGTGGGCGTGATGAAATGTTGCATGTTTGGCGTCAACCTGAAAGGTACCTTTTCGTTGCATCGGTGTATGGGTGCCGTAGCATCGAATGCTAAAGGACGGAGTAGGTTAGGAGAGGTTCAACGAGAAGGAAGAAAGACGCAGCTTACAGGGCAAAACTTCGCTCATATACATTAATCCCGTCTTCAAGCTGAAATGGAAGCGACCCGGAGTGCGGTTGCTCAGGCAGGCCACATGTGACAAGAACATGCTTGCAGCGGTTTGCAAAGCAAAGTGCTTCCGCATGAGCCAAAGGGATGAGGCGTCGTTGAGAGTGCGAATCATATACTGTGGGAAGGATGAACCGAGCTCAGTCTCGCATGATGCAAAGGAAAGTTGGACGGAGCACTCACGTTCGTCAAGACGTTCTCGGGAACAAATTTCTCGCTGACCTCCTCCACCAACTCCATTCGCGCAACCTTATACTCGGTAGCTTCCTGATCAGCCTTGGGATCCTGTAAGAGTGGGAATTGGGTCAATGAATGACAACATTTCTCGCTAGTAGTAATGCCTACTGGTGTGGGGTAATATATCTTGCGGAACTGGTCGATGAAGTGCAACATGGGCACATCTCGCAACATGTTGTGCCTCTTGCAGTGATCGTCGAAAACGTCCTGTAACGTAACATAACTAGAGTCATTGACGACTAGTCGAAGACTTGGCGTGAGAGGGACAGCAGCAGGAAGATGTATAGTAAGGTTTCGCTTTCGACTCTCCTTCCTTCGGCTTAGAACGCTGTGAGCATGTCGAGAAGCAAATCAGTCACGAGAAGATAGCTGGACGCAGTAGCTTCCCGGTACTTACCTGTTCATGATCCTGAACAATTGTGCCAAGCGTTCTTCCCTTCTACAATGTCGACCAGATGGAGACTGGATGGCAAAGGTATGGTTGGATCCGTTGTGACCTATAATGGTGATTCGGCGGAAACAGAAGCCAAAGCCGCGAGCGAGTTCCAGGATGGACGAGAACCTGCCGATCTTGACAAAGTCGTTGTTACTGTCGACATGCTATAAACAGGTAAGGAATGAGCACGATTCGGAAGAGCCAGGCAAGGCAATATACGCACCTCGATGTATTGCCCAGGAATTTCAACTTCATCAAACTTGGTATGGTGGAAGTCAGACAACAAGCAATCTCCGATGTCAAGAGCTTCCTTGCGCGGGCGATTATCCAATCCTTGTTCATATCGATCATGCAATCGCTGCATACGTCGGATGTATTCTCGGAAGGTGATTTGATGTGCCAAGAAGTTCTCATGCATGATTTGTTGAAGCTACAGAGTACGGGTCAGCTACAAATGTAGTTGAAATATAAGAGAGGTACCATACCTTGAGATCATGCCTGATATTCGCGAGAGACACGTGGATTTTCTCTCGGATGTTACGCGGCAAGGGCTCATCATCGTTAGGAATCCTTGACTTTTGCGCCCATTGCTATATTGTGATAATTGTCAGTGCGGGCTACCAGACCAGACAAAGAGCAAATGCTTACACTCATGGCATCGGTCAATAGTGCAGACAGGAACCTGTATACGTCTTCTTCGGGAGGCGCCCTTGATCTCACGTTGATATGATCGACCATCTTCTCCATGGACAATGCCAACAAGGGGAATGCCGTTTTCAGTATGTTGAGTGTATCATCTACATACTCCTGAGGCTGTCGAGGCAATTGAAAGTTGGGCGGGACACTAGGCTGAGAAGCGGACGGTGGAGGCTGTTGTTCAGCTGGCTTTTTCTCGTCCGTTGCAACAGCATCCGAAGGGACTTGTTCTGGTGCTTTGGTCTGTTCACCTTGCGCTCCACTTTCGGCAGATCCCTTTTCGTCAGGAACGTCAGGAATCGCAGAAAGGCGTTGATCGCTAGCATTCTGTGCACCCGGTGTCCGCGACGTTTCTTCTGGTTGTTGCTGTTCATTTGCAATCGCTTCTGACTTCGTCTCTGCTTGCTCAACTTTGATGGTTGGCGTTTCTTGGCTCGGTGCTTGACTGCCTTGTGATTCTGTTGGGTTAGCGCTTTCCTCGATTGATTTGCCGGAATGTTCCGGGGATGGGTTCGCAGCTTGGTCCTGAACCGCCTTCTGGCGTTTCATACGCTCCAATTCTTGAGCACGCTTCGCTTGGGCGTGTGCCATCTGCCGTTGGTTGAGAATAAAGTCCTCTTTGTGGGTGCGAAGTTGGTAGAACAGGGCCTAGTTCATAATGCATCATCAGCCGAATGAAAGCGAATGTACTGAAATGCAGCTTACCTGCGGGAATGACTTGGCTATCTTGACCAGAACGTTCCTGGCTTGCCGAGCTTCGCGATGACTCAGTGAAAGAAGCAGTTGAGGGATAAGGGTAATCCAATACCAGATGGCATGATCACCACGGTACATTTCAAATGCTCGCGAAATTGCATGACTGGCATCGTCCAGACCCAGCAACCAGAGAACTCGGATAAGTAGTTTTCGCGCTTTGGCAGACTTGTATAAGCCAGCAGCTTGCATATAACACGATACCGCATTTGCTGCGTGATTCATGCGAGCATGCTGATACTGTTGAATCCATTCTGAGTCGGGTAATCGAGCTTTGCCAGGTTCTGGTTCTGGTTGTTCTGGAGCTCGGATCGGTTTCTCCCTGAAAAGGCGATCGTTATACTTACCCCATTCTGCCCAAGCCTTGGGCAGGTTGAGATCCATTTGGACCGCTTGAGCGAATGCCAAGTTGGAATCTTCGTTATTGCCTAGTTTGGCGAGGAACATTCCCTTCAACGTCAGGAATTCGGCTTTCTGCGGCGGCGCAAAGTACATCAAGTTGGTAGTACTGATGCTGTCAAGACCGTCAGCGAATTTCTCCGGCCGTTGATAGAAGCACATGGCTTGTTCCCGTAACTTTAGGAAGGCTTCAGAGATTTCGATGTTGGGCAGTGCGTAGATCTTGCTGAGCGCAGTGGTACAAACCTCGGACAGCTGGTGCTTCCGTGCGACATGTCCGAATCGATTGATCATCCAGGCGGTTTCGTGGTAACCTCTAAAGCCATACGTTGCCGTCTCACCAGAAGGGATCAATGGAACGTACACCTTGGTGACTGCTGAGAATACGTGCTGGCGCCAAGCCAACAAGTCACTCCAAACGCTGATATCGTCCCAGAAGTTGGGCAGACGTTCTCTCCATGTCTGGAATATAGGTTTCAGGTCTTGTGTCACTCGGGTTTCAAGATTCTGCTGGTTTGTGAGCGTAAGACTCTCGAAGACTCCAGCAGCCTCTTGTAATTCCACAAACTGCTGGAATAGCTGCAACAACGGCGCATGCGCAGAAGATAGCTGAGACGGTAAAGAAACCCATTTGCGAATGGTGAGTTGAACAGCTTCGTCTAGTACCCTGAGGAAATCCGCCGGCTTTTCTTGTCCCGTGTGGGCTTTGATGAGAGCAGTATAAGCCTCGAATACTTTTCTTCGAGGTGTAGCAATGTCGGATACGGCGTCAAGAGTTCGCTCGATCATTTCCCTGTCGGTCGAACCCCAATCTGATAGTCGCCAGGCGCATTCGAGAAGAAGATCGTGGTTGCCTTCATGTCGAGCGAGATCTGTAAGAATATCCCACTGCTGCAGCTTGGTTGCTGCCAAGATCCAGTGGTCCTGCCACAAAGCGCATTCGTTTTCGGTGTAAGGGATCACACCAGCCTTGACCCGACTTTGTGCGAGCTCGTACATTTCTTGCGCGCGCGGCCATAAACCGTTTTGTTCGAGGGCAATCCCGGCGTTGGTCTCTTCGTGCAGACAACGTCGTCGCCAGAGACCGTAGAAGAGATCCTCTTCGCCGAGTTCTGCGTACAACTCAGTGAGCGCGTCAGCACAAGCATCACGTAATTCATCGGTTTCCACAAGCTCCATATCGCGCTGGACAATCTCGATAGCGATATGCCAGGCGTTGTACGTTTTGCCAAGGTACTTGACGACGAAAGGCGGCAACATGAATGTGTGACCGCAGGCGAGGACTCCTCGCAGCAATGTTTGCACAATATTCGGCTTCTGCTCGAGTTGGTCCATGTGATATTCCTTGGTCAGCAGGCCCAACGTCCATCTCTGTACGTTGATTTGTTGCGGTCGGGGTAAAGTGGCCCAGCATTCACGGAAGAATTTCGGCCAAATAGCATCCGACGCAGCATGGTCTAAATGCGATAACCGTCGAAGGGAAGTGAGCATGACCTTCGTATCCAGCTGGAGACTGGGTTCCGGAACTTCGTCTTCCTTCTTTTCTTCGAGCTCCATGACGCCTGATGAGGGTTGATTCGCTTGAATGCAGCCGATGAGTAGATCTGTTCCTAGCACCATCCAGTAGGTTCCCTTGACATGCTCCCAGTTTTGGCCGACAAGAATATAGCGTAGACGTCCCAGTATGTCGTAAGGAAGCGATTGCTCTAGCATGTCGACAAATCGGTGTCGAAGCTTTGCATCGGCACACCTTGTACCTAGCAGGAATGGACCTTCCAGGCGATTGGTCAAGTCGGATCGATCCAGGCTGTCGTCTTCGAAAATATCGAGGAGAAGCGTGAGATAATCGTTGTAAAGTTTCGATACCTCGTCTCCACGAGTTTCCCAGGTAGTGAGCTTTTGCAGTAGACCGGCTTTCTCCCTAGCGCTGGGAACATTGTCTTTCCGCTCCAGAACCCATTCACGCAACATGTCCAGAATGTAGCGGCACAGCTGCACACTTCCCGAATTCTCGATTAGATGACTGATGGCGGATAAATAGCCTCTTCGCTGGTCCTTGAGTTCTGCCAGACGAGATTTACAGAGGCCTAATATGGAGAGAACAGATCGAAGAGCATTCTCGTACGCTGGCGTGTTGATCGAATTGCTGGTGCATTCTCGAGCAAGCCGTGTGATGAGTCTCGTGATCGGAACGTTCATAAGCTCGAGCTTGTCAGGTCGGGCTTTGACATAGCATTGCAGGACGAACAATGGGCCCTGAAGTCGATCACGCGCTCCGAGCGGCTTATCCGCCTTGTTCAAACTTCCCACGATGTTCTCGGCCCATTGCTGGAACGTGATAGTCTCGGGACCTGGAGTGTCATCTTCGTCCGCCTTTGGTAGACATTCGAACATCTTTTCGAGTATTGGTCGGAGTATATCGTGAAGGGGGACATAGTCGCTGAGGACCGCAGACTCCAGTAACTTGCTGAGAACAGCCAGATGGCCAGTGATCCATAATTTATCCTTTCCGGAGCAAACTATGGAGATTACTTCTGCTGAATTGGACACGATGACGTAGTTCGCATCCGTGACCTCCTATTAACGGAACATGGTGAGTTTGATGCACAGCATATCATCACACCACTCGATTCAACTCACAGAAAGCATTGTTCTTTGGAAGAATGTCAATTTGGCAGTTACGCCTGGAAGTCCGTCCGGTCCAAGGATTTCGCGCAGCAATGTGAGGGCGCGGGCAGTAAGGCCACCTCGACTTATAGGCTCTTGTGAAGTCGACACAAGCCTGACTAAATAGCTCGTGATAAGCTCTCGCACGTGAATAGGCAATGACCATCCGCCTGTGTTGACGGGACTGTTACTTGTAGTTGGATTGGCAGTACCAGCTGCATCGACTCGTTGTTTCTTGTTGGCTGTTTGCATGTCCGGTGCGGCGCGTTTCTTGCTGTCCTCGGATGCGGCTTTCATCTGATTGCTGGCAGTGACTCCTGTCAAACGTCTTCGTTCCCAGCGGAAGATGAGTTCAACAATGTCAATCGTGAGTTTTTTCATGTCAGCCGTAGCGGCCGGCACGAATCCAAGCTTTGTTAACGAGTTCGCCATCATCGCTACGAACAGATCTCGGCTGTTATAGAAAAGATCCGGGTTGCTAACCAGTAGTTCGCAGACTGTAACGAGCTGTGGTGTAGTTCCCCCTTCTTCAACCAGGAAACGCTTAGTCGCCATAGCCCAGTGTGCGTGGCCGGTCGCAGGCGCAGGATCCCTTTTCGGCAGGCTTCGCGCCAACACGTCTGTCGCCTGCCTGTAGATCGATCTTGCTTCACTCTCCTTGACTCGAAGCAGTCCATTCCACGTCTTCCTGACAAGATTCTCCGGTGATTCATATACAGTAAAGAATCGTCCTGCAAGCAAATAAGCCATGGATTTGACAGTGGGGTCCGTAGAACCCATGCAGCCCCAAGCGACCTTTATGATGTCCTTTCGAACGGTCCCCACGATGTTCGATGCGAATTCTACAAGGATAGAGGTCATGTGCACGATCTCGATGGTTAGACTGTCGTTGGTCGGTTCTTTACGTTGTTGGCGTTGTAAGAAAGGTACCCAGATGTTTGACGACATTACTGAGGCGGTTTGAGGACGTATAATGGCAACATCTTCTGGTTTGTCACCATGCGGTTTCGCAGGCGGCGATGACTTGTTTCCGTCGTCGCTTGCCTTGTCTGGATTCGGTGCAGCCAGACGAGCGTAGTGGATCCATAACATCGGATTGACAACGTAACGGAAGGTGTTGATCTTGCACAAAAGGCTATGGGTTGGACTGCTGTAAATACCCAGGGCGTGCGCAAATAGGTCGCGTTTGAGATCGATGTCATTGCATGTCGTTACCTTGCTATAGATGAAGTTGGAAATTTCCGCTTTGTCTAACACCGCGTACATGTCAAAGGCTTCCACAAGTTGGAAAAGAAGATCTACGGTCAGACGCTTGTCGACATCGATACTGTCGTCGAGATATCGCATGAACATGCCGATGAGAAGTCCGGGCAGTCGATCATAGATTTGGTAGGGATTGCTCTGCTGTGTCAGATGTGCTCTTCGAACGAGGTTGCGCCATACTTCGATAATGGCCAACAGCGTCGGACGCTGCTCCTCTAGCCATTTGTCGGAGTTATGGCTCAGTTCGTTGATGAGTTGAACTCCGTGCAGTACCTCATCGTTGATCTCGTCCCCGCCCAAGCATGCAGTTGTCAAGCGGTCGATCTGCTTTGAAAGTTCTTCGGCAAATCGTGGAGCTTTCTGGCTTCGGATAACACACAGGTATGTGCGCACGATGTCAGTGTTGCTGATGCTCTCCAGCAGGAAATTAACGGCGTCGACAGGATACTTGTTAAAGTATAATGCGAGATTGGTGGTGAACGGTCCAGGTTGAGACTGATGAAGCTTGCTCTCAGCGTCCGCAACGAGCAGGGTCAGATCCTTCAAAAATGTATTCGCAGCGGATGGCAGTAGACGGAACACATTGACGAGGCGAACCATTCGCGCAATGTCTTGATTATCCTCGTAAGGCTTGACGGCGGCATTGGCCAACATGGTAGGATCTGCGAGACTCCGGAAGTGGTCCAGTAGTTTGACACCGATTTCGACCTTGAAGTAGTTGGTGAGAAGTTCGAGGAATCGTGCAAGGCCTTCGAGTCCAGAAACGCTGAGCCTTCGAGCATCGGCGAGGTTGACAAGAATAGGGCGCAAACCAGTTTGCAAGATGTCTTTCGGCAACTTTGTCTGGATTGCCAAAACGCTCCTCAGGCCTTCGTGTGCGACTTCCACGATTTCGGGAGACGGAGAATACATGTGCTTGAAGTATACCGAGATGATCCTGTGCGAGTAGCGGAAGACTGTTAATAATGATTCTCTACGCTATGACGGCTTACTCACTTGGATCGAAGCGGTCCATTTTGACCAGTAAAGAGCTGTGTTGACTCCATTCCTGCACACAGCAGCCGCAAGCACGCCACCCTGAGATTTCGCAATGAGACCTCCAGTCCATGATGCGTGACTCTGCCTATCAGACTGGCATCATCTGCATCAGCCAACGCTATAGTTTCATGGAAGAGGCGAAGCAATTCGTCGTTCTCCGCTGGCACGATGGGCTTGACTGAAAGGAGGTAGGTGATGGCGTCCACATTTCCGATCTGCATGCCGAACGGGAGTGCACGAAGCGGCTTGTTGAAAATCGGACCCGAAGTCTCGTTTAACAACCGTTCTTTGGCAGGTGCTTCAATCAGGTCGTGTACCGATATTTGCTTGAGATCCGCTAGAATCTGAATGCATTCCTTGGTGGTTTCGCGGACGATGCGCTGTTGACTGGGAAGTTCGTGAACCAAGAGGTCCACAAGTTTGCGGAACCTAGCTTCGAGACGTGGATCTGCTTTCTCGGCGTCGGTGGGATTGTTGCCCAATTTGATAACCGTCTTCAGCAAGTCCACGACTTCTGGTAGAGTGCGCGGCGTGTCCTTGGGCACATCTCGAAGCACAAAGAAGAGCGCTCGAACGTACTCGAGCTGCCTGTCGGGTATCCACTTTGCCTGCAACGGTTCCTGGTCTACAAGGACTTGTAACCCGAGACAGCCAGCTAGCTTTCTCGACCAACCCTCTTCATAACACAGCGCTGCGAAGCGAGAGAACAAGGCCATCAATATTGGTAGGCCTGCTTCTTTCGCCGAAGATCCAGGTTCTTCCTGTAACTTGTCCTTGAGACCGATAAAGTCGTCGATGATTTGGGTGAATAGCTCTTTCGTTTTGAGTCGATCATAAACGACTCCATCAGCTACACCTTGGACCAATCCAGTCACAACGGAAGACGAGAGTAGCGAAATCCGTTTCGAATGAGGGCTCTTTTTGCGGCGATTCTTGATATCCATAGCAAACACTTCGTTCGACAGTTTCCGGATGTGGCGAACTACGTCTTCCCGATGTTCCGGTATCTGACAAGCTTCAAGCAGTCCTTTGATCACACTGACAAAGACTGGCTCTTGGTCAACTGCATGGAAGGCCTGTGACAGTAGTCTTGGTCAGTGCACGTTTCGCAGGAAGGTGACGATCAAGAAACATACCTCGGTCATGAAGAGCAAACTGCATTGTTTCAGCATGTCGACCGCTGAGGCGCTGTTGGCTTCCGAAGGATTCTGAATTTGACCCAGGGCGATGGCGATCCATCTGCTGATTTCGAACTCCCGGTCGGCGCCATCCACTTGAAGTTTTGCGTAAACTTCCTCACCATTCGGTTGGTATTCGAGAAGATATGGCATTTGCTGGAAGCGGCGGTTTCTTCCACCGAGTTTTCCTAGTATCTTCACGGCGGCATGCGAGTGTAGATGATCGAAAGGTACTGGTTTG
The DNA here is from genome assembly GCA_030039255.1 of Naganishia friedmannii. Classification (NCBI taxonomy): domain Eukaryota; kingdom Fungi; phylum Basidiomycota; class Tremellomycetes; order Filobasidiales; family Filobasidiaceae; genus Naganishia; species Naganishia friedmannii. The sequence continues at coordinate 45,043 of JASBWT010000035.1, forward strand.
AGGAGGTTGTACAGGGCATTCATCAGATCACGTAGTACCGGTGCCATGGTCGGATCGAGGAATTCGGCAGTTAGGTTATCGATGCACAACTCCAGCGTGCGCAGACCTTGATTGACTAGGTCAGTACCGGCATTGAGTGCGTAAACAAGCGGTTTCATCAGGTATCCCAGATGCGGAAGTAAATTGGTAAGTCGAACGGGAACCGTCAAACAAAGCTCGACGAACAGATCCCGCTTGGATGGCTCAGAATGTGTGAGCAGATGATTGAGGGTTTCCAGCATTTCCTCGAGAATCGGCAGTACCTCCTTGTACAAGGCCTCGAATCGACCACCACCGATGGATCTGTTAAAGCGCCACAAAGGAGTCAAGATTTAGCTACTGAAGCCATGTCGCCACTTCAGAAACATACCTGAACAAAGCCCTCAGAATCTGATAATACGTTGAAGGATCCTCGGCTTTGGCAGCAAAGGTGAAGCAGTTGACGATCAACTTTGCCAAATGTGGCACAAGTACCTGCTCATTGACATCGATGTAAGAGTTGACAGCCATGAAAGCGCATTTGAATAGTCGAAGGGAAAGCGACGCTTGAGCCTTTGTCTGAGAACCGACCTGTTCCAGACTGTCCATCAAATGTTTGAGAAGAATCGCAACCGTTTGATGAGAGACTTCAACGTTGGACAGCATACTTTGCAGCAGTGTAACGATATGTGGGTACTCCAGGACCTGCTGACAGTAAAACTCCAACGAATATGTCCAGACCTCGGTAAACGTATGCGGATCGTATGCCAAAAGAATGCCACTGAGTAATTCCAGGGCATCTTTTTCCTCTCTTGCATCTCTGCTGCCTTCATAGATGCGGAGAGACAGCACCCCATATCGGAATAGATCGTGCAAGATTTCCCCGTGCGTGATCTGCGCCTTGAAGTTTCGCAGGTTGTTGAAAAGCGATCGAATGGTCGTGAAGATTGATCGAAGTAGAACTTTGGCGTCGCGGAGGAAGACGTCAAGGTTGTCGTTGGCATATGCGACCGTCACAATCGGTGTGACTCGTTCGATGCTTCTCCAGTCCAGCTCGTCGTAACCCGTTCGTCCAGCTTGATCCTCTACCCCTTGGCCACCAGAGCTCTTCTCCTGCGCAGCCGCTTCCTTCATCCTGTCAAACGCTCTGTATATCCCCTTGAGCTTTTCCACAGAAGTCAACATCAAACCGTTGAGCAGCTTGATCGCTTCCGATGCCTCTGATTTACTGCACACGCTGTCGAGACACGTGTGTATGAGTTTGCCACACATGGTCTGAATGCTGAGTGGGAACGTCGGATCGTGGCTGATCGAGGCGTAGACGGAAATGACTCTCGCTAGCTGTTGTTGCGAAAGTTCATTCCGGACTTGGTGAATAAGGTCTGCAAGCGTACTGTACGCGAGAGGTCGAAGCGACTCCTTGCTGGTGACGCCGGCACCGACCAGTACCTTTTCGTTGAGCAGGAGATCGATGAAGGGAACGAATGCCGTTCGGAACTCCGAGGAAAGCATGTGTCTCGTCGCGATCAACAGCTCCTTTCTTGTCGCCACATCCTCCGGAGGACAATCCCTGAGTAGTCGAACGCAAGCCTCGGGGAAAATGTCCAAGTATTGACGAATGATGTTGCCGGATCCTCTTGAAACGTAGGCCAAGAACGCCATCGTCTTGACCTGTGCCTTGATGACCTCGGTATACATTTCCCGGTTCTTGATACCTTCTGCTACACCTGTAAAGATCATACCCTTCTCCTTGGCGGCAACATATGCCAACCTTTGTGGTTCCGGCTGAATGGCGATACTTTCCATGACGAGCGGATAAAAGTCCTTCATGGCGTTTTCCATCACCGTCTTGAAGCTCTGGAAAATGAGGACGACAGCGATTGGGCATTCGGTCAAGACCTTGGGCGAATGAAGCGCATGCGGCAAAAGTAGTGGCTGTTGAGCATTTTGCGCTTGTGCACCCGACTGCGCAGGTTTCGCTCCAGACGCTGGCGTTGCTGCTGTCGTAGTACCGGCAGCTGATGCTTGACCTGGTACGTGCGGTGGCTGAGGCTGGTTCTGAATAGGTTGCTGAGGCGGCGTCGTTTCAACACCCTGCATCGCGTCCGCCGACTTTCCTCCTTCATCATTCCCTGCTGCGCCAGGAGAACCCGCTCCACTTTTTCCAAACTCCTTTTCCACGACACTCTTGGTGTTCGCGTACATCTGCTTCACCAGGTCCAAAAACGGCTGAACGTATTGTTCCGTCTGTTCCTTGTGGCTTCGGAATCCGTCGATGATGATCTTGATGCAGAGGAGGGCATTCTCTTCGTTTTCGACTTTGAGCAGATGAAGCGCTGTCGACATGAGTGCGCCTTCGTGTGGCTTGAGTGCATCGTTCCTTGGTAGGCGTTGTAAAATTGCAAGACAAGTGGATCGGAATTTCTACAAAGACCAAGCGTCAATTGAGCTATCTTAAGAGACCAGCAGGCGGATCGCTCACCTGTTCCTCACTATCCTTGACAAAGGTGACCGCCGGCGACCCGTCTTTCAAAAGGCTAGTAATCGCAGGAACCATCACTCCAAAGTACGTTATGTACGCGTTCGCATCCCGGTTGTGATCCGCGCTGTCTCGGAGTTCGGCAGCTGGAAAGGTAGAGAAGGCAGCACACATATCATCAGTAACAGGATCATTACGGGTCAGTCATGATCAATTACCAAAGTGGATTCTTCGAGAAAGATCTAAAACGAAGGCGAAGGCGCGATCAATATCACTAGCAATTTGCAAAGAGAGCAGCCGGCATGGAACTCACCAATACTTGTATCTCTCAGTCTACTAGCCCAAGCTTCACATTCTCCCTGCGTAGTAGGTGTCGCCAATCCACCACCAACCGAAATACCACTGCCTGCGGTATTAGGAGTCATCTGACCACCCAACGCTCGAACTGGAATGGTTCCAGGAGGCGGACGTCGCATAGGCTGCTGAGGTCCTGCCTGACCTTGTCCTTGCTGCTGTCCTGCTCCGCCGCTCGCGTTACTGCCAACAGAACTTCTCGGAGTCCCAGGAGCACTGTTCGGAGCGCTACCAGGTGCCGACGAAGGTGCGCTTCCAGGGAGGGAAGCCTGTCCCGGTCGGATCCCTGTTGGACGAACACCTTGCGGGTTGTTCGTGTTTACCGTGAGCATACGTCCAGCGGCACCGTTTGGACCTTGTAGAGGTCCAGGTCGAGCTTGACCTTGTATCATGGGTCGTTGAGCACCATTTGGAGGCCGACCTTGTGCATGAGGTTGAACCGGTCGGGCCATACCTGGACGAGGCTGCGTTGTTTGTCCTGGTCGCGGTGTGGCTCCAGGTGCCATTGGAGGACGTCCTGCTTGTCCCGGTCGCGGCTGAGGAGGTCGAACTGTACTAGGGTTCGGTGGTCGACCTGGGTTGCCTGCTTGAGACGCTTGTGGTCGACCGACGGGAGGTCGAATGGTCGCCTGCGAAGGAGTAGCATTTGGTGTAGTCGCGTTGGCCGGCGTTGATGCTTGTGATGCAGCTGTTGATGCGGTTGTTGATGCAGGTGTTTGTCCAGCAGGTTTATTCGCCTGATTGCTCGGTTGATTTGTCGCCGGTGATGGCTGAGCTGAAGCTGAAGCTGGAGCTGCTCCACCTACTGGTGAAGGTTTATCTTCCGGACCAGCCATGATGGCCGTCGACTTTGTTTCGTTCTCCACGGTCGTTCACGCTGCAGCCGCTTCTCGTCTGTCTGCCTTTTCCTGCTCGGAGTTGATTCCTGGCAGACGTGCTAAAAGGCCGCTGGCATGAGACTTGTCGTGTCCGTAACTTCCTCTCTCTGCACCTTCGCGTTCCTCACTGTTTTGCGTGAAGGAAGATTTGGGTCTACTTGATATAGACCGACGACTCGTATAATCGAATCTTCAAGGACCAACTCGCCGCGACGCCCAAGTGACAAGGGTTCTACGACTCGATCGTACAACTCCGGCCCCGTGCATACGCTTATGTAAGCTCGGAAGCGAGCTCTCGACACTCTGGATCTCTGAGCCAGCCAAACTGCAAACCTTCCTGACAGTCTTTACAAGCAAGAGCATGAAGTGCGGCGTCGATGAGTAAAATAGCCATTTGCGCACTGGTGATGCTTGCGGCAAAGTTCTTATGGCTAGACTAATTGAAAGGAAGAGGTATATACTGCCAAAGCAGACTGCGACTATCTACCTCTCAGGAACGGGATGCACAGCAGGGTATTCATATGGATCATGCATAACAACAACGTAACAAGGCAGGTGACAGAAGAAAAGAGTGTGTATATGCGTATGGAGAATGTTCGTTACGGTCGTTGCAGCTGAAAATCGTAGTCGTCTTCAAACTATCTATCTTGTTTCGAATGTGTGTCCCTTTTCGTAACTTGTCGCCCGGTCCGGCATCACAACGGCGGGAGACCAATGTTGGCGGCAAGAGGGGCTTTACAAGAAGAACGCACCGGCTCCAGCGACAACAGCGAACGCCGAGAATCCAACGGCCATCACGGCTCCCAAACCATCACCTCCGAACCGGGTGATGGACATTGAGGCACCCGAGCGGGAAGTAGCGCTCGATGCGGCTGCAGAAGCGGCAGATGCACCAGATTTTGAAGCCGAGGCGGTGGTTCCAGCAGCGGCGGAAGATCCGGAACGGCTGGCGGCTGCTGAAGAGCCCGAAGACATCATTCCGGATGACGAGGCAGCCATGGAGGAAGAAGCCTTCGATGATGATGAGCCGCTTGCGACTCCGGTAGCACTGCCTGCGTTGGCGAGAGCGAGGGAAGCGATTCCGTTTCCGACCGAGCTAAAGGTTTGACAGTTGGATGTGGCCGGAGTCGAGTAAGGAGCGGGAGGAGTGACGGTTTGACCGACAGTGAACATTTGAGTTGAGCTTGCGCCGTCGACGTATGTTCCGGTGTATCGCTGCGCAAAAGTCGATGTGCTGCCGTTGGCCAAGGGGTAGAGACCGGGAGGGAAGGCAGCATCACCGTCGCAAGAAGTAAAGGTGTCCTGGGTGTAGTCTCCTGGCATGACCCATTCACATCCCATCTCGTCCAGCGTGTGCTGACATTGAAGCGCAGCGGAGACAGTCGCGTTCTCGGCGGTGCAGATACGGAGACAGAACTGGGTGTCGGACATGTAGTTCATCCATTCTTGGTAATGAACATCGGTACCAGAGACGTTTGACGTGACGTTTCCGCCAACAGGGTTACCCTCGCCTGTAGCTCCGTGAGGATCGAGTTCACCTGTTTGAGATGACGGGGAGGGATAAGAGTGCACAGGTAAGTAAATAGGACATGAAGGAACGCAAAAACGGGAAGGACGAACCTCCAAGATCGCCAGCCGCAATGTTAAGCTGCGTGAAGTCTCCCCAGCCCTGAACTTGCACGTACATTGGCGTCTTGATGAAATGAACCGCTTTCAAGACACCGTCGGGGATAATTCGAGCGTTATTGCGCTGCTTCGTACACCAAGCTACCTCGAATGCCTCTGAATCGCCGATGGTGACACCCTTCTGAGGTGGAGCAAAGATACAGAAGTCGTCGATGCTGTTGGCTGAAAGCAAACGAGCCATGGAAGTTTGGTTGACGGGTGTGCCCATGGTGGCCTGAGGAGGGTTGGTGCTTCCCTACGGAGAGTAAGAGGGTTGGCAAGGATTACCAGAAGGGATTGCCAGAAGGGGTTGCCCAGGAGAGCAGGAAGGAAATCGCACTTACCATCGTACCGGTGGCGGTGACCTGAGCATTGGCGCTCTGAGCGAACAAGGCGGCGGCGCCAACAGCGGCAGAAGCGATAGACTTTGCAAACATGATGATTGAGTTGAGTGAGGTCTGTAGACGTAAACGGCAAAAGGCACAAAGGGGACAGAAAGCAAAAGGCGAAACCGAGGTGAGTCTTTATACGTCTACAGCCACGAAACGCGCGGCTTACCGTATGTGTGTGAGCAGAAAGAGGAATGAAAGGATGCGACAGAGAAATGCTGATGCGATTCGTCAAATACAGAAATCAGCAGCCGGTGTTGAAGAGGAAGAGAAAAGGTCGAAAGTGGGCTGTGAACTTGACAGACGTTGATGGGAACACGACCTCGTTGTTCTACCCTCTACACATATACTCATACTCGCGTCAGCAGCACTCTGCCCATCGCCACTCGCGCCTCAAGCACAGCCCAATCATCGCGCTCACCCTCTCCACCCAGGAATCACAACAAAGCAGGCAGCTCTTTTCCCCCATTTCAGCCCAAAGTTCCATCGCCCCTTCCATTGTACGTTATTTATAGCAAACCCTCGAAATAGCACGCGTTTTGGCGGCGGAAGTTTACGCTTCATTCTCAGTCGCGGTCTTTGCCTACTCGCTCATTGCGCACCTGAGCTGGCGCTTGTCATTTGCCGCAGCTTGTAATCCTGCGCTCGACTTTTTTTGCATTCACGAATTCAAAATGAATACCCACAGCGAATACAGCTCATTTGGTCCCGGAGAGGTATGTATGTCATTGTAGTTCATGATGATCAGCGACTGGCGACGGATGACGTGTCTACAGCGATTATCAAACGACAAGCAGAAAATGGCGGCTGCCACTGCTCTACTAGCTACCGGTCATCAATCCTCCGGCAGAACATGTCCATATATCTTGCATTCCTATGCTGCAGTCAGGATCCACTTCGCTGATACACGAATATCAGATGTCTCATGACAAGGACGAAGCAACAGCTCTGCTGCAGACGATCGACTGCCCAATGGATGCGACCGACTCGATGCAGGGCTTCACCCTTGCCCACCGTCGACTATGGCCTTGCTGAACAGCTTGCTGAGCATGCGAAAGGTTTAGCCAATTGCAATTGTTGCAGTATCATTCGCTGCTAGTGGATTTCACAAGTTTGTACAGGTAAAGCCTTGCCAAGTATTGCTGAACTCTTCCTCAGCTCCTTTCCTCACATTACCCCCGGTGCCACATTGCCTCTGTGTATCAATAGCCTCACCATAGCTCCATGAAGATAGCGTCGCAAACAATCGACGCTCAGCTGTACGACAGTAGTACGATCCTGCGGGTGGTCTTCATATCAAAGCTGAAAGCCCAGATCGTTGATCCCAGCAGCTGAAGAATGAAAGGGTTCTCTTATACTAGTCGCCACCATATAGATGATATTCCAGCTCTCAGGAGGTTCCTTACCAGGTGGAAAGCGACATCTATTATAGTTTGGCGCAGCGCTGCCATGCAAACCGATTCTACTGTCAGTCGCATTATGCGCCTTCCCCTTTCTCCATACCATGAAGACGTCCGACGATGAAACTGACCTCTGCCAGTTCAGGGTACAAGATTACATCTGTCCTGCTCGCAAAGGCCTCATGTGCGATGCTTATGCCCTTCGAGTCGCGAGGAGTGACTTCAAAGCGACATTATTGTCCCTTTTTGAACTCCTCGTGCAGGCTGGTGCAGCAGTCATCACATCAACCCGGAAAGCATTTCGGCCGCTTTGTTTCTGGGAACGTCTGCGGGACAAAGGAGAGCTAATGGCACATTCCTTTCTCTCTCCGATATTTCCTCGCTCCAAATGTAACATGGCTATATTTTAGAATAGAGGAGATTTATGCTTTAAAGTTACATACCATTATACAGACGTGTCGCCGACGAAATAATTTTCGCGCTCAACTCTGCTTTTGGAAATTCCAACCTTGAACAAGCGAACACCGTTTACCCAGCCCCTGGAGATCATTTGGCACCCCTCTATCTTGCAAAGACTATCGAACCTCAAATGGGAAGCTCGGTGACTGACGCGACCGATGTGTCTTCTACAGAGAGAGTTAGGAAACGTTCGAGCTTGAGCAATTTCAGGAGAGGAGATTGGTCAAACAATCTCTTGGATCGCTCCCGCCGCCTGTTCAAGGCCAGCTTTGATTCAAGGTCGAAGAGCGACATCACTGCTGCTTCGGGTGTCAACTCTTGTACGTATCTATTTTATCTACGAAGGCCCCTCTTGCGAATCCCCCGTCATCTCCCATCTTGAGGTTGCGCTCAAATTTTGTACGTTGTTCTTGCTTCCAGCCTCCAACCCACAGAACACAGAGACCAAACATTCTAGTGAAGAATTCGAAGCATTGACCTTTGGTCGGTCCGCGACCCCTGGCGGGAGCTTTCATAGCTTGCCAACCACCTTTTCAAATAGAACTGCGAGGAATGGGGGACCTCGAAGACAGATTGAGGTCACTCGGGAGTCGCGCTTACAAGCGTTTCATATTCCTGAAGCATCTCCTGGACCGCCTAGACCACGAAGACTAGTGCTACCTGAAAAGGGCCTCAGTAAGAAAGCAGCGAAACAAGAGGATGAGGCGTGGCTTGCAAAAGCTCAACGACCGGGTGTCCCAATTCCCCGGTGACAGAAAGGAGGAATGTATGGAGTCCAAGGGAAGGGGGCGTCAAGAGACCTTGTGAGAAGCAAAAGAACGCGGCGTAAGAGGTGATGTAACATTATAATAAATTAGCGAGACCTGTGCCCCGACATACTGCCGTGATGAGAAAGCGTATAATAATGGTTTGCGGTGGGACAGAGCGTTTGACGGACGGTCAAGGGACATCGTACGCCATTTGGTCTTCGCACCGTTTAGCTGTTTAACAGAATGCTTTTTGTCACAGTTCAGCGATAGCGTCGTGAAGAGGAAAGCGCTAACCCCCACAACCGCGGATAACAAACAATACCGCCTTGAAACGGAATTCGCACAGCACACTGTCCACACACATGTGATATCCTTCATGCTTGCGAAGAAACACGAAGAAATGCTCCTTCCATTGATATGTAGAAGCAAACAGCCATCCGGGATATATACCTCCAGCATGACAACCGTCGCAGACAGTCGCATGGGAGCCACCTGGCGATCTAATCTTTTCTCGCAATACAAGCTACCGCACACCTAGTACCGACAGTCCATCATCGACTCATCATCCCCATACGTATACTTCCCACCCTGCTGGTACAGATCAGGAACATCCTCGTACCACTCGTCCTCCGTGATCGACTACAAAAACACAAGATCTCTGTCAATTGCAAAGTCACGGTGTTGGTAGCAAGAAGAAGAAAGGGAGGGGTTGTTGAAGGGAAAGGCTACTTACACGCCATGCAATGAACAAAACTCCAATCGCTGCTGTTTCTAACAAGGTGTTCAGGAACCCAGACGTGAGACGTGCGTTGGATACCTGTCGAGATGTGCGAGGGTCAGTCAGCCCGTCATACTAAGGAAACTGTAGCTTCGGACGTTCCCCTAAGGGTTAGGGGGTGACTTACCACGCAGAGTGCATGTGAAGCGAGGAACTGTGCCACCTGTGCTCCAGCATACAGAAGGAAGGAGAGAGCGAACCACTCTACACCGCATCCGCCCGTTCGTCAGTCTCCTGTTTACATTCTTGAACTATATGCTTTACGAGGGAGGGAAGACTTACTCAGTGGAGATGTCTCACGTAGTCGAAAGTACACGACGAACAGCATACTCGAGTAGTAGAACAGCGCGCAGCTACACACCAACATTCCGGTTAGTCGGAACTTACTACTCACCTAGCAGCTCCAACCACAAAACATGCACATACAGATACGGCCACATCAAACCCAAAACCATCATCGCGACATTTACCAAATCCTTTTCCTGCGTCGAGGAACGTGGCAGTATGAAAAGACGAGTGATCCCAAACGCTTGGTCGAGCGCAAAGTAGCTTGTTATTACGAACAAGATGGAGCCGCCGGAGTAGAGGATGAGGAGGGAAGAGATTGTTCCGTCCCTTTGCAAGCGAAAGACAGCGACACTTCAGTAAATGTGGGAGGATGGCCGGTAGATTGCCCGAGTTGCTGAAGGAGGACGCACTCTACGAGTTGTAAACCGACCAGAGCATTAGATATCAAGATCCATCCAAGGAGTGCTGATAGCCCGAGGTGCAAGGCGGAGAGGACGGATATCGCTGCACTGCCTGTATCGTCGAGGAAATCGATTATCAGCCTGTAGTAGGCAAGCAAGGGAGGAAGAGATGTCTGGCAGGCAAGTGTTACGTACCTTGTTGCAAGATGTTTCCGGTAGTAAAGATCTTGATGAGCAATGTCACCGCGTATGTCTTTCGCCATACATCATCGAAGAAGACGTTTGACAGGTATCAGCGCGGAACAAATACTCGTAACGACGGATCTGAGGGCAAGAGATACTCACGCAGAACAAATGAACCATTTCCGCTCTTCCGACTGCCGCTATACGACGTATTGACCTGAGAATCAGGTAAAGCACGAATGTGAACCCGATGGCACATGTGATAATCTGGGCTGTATCACCGCACAAAACCAGGCATGTTAAAGACTTGAAGGAGAGAGGACGAGACAGAGGAGAAGATGTGGAGTACTCACCGATATCACCAAGACTACCTTCCATCCCTACCCTCCCTACATCACAGGTCACCCCAACACCCGACCCAGCTCTCCTTAAATACCTTGAAACAAGCGGATCATCAACGTTTGAGAAACCCGTGACTTTCCCATCCCCTCCAGCATTACCGGCAACACTGCTCGCTGTGATCAGCAACGAGTCGTTTGTGTTGATTACGCCCCGAGGTACCGTGATAGGCAGCGAAAAAAGTCGAGTAAGTGCCGGTGGGTCGGAGACATGTAAGAGGGAGGAGAAGAAGATGTTGCAGTGGGGTAGCGGCGATGAAGTGTCGATTCTTGCTTGGCCTACAGAGGGTGATGAGCAGAATGGTGAGAAGGAGCCGAATGATGGCATTTTCGACGTTATCGTGAACTAGTTGCTGCTGATCATGGAAATCGATCTACTTGCCTGATCAACAAAACCACTTTCTTTGGTAGATGATGGTCAAGCAGCTGGTCAAGCCAACGGCTCGACGCGATACGGAAGGAACCTCCTTGAAACCTGAAACGCAAAACAAATGTTATGGGTCGGAATAGGAGAAGTTGCCATGTTCCATTCCTCCCTTTGCCCCTGAAACCTGAAACGCGCCTCTCCCTTCCGCGCATGCGAGACGCGGATTCCTCGGTAAGGCCAAGTGCTAGTCAAGTAGATCAAGGTAGATAAAGTAGATAGATAAATAGGGTATTCTAACTACACTCTCAGGACTCAAATACACGTCAGGAATCCCAGTCACACCTTGCCCCTCTTTCTCGATTACTTGGCCATCTCGACGGCCTTGGCAGCAGCTTCATCCAATCCATCTGCATCAAAAACCAACCAGACCCAAAATATCAGCAACCCATGTCTCATCTGGTTCAAGCCATCACGGAACTTACCGAAAGGATAAATCTTGAGTCCACTCTCATTGATCATCTTCTTTGCCTCGGCCTCCTTGGTGCCCTGCAATCGCACGATCAACGGGATCGTCAATTGAAGTTCCTTGGTAGCCTTGATGATACCTTCCGCGATGACCTGGCAAAGGGGTTGGGTTGGGTTGGTCAGGTTGCAAAGTATAGACCAAGGCGCCCGGGGACTCACATCACATCGCATGATTCCACCGAAAATATTGACAAAGATACTCTTGACCTTCTTTTCACTCAACAACAACTCGAACGCCTTTTTCACAGCCTCGGCGGTAGCACCTCCCCCAACATCCAAAAAGTTGGCCGGGTCGCCTCCATTGAGCTTCAACACGTCCATCGTGGCCATTGCCAGACCGGCACCATTGACCAAACATCCAATGTTTCCATCAAGCTTGATAAAGTTTAACCCGTACTCGGCCGCCTCGACCTCTTGTGCGTCTTCCTGAGTGGTATCACGCAGCTTGAACACATCCTTTTGTCGGAAATCGGCATTGTCGTCAAACCCAAACTTGGCGTCCATGCACAAGACATCACCGTTGGAAAGCTCGGCGAGCGGGTTGATCTCAATCTGCGTGGCATCCTTGTCGGCAAAAATCTGGTAGAGTTTTTGGAACACTTTGGCGGCGTTTTCCTGGGATTCCTTGGCGAATCCGAGTTGGGCAGCGAGGGCGACGGCATCATCGTGCTTGATACCGTTCTTGAAATCCAGAGGGGTGGTGATGATTGCTTCCGGGGTGTCGTGTGCGACTTCTTCAATGTTCATACCGCCTTGGGAAGAGGTGACGAGGACGGGTGTACCGGTGGCACGGTCGTTGAGCACCGCGGCGTAGTATTCCTTCTGCGGGGGCATTCGTTCGGCCAACATGACCTGCACACAGGGAACAATCGCATATCAGCGCACTTGTCACCCGCACAACCCGCGCCGCAACTCACAGCATTACACAACCGACCAGCAGCACCAGTCTGCTTGGTGATCAAATGCGCGCCAATCATCTTTCCGGCATACTCGGCCGCCTGGGCAGGTGAATCGACCATGTGCACACCACCTTGGAATCCAGAGTCAAAGTGGCCCTTTCCACGTCCACCGGCGAGGACTTGAGCTTTGATGACGAGTTCGGAGGTGCCTGCGGAGGGGGAAGGGGGTGAGTTGGTGATCACGAGGTAGAAGCAAGTGCGAGAGGACGAAAAAGTCGACAAAAGGCAACGGCAGCGGTATTCGGATCCGCTATTGCAACCCGGACAGGCTCGCCGAGTCTCGACCGTCCTTGGATCGGCCTGAATAACCTCTCTAAAATCTGAAATCCGCGGCGGCGGATAATACGCGAATCTTTGACGGCTCATGCTGTCCTTGGCAACCGGAAAGACGAGTTGGACGTCCTAGCTCCGCCGCATTTCGTAGCTGGCGCTTTGAGCGGATACAGCCTTTGTCAGCCGTCCCGGCATGGCTGTGAAGGATCCGTCAAAGATCGCTATTCGCGATTTCATCCGCGGCATCTTTGTGCGGCTTACACCGTCCTCGTCGAGACAAAGACACTGCGACCGATGGTTGCGCGCGCGGTAAAGACAAGGATACTGGCATTTGCGCGTTCCGCATTCATTCTCGGTGAAAGCGAGGCCGCCTCCGGAATGCAAGAGATACAGAAATCTCGACACGGCATACGCCGTCATCTAGAACCCAAAGCCACTGTTGCTCGCTCCGGTCGAACGAATCTCGAACGGCCTACGCCGTCCTCGGAAAAGCAGAGGCAATGATACTCGCGCTGGCGCGCTCGGTGAAGACGACGACGCTCGACCGCCCTACGGCGGCCTCGAGAAGAAGTCCTTCGGACTCGTAGCCTGTGGCGCAAGGCACTGAGGCTCGCTCCGCTCGGGAAAGCGCTGATACTCGCTGCGCTCGGGAAGGTACTGATGCTCGCTTCGCTCGACGTATTCTCGCTCCGCTCGGGAAGAGACTGATTCTCGCTTCGCTCGGAAATCTTTTCGCTCCGCTCGGATGTTACTCGCTTCGCTCGATGCACTCCTCGCTCGGCCCGTCGACGTCGACTCGGACTCACCAAATGTCTTGGCAACCTGCTCTGCCTCCTCCTTTGAAAACGCCGGCTTGCTCTTTGGCGTCGGAATGCCATACGAATTCAACAACTCCACACTTTGGTATTCATGAATCGACAGGTTTCGCTGCTGCTGCTTGCCGGCCGTCTGTAACACGAAAAGACCGACAGAAATCAGCCCCAAGGGACCGCCCAAGGCAGGAGCGGACGACGTACCCTGAGAGCGGACTTTGATGCTTTGAGAGTTCGAGAAAACATGGTGCTCGTTGGTATAAGATAGACAAGACAATCAAGGAGCACAGGCACGAAAGAAATGCTCAGAAGCAGGTATATCTTGTACAACCTGTCTGTCTCCTTCCTCTCCTTCCCGGCTTTCCTGTTTCCTCACCGCGGGCCGCGCAAAATGCCCAGCTGTGGCTTAAGGGAGCGCCCAGCCCAAGGAGGAGCCGCCTAACCGAGTATCTCCGAGACGGCAAGGTAGCCACGATTAGGTAAGCACGCTGGCTTCGGCGGCCGGGGATAGGGGCGATTTCGATCGATACGAGGGTTCGGAGCAGTCAGCGTCCGGAAGGATCGAACCTTCTATATGTGGCGGTGGTGTTTTTGGCAGGTTGGGGGCAAGGGAAACGCTACTAGCTCACACAAGCATGTTTTCACGAATCATCAAGACCGCACCGCGATTCACCGCCGCTCTCACTCGCGGACCGACTGCCGCTGTGGCGGGAAGGCGGCACGTACACCAAGAAAAGGCAACTCCACCTTCCCTCCGACCGTCCGCTGCAACCGATCCGTACCCCTTGCCGCTCAGCCAACCCGGACTCGCGGATGACCCATCCGCGGCGCCCTCCGCATCCACTGAACAAGCACCCGGCGGTGGTCGCGGGCAGACGTCATTGGACCAGCTAGACGAAGAACTTTCTCTCCCGCAGCCACTGGATAGGACAGGAGAATCAGTGGAAGCGATGCGAGCGAGGTTGGTGTACCAGACGAGGAAGAGAGGGACGTTGGAGACGGATTTGATATTGAGTACTTTTGCGAAAGAGTGGTTGCCGGGCATGTCGGAGGAGGAGATGCGGGCGTTTGACAAGGTGAGTCGTAGCGAGCGCGAGCGAAGCGAGAATCAGCCGTCTCCCGAGCGCAGCGAGCATCAGTCTCTTCCCCAGCGAAGCGAGCCTCAGTGTCTTCGGCTTCCCGAGCGGAGCGAGAATCAGTGTCTTGCGCCGCAGGCTACGAGTCCGAGACGACTGCTCCGAGGCCACAGGCCGAACATTAGTATCTTTCGAGGCCATCGTAGGATGGCCGAGCGTCGTTGCCTTCACCGAGTGCGCAAGCGCGGGCATCCGTCGCTTGTGGGTTTCCGAGGACGGCGGTAGGCCGTTCGAGACCCATTCGAGCCGAGTGAGCATCAGTGTCTGACCGAGGGCGGCGGCGACGTAGACCCGTTCGAGATTCACCCGAAAATCCGTCGCTTTCACCAACTGCGCAATGTTGCGCGCGCGGAGCATCCTCGCCTCTCTCTTTCCAATGCCAGCGTTTTTTATCGGAGCTGCACCGTTTCTGTCCTTCGAGGCCATGCTATAGCGGCGGAGCGCGGAGTGAGCTTTTGCTGAGCGCACTCAAAGCGTATGCGACATCATCATCAGTGTTCTTCTTGTTTCTCGCGAGGAGGGTGTGTACGCCGGTCCGAGACCGTATGTCGCGTTCGAACGACCCTAGCCAAGGAGTCAAGCACTGATGTAGCAGGCGGAGTCGTAGGACGGCACGAGCTATGGTAGACGTCACAGCGAAATGCGCAGGTCAAGCATAAGCCTGCCATTGCAGTACCTGAAGGCTGCCTCAGCAGCGGTTCGAGATCGTTGGTCGTCTTTATCGAGACAACGAAGCCGAGCCAAGTGAGGATGCTTCGCGTGGTATTCTGTCTTTACGTCGATCGTTGCTGTCACTTGTCAAATCGCACGCAGATGCGTCTTTCATTCGGTCTCCTCGAAGGCGGGACGGCACGAGGATCCTCGGAACAAAGGTATACGAAGAATATCACAGGTCTCTTTCCCGCGAGCGAGGTAACTCTGTGCGATGGTGATTAACACGGCGTATACGTCGCTTGTTCCCATCACCTCGCGGCACTCTGGTTACTCAAGATAGGTCCAACGTGGTACGATAAAGTCGACTTTTCCTCGGGCACTCAACTCGGGCGCGTGCCATCAGTAAGGAGTAAAGGAGCGCTCGCAGGAGCGGCAGGAAACAAGAATTGGCGGACACTTGACCGAGAATAACAATGCTGACCGATCATCATCTTTTGTCCATCTAGCTCCTCGATGAACCCGACTGGGATATTTTCTACTGGGCCGTCGAAAAACGTACACCGCCGCCACGATGGGCTGGCACGAGTTTACTTGAAAAGTAGGTCCCCTGCAACGATGATCATTGTGCTGTTTACTTGTGCTGATGCTGTTTTGCATAAAGGTTGAAGAAGCATGCAAAGAATGAAGGAAGGGTCGTGAGGGTTATGCCGGAGCTGAACCAGGATGGCAAGATTTAAAAATCGCAGGGTCGATGAAAATCATGCAGAATGTTAAAGAGAAACAGAAGAAATGGAATCGGATGTTGTACATGTATTCTTCTGGGTCTGCTTGAATGAGAATGTCATTTCACAGCGATACGCGAGACCGGTCGCCAGGGAAGAAGTCGATCCATTTCAATATTCATGACACGACTTTGCATTCTGGTGGTGGGGGCGCCAGCTGCGCGGAAGCAAACCCTTCTAGGATGAAAGAGCAAAGAGCGTGCGTGATGCTCAAAAGGCGACGACGACGGCCGACCTTTACATTTTCGTCCAGAAATCTCTTCATTATTCCTTCGACCTGTTGTTCTTTACCCTTCCAACAGTCATTCGACATGGCCAACACTATGAACAGACAAGAACGTCAACTCGAACAGATCTTGCAGCTGCCGGGGAACAGTACGCCTTGGTCTAACCTACCCAACCTCCCTCCACCTTACTCATCTCTGCATCGTTGATCGTGCATAGACGTCTGCGCAGACTGTAAAGCCCCCTCACCACGCTGGGCCTCGATAAACCTCGCCATATTCCTATGCATCACTTGCGCATCAATCCACCGTTCCCTCGGCACCCACACATCACGTGTTAAATCACTCTCTTTGGACACATGGACGCGCGAGATGGTCGAGGCGATGCGCAAGGGCGGGAATGTACGAGGCAATGCCGAGTGGAATCCTGATGAAGTGAGGAATCCCGTGCCGTTGAGTACGGTCGGGGAGAGTGCTGGGAGGGAAGGAGAAATGGAGAGGTTTATTCGGCGAAAGTATGAGGAAGGGGCGTTTAGGGCTGATCGGGCTCAGCGGCGGGAGCGGGCGTTGGAAGAGGAGACTACGATGGCGACGAATAAATCGAGAGCGAGGCAAGGACAGGATGTGTATGGGTACTCGACTGGGAGTTCGCTGCTTATTCCTACTGCCAGCGCCGCAAAAGCATCGTTCATCGACAACAATGCCTCGCCCGGCAATGACCACTTGCAGTACAACCACTACCCGCAATCAGTAGCCGGACCATCCTCTTTCACCGCTGGAACGGGGAAAAAGACATCAAAAACAGCGCGAGCGCACGTCGACGCCAACTGGGCAGACTTTATGGACTCTGTCGATCCTCCTTACGCTGGATCGTCCTTAAACGGCGGGAATGCGAAAGCCAAGGGAAGAGGCAAAAAGGCAGGCAGGTTGTTGGGGATGCCGTTCATTGATTCCGGGTACGATGACGATGGGTACGGCGAGGAAGGGGATCATGGAGGAGCATCACGCGGAGGAGGGGTAAGGTTACCGCCCGTCACGAAAGCGCCGAAGGGACTCGCGTATAAAACCGGTAGCGGAGGGGAAGGCAAGGCAGTACCGCCACCGCCTTTGCCGCCAAAGACGAAACTCCAAACGAATCCCCGCCCGTCGTCGATCGAGGCAAAGATATCGGGAGGAAACTCGCTTGCGAATGGAACTGCAAAAGACGGACCTTTTACGCATCTACCTACAGCTACGCCGACACCGACACCGGCGCCAGCATTGATCGATATCACACAGCCACAGATACATCCTGGCCAATCACAGGCATATCAGACGCAGCCAATGTCGGCTCATTCGCAGCAGCTGGGGATGGTGAATCCGTATAATCCTTTCATGCAGATGCAGCAACCACAGTTCCAGCAAGCACAGTACCAGCAAACGCAATTTCCACAACCACAATTTCCACCACAATTTCAGCAACCACAGATGTCGTCTTATGGCGGTCAACAAATGCAACCGGGAATGGGGATGTCGAGCGGAATGATGATGCACGCGAACGGAACGGTGTACCAGCAGCAATACCACCCCGCCCTTGCACAACAGCAACAACCAATGTACGCAGGGCAGCAGCAGATGGGAGGGTATGTGAACGGGCAGGGCGGGCAGATGATGGGTTACGGACAATCGCAGATGGGACAATCGCAGCAGATGCAGCATGGGCAGTCGCAGATGGGACAGATGCAAGGGCAGGGAATGATGGGATGGCAGTAGCCTCTGATCGTGGAGCTTGTAAACCCTGATTATCCCTGATGAATTATCCACCTTTGCTCAATCTGACGGAAGTTACGCCAACGTGTTTATCACCTTTGATCAACTCAAGAACAATGCCACAAATAAGTGGGAGCGTACGTACAGCCCTGGTAGGTCGTTACTATCTTGTATCATCCTAGATCGGGTATTCGTTCGCAAGCAGGATCCGCAAATCCTCAGGCATGCGACGAGCTCTCTTTCCGCGGCAACGAGCACCAGAAGTAAGTTTGGTACTGTTGACGCGTGGGATGACACATCGTCTCTGCATAGTTCTTCGTTTGCGATGCTGCTTCCTTCGTCGTTGTGCAGCAGGCGGCTCGTTGTTGCATCCTTTGTGCGCTCTATATGCGTGTATGATGAAAAAGCCATTTGAATCATATGGACTTGGATTTGGCATTTGTCATCTGATCTCACCCACCGTCTTTCCAATCCTCCACATTGACATCATTAGCGATCACCTTCATAGATATCGTTTTCCGTTCCTTTGTTGGTGCATTGTTTTGTTTGCCAGCTATCGTTGTCTATTACAATTGTTGAAAAGTCCGTTTGGTTCATTCCCCGGACCGGTGGTGACAAACCTGCGCGGAGGATAAAGAGATGACTAAGATGGGCGCAAATTCGTTGCATAATACGCTACTCCACTTTTATTTGTTATCCAGTCGAGCTTCTTGGTCAGTCCCATCAAACAAGATCTTTGGATCTTTGGTCATGACCACGAGACACACCAGCTCATCCGACAAGGCAATGAAAAGGTATATATACGAGCTACGAACGAGGATGGGTGGAAGAGAAAGGTAGGACAGGTATCCCATCCGTCCACTTTCGATAGCACTTTTCAACCGAGCAAAATCCAACAACGCTTTCACAATGTCTTCCACCCAACAAGGACCCTTTGTGCTCAGTAAGTCCCGTGCTGCTATACCTATTGCTCAGATCACTCACTCACGCTACCTCGTTCGCCTTTAGTTTCCGGTGCTAATCGTGGCATCGGACTCCGTCTCGTTACAGCCTACCTCGAACGCAACCCATCCGCCGTCATCTTTGCTGGAGCACGAGACCCGACCAAGGCCATCGAGTTGAACGAGCTCGCCAAGAAGAACCCCGAGCATGTTCATGTGATCAAGCTGGTTGCGGATGATGCGGAGAGCAACAAGGAGGCCGTCGAACAAGTCAAGAAGGTTACGGACAGGTTGGATGTCGTTGTTGCCAATGCTGGTGAGTATTCATAGGCGTGTGGTTTGATAGCCTCACACATTCACAAGACGACGAGGTTTCTCACATTTGCTTCATTTGACGTGATCAGGTATCGCATCTGGCCCAGAAGCCATCGAGACGGCCGACGTCAACCTCTACAAATCGATCTATGAAGTAAACACCCTCGGACCGTTGCACCTCTACCAAGCGACGTACCCGCTCCTGATCGCTCCCCGAAAGGTCAACTCCAAAGACGCACCCACTCCCAAGTTCTTCATCACTTCTTCCGCTCTTGGTTCGCTTGGCGCATATTTCGCTTCGTTCCCTGCAACTGCGTATGGTGTCAGTAAGGCTGCTGTCAACTACGTCGCTTTGGCGATTCACCATCAGACGGAGGATGTTGGTGCTGTTGTTATTCCTTACCACCCTGGTACGTCCTCTTATCTCCTCTTTTCTTCAACGCAATTGTACTAACCACTCTTATGTCGAATAGGACTCGTCATGACCGACATGGGACCGAAAGATGCCGAAGCATTCTCCCACATCCCGAACATGCCTAAAGCGATCACTCCGGAACAAAGTGCGGAAGAGTACGTCGATCTGATTGACCGATCTACACGAGCCGAGCATGGTGGAAAGTTCTGGGGACAAGGATCGTCGGAGCCGTACCCTTGGTAGAGTGTTCGCAGCTCAACATTGACGAAGAATGCAGTATTCAATCGGACAGTCAGAGGTTCGTAGCGGCGAAAGAGCAAGATTTGTAGATAAGCAAGCATAGTTGTAAGTTTAGCAAGTGATATGCGCATGGTGAATATCAATAAATTACTATCGTTTTGAGCGTCGGCGAGATGCCATTTCAACCGACTTCGCTACGCTTTCGGACGACTCATTTTTGTTAAGTATGTCCAGTGTTTTCACTTGATTTGATTGTCAGATTATCTACTGCGTATACTGGTATACTTGGCCAAATTAGAGTAACGCTTCAAATAAAAGCTCAACAAGGTGGATTAATTGGTCGCGAGTATGGGAAAAGGAGTAAGTAAACTCGATCATCAAGATCTTGAAATCTCGGAGAGCGCAAAGGAGTCAAAGTCGAAAGTCGAGCTAATTTGCCTTTTTTTAGGGTCAATCATTTCATCATCAAGTCGTCAACACAGATACAAACACCAGCTCTTCAGCTCAACACATCGTAGTCGCAACGTCTCTTTTCCTTTCGGCATCATGGACTTCTTCGCCTTGCCGGTCGAAGCGCCGGAGGACATCATCGACTACCTCAACGCGCCAGCGTCGACTTTCGAGTATTCTCGCCATTATCCCGTTTCTACCGCCTGCTTGTGCAAAATCGACACTGTTCGTGCTCGAAAGAATGAAGCCTGGCCGATGTGGTCGGAGTGGAAAGAGACTCTTTAGCGTTGGGGAGCGTATGCAGGAAATTGAGAGAATTGATTTGCTATCGGTACTGCTTGAAGAAGGGTTGAATTGGACATGTGCTTCGGACGAGTCGTACATCGTGGAGTACGGCAGCACGAGCCAAAGTAGAGTACGTACTCCGTCCTACACTCTTACTTCCTAGTACTGATTGGGTTGAGTGATTCCGCTGTACTATAGATCCTTGACTTTACAAGGCGACTGCATCGACCACCCCGACGCCAGACCGCTTTTGATCGACTACGTCAAGGTGTTTTCAAACCTCTGGGAAATTCAGGTCGTTTTGATCTATCCAAAAAGCCCGACTACCAGAAACCTCCCAAAATAAACCAGGCTGTTAAAATGCACGAACCGGCATCGAACTTTCGAAATGCTTCCAAGACCTCATCCTTCCAATCCGTCAACATCTCTATCGAAACAAGACGGATTCGCGAGAGAAAAACTCCGACATTTCGTCGCTACTCTACAACTCGCGAGGAAAAGAAAACAGTTGATAGTGTCAAGGCGATGTCGCGACAATTTTGTGTGCGCAAACGAAGATCAGTCATCGAAACAACGAATCCGGGAGATGGACAAGACGTAGCAGTATGCCATTCACTTGCTGGATTGTTCAAGTAGCAAACCACACTTGTAAAACATGCAACGACGCTCAATCCAGATCTTATTCCGTGATAAGACATTGGTTGCATTCGCGCGTGGCCAAGTTCCCTTGGAGATGGCAGTTACTACCAACTTGTGGTGTTCGCAGGAACTTTGCGTCTGCACCACTTATTCGAGCGCATCGTCACTCCTTCGGCAAGTCTGTGACTTTGGCTTGGCGACTATACTACTGCAAGCAATTCCTTTATTCCCTTGAACGGCGTTGTTCACATTGTTAGTTTATTCGACGCGACGACTCATCACCATCTGCGGAAGCGGATGACTTGACTACGTACCTACGTACTATCAATCATCACTGCATTCACTCTTCACTACGTAACGTCTTGTCAACTCAGCCGAGGGCTGCCGGGGCGCTTCATCATCGTTTGAAAGTTTATTGAAAGGACACACCAGCGCTTGCGATGCGGGCAAAGGTGTACATAAGTCGACGACGGAGAGGGAGAGAAGGACAAGTAAGATGAATAGAACAACTGCCGTCATCGACATTTCCCCATCCAGAACAACACTCACTTCCACGCTCAACATGTCTTCAACCCAACAAGGACCCTTCGTGCTCAGTAAGTGCCTACTCCATCCAACTTCCTATCAAGACCACTAGCATTTACCTCATCCGCTTGTAGTCTCGGGCGCAAATCGTGGTATCGGACTCAGCCTCGTCTCGGCCTTCCTCGACCGCACCCCGTCCGCTGTCATCTTCGCTGGCGCCCGTGATCCAACAACGGCCATCCAGTTGAACGAGCTCGTCAAGAAGCACCCAAACCACCTTCACGTCCTCGAGCTTATTGTCGATGATGCGGAGAGTAACAATGCGGCTGTCGAGGAGGTGAAGAAGGTTACGGATAGGTTGGATGTTGTCATTGCGAATGCCGGTAAGTTTTTCAACTCAAGTTCTCAAGCGCCAACCCTGACTACACCTCCTTCACTGCATTAGGCATCCCGTCTCCTCCCGAACCGATCCATACGGACGACGTCACCCTCTACAGGACCGCATTCGAGGTGAATACCCTCGGACCGTTGCACCTCTACCAAGCGACCTATCCTCTCCTCATCGCCTCCCGAAAGTCCAACTCCACCTCGAAGGATCTACCCGCTCCAAAGTTCTTCATCACTTCCTCTGGCCTCGGTTCCATGGGCGGATACATCCCCTTCTACCCCGCCACCGCACATGGCGCAAGTAAAGCCGCCGTCAATTACTTGGCGGTTGCGATACATCATCAGACGGAAGATGTGGGTGCCGTGATCATCCCTTACCACCCCGGTAGGTTCGTTCTCACGCTCTTCTACCCTTGTCCTCAGTTGTACTCACCTCTTATTTGCGCGGAATAGGAAACGTGATTACCTACGTTCTAGGCCCTAAGGAGGCCGAGGCGTACGCCGATATCCCGAACGTGCCTCAAGGGATCACTCCGGAACAATGCGCCAAGGAGTACGTGGATTTGATTGATCGGTCTACAAGGGCGGAACATGGTGGCAAGTTCTGGGCCCAGGGATTCGCGGAGCCGTACCCGTGGTAGACTAGTTGGAGAGTAACATCGTGGTCAAGGCAAAACGTCAAGGCTACCGCACTAGGGGTACTGCTGAAGGATGTGTTGGCGGGACGGATGCTTGTAGCAACTTGGGGACAGGAGGTGGCGTGATATGTGCGTCAGACAAAGGAGCGAGGTTAGTAGTTTAACAAGCATAGTTGTAAGTTCAGCACGTTGTAGGCACAATGAGAGCTCCATGGAATGACTATCGTCCGAAGGTGATACAGGACTTAGCAGCACCGATCTCACGGCGCCTTTAAGGCACCTCCTGATGCACCGCTCTTTACTTACCAGTCGCCCGTCCGTCGTCTACTCTGCTCTAGAGCATGTTGGCTCATCAAACTCCGCAGGACAGGCTGGACCAACGTTGCTTATTGGAAAAATAGCTGAATGAAGGAATGGTTCGCCGCGCTGATGCGCTACACTGGCGAAAACAGGACACATGGTAGAGTAGCAAGATGTACAACCTTCGAACATGTTCTGAACGATGTTTACCGACATGAATCGAATACACACAATTCGCACATTTATTCGGACCTGACAAGAACAAGTATGAATAAATCCTTTCAAAGCGACAACTATGTCGAAGAAAGCTAGCACCGAGTATGCCTACCTGAAGTTGTTTGTTTTGCGTATGATACGAGACAATTGAACAATCTGAGAAGATTGTGCTGAATATCGCGGGTGTATAGAGGTATGATTCAGATTCACCTTCTAACTATACCGTCTGGACAGCAGTTCGGCTTGCTTGTTTTGAGATCCCGGCGAGTGCACAACTGTAACGGCAGTTTGTGGATTCGCCGTTTAGGAAGGAGACCCCTCGACTGGTCGTTTCATTTCCGCTCAGGCGTGTTTCCGCCATTACTTCTACTAGAAAGAGTCGTCATTCAGATGTAGGTCAGTGTCTGGTGTAGCGCACTCTTCTGCCAAGGGTTCATCTGCACTGCACCACGACCCGGCAATGAAATGTTCATTCGTCCGCTAGAGTTCTTGTTCGTTCTCCTTTGAAGCCCGTCCGAGCAAGTATCCTTTCCGAGTTGGCCCTGCTTATCGATTGGGGTGCTACATTGTGCAGAAGTGGTAGCAAAGAGGGCAGGACGCCATGCTCATTGTTCTTGTTGAAGGATGCGCCGTAGTATGTTCTACTCGTCCTGTCCTGAAGACTCGGTCGCGAACCAACAATACAGACGGGAGGAGTAAATCTATAGCTTGTACATGCTGCACGCGGGTTGTGGAAACCAAGCGCAAGTCGGCGTGTATCGCAAGCTGTATCGCATTCATTACCTCTATAGCCTTTGGCCTGACAAGTTCTTGAAGGTCAGATTGACAAACCATCTCAGGATCGCAGCGGCAGCCCCTTGTTTTGACCATACGTGACTCGCGCTCCTCCACTTATAGAATCCTTTTGCTTACCTATACTGCTGAGCAATTCGTGACCTCACAAATGGACGTTTTGTCATCCTGTTGCGAACGAATCCTTTGTGCATTTGTCGATGTCGAATCGATACCGTTCCAACCATTGTTTGCCATATTGTCAATCCAAGGACGCGGAAGCGGATGACATATGAAACGTTGAAGATGTGACCAACGAGCGCAATAATCAACAGCCTCCACTTGATCAACACTATCATCTTGCCAAGTATCTTGAAAGCATCTTGCTCGTTATTTCAGCACTTCATCAGCCGATTCAAAGGACACACCAGCGCATGCGATGTCGACGAAGGTGTATATAAACCGACGTCGGAGAGGGAGGGAGGCTGATCCAGGATGAGCAGAGAAAATCATCGCAACATCGTTAAAGAACACTTTCCAGCCCACTCGAACGCAATATCTCACTACTCACCATGTCTTCTATTCAACAAGGACCTTTCGTGCTCAGTAAGTACATCTCTCAATCATTTTCTCTATCTGTACTCACACTAGGCCATCCGCTTATAGTCTCTGGCGCCAACCGCGGCATCGGACTCAGTCTCGTCTCGGCCTTTCTCAAACACACCCCGTCCGCCGTTATCTTCGCAGGCGCTCGTGATCCTAGCAAAGCGACTGAACTAAACGAAATCGCCAAGAAGTATCCCAACAACGTTCATGTGATCAAGCTGGTTGCGGACGACGCGGAGAGTAACAAGGCAGCCGTCGAGGAGGTGAAAAAGGTTACTGATAGGTTGGATATTGTTGTTGCCAATGCCGGTCAGTCTTCAAAGCCAAATGTCCTTCGGATTCAAACAAACGCACTTGCTTATCGACAATACACTGACTCTTGTCAATCCACGTAGGTATCGCATCCGGAGCCGAACCGGTTCACACCGACGACATCAGCATCTACAAGTCGACCTTTGACGTAAACACTCTCGGACCGCTGCACCTTTACCAAGCCACTCACCCGCTTTTGATCGCTACTCGAACCAACTCCTCAGCCAAGGATCTACCGGCTCCCAAGTTCTTCATTACCTCTTCCGCCCTTGGTTCACTCGGCAACTTTTTCTCCGCGTTCATCTTGGCGCCGTACGGCGTGAGCAAAGCCGCTGTTAATTACATCGCTTTGGCGATCCACCATCAAACCGAGGACGTCGGTGCGGTTGTAGTGCCCTATCATCCTGGTACGCACCTCCATTACCTATCATGCGAAAGCGATACTAACGGCTTGCGTCGAACAGGTCTTGTAATGACCGACATGGGACCCAAGGACCCCGCTGCATTCGCCCATATCCCGAACCTACCTGCCGCCATCACTCCCGAGCAGAGCGCGCAGGAATATGTCGATTTGATTGACCGATCTACGCGAGCGGAACACGGTGGAAAGTTCTGGGGCCAAGGATCGTCGGAGCCGTACCCTTGGTAGTTTCCCTGTGAGATGGTGATTAGGATAGGTGACAGATAACTGGCTAGGAACAAATTTCTTTTCTTGTACTCGACGTGAATGTTTGTAGCTCCTTATACAATGCATTCTATCACTCCATCGGATGGCTGTTGTCTAATACTTGGGAAACGGCAAGATAATAACATAACATAATCGACATGGTGGTTTCTTGATTGTATTTATAGCAAAATACGCCCATGCGCTATCAAACACGTTCGAACAACTGCCACCTGCTGTTCATGACCTGATTTTGTAAGATGACTTGTCGGAGTGAACTCAGCTACTATCGACGAAATCTTTCCCATGGCGCACCCGCGGCACTGGGTGAAGGCGCTCTTCAACCAGCCGATGAAAGACCCGGAAGCCGGATCCATATCGGAAGGACAGAGATAATACGCATGGTCCGTCGAAATGCGTCACTTCCTTGGAGGCTGAAGCTTACGCAGAACGGTTCAGACCACAAATCAGCATTCCCGGGCGCTACTCCTACCATGAGACAGCCGGGACGTATCACCACATCATGCGAGATATGAGTAGCGGCACAACACCAAACGAGACTCCCGAACGTTCTCAGAGAATATCCTGTAGTTGGCAGGTCATGAGGCAAGTGATTGTTGGTCATGCAATATAACCTCATCATGAACCACGTGTCATATGAAAATGGTCTATCTAGTAGGCAAGGATAGACTGTGTCGGACAGACGCACACCCGATCCCATCGCGGCAATATCATCACACATACCCTTCATCATCCTGTATTGTCAGTCTACTTGCGCCCATCAGGATCATACACATACTCCCTATATTCTGGCTTCCACAGCTTGCTCTCCAGGTATATTTTCCGTGCATCTTTATCATGCAGCAAAGCCTTGTCATCGAAATCGGCAACTCCTTCCCGGATAGCTTGGTCCATTACTTCGAGCGCGATAGCTACAGCAACCTTTTGGGAATCTGTAGAACAAGACAACAAGGTAGATAAGTGAGCAGTGATGCACACATCGATACTGCAATGCAACCTACCTGCAAAGTCCGGCAACAAGCTCGCCTCTGGCTTATCTGCCGAAGCAGGGCCCATTTCACCCAACACCTGCGCCGCCCGGATGATCATCTTATCTGTCACCCGCTTCGCCCTGCTCACAATCGCTCCCAGCCCGATTCCGGGGTAGACTAGCGCATTGTTGCATTCTGCGACGGTATATTTCTTCCCGTTTCCTAAATCGACAGGAGGGAAGGGACTACCGGTGGAGACGAGTGCCTTTCCATTTGTCCATTTTTGTGCATCTTCGGGTGTGCATTCGGCGAGTCTTGTTGGGTTACTGAGGGGGAAAATGATGGGTTGTTCCGTATGTTTTGCCATCTCCCGGATGACATCCTCCGTAAAAGCACCTTTTGCTGTGCTGGTTCCGATCAAGACAGTCGGTTTCACCTTCTTAACGACATCAAGGAGGTGCGTCTCGTCATTCGCACCCCAATCATCTTCTTTTCTAATAAAGTCTTCCTCAATGTCACTGCGGATCTTGTCGCCGAGTCCCTTCTTGAGTAACCCATTCTTATCGACAAGCCAAAACTTTTCGGCTGCCACTTTCGGATCTGTTCCGTCCACTAGCACCATGGCATCCCTGATCTGCCTTGCGATACCCAACCCGGCGGATCCTGCACCGAATTGAATGATCCGCTGATCTGACAATTTGGACTGCGTGACTTGTAATGCAGACGTCAAAGTCGCAAGCGTTACTGCCCCAGTGCCTTGAATATCATCATTGAACACCGCTTGCTTGGTCGCATACCGGTCCAATAGCTTTTGAGCATTGGAGACGCCGAAATCTTCGAAATGCAAAAGACACTGCGGTTGATGCGTGACGACGAGCTTTGCAAACTTGTCGACAAACGAATCGTATTCCTCGCCTCGCACGCGATCGTGGTTCCATCCTAGATATAGTTCGTCGTTTCGGAGTTCTGGATTGTTGGTGCCAACGTCGAGAACGACCGCTAGGGTTCGAGCGGGATCGATGCCAGCTACGAGGCTGTAGATGACTGCTTTGGCGGAGGAGATGCCTATTCCACCAGATCCCTATTTCGCGAAACCAAAAGAGGACTCTATTAGCACGAAGTCTATTTAGCGAAGTGACGTCGGTAAACAAACCTGGTCTCCTATCCCCAGAATCTGCTCTCCGTCGGAAACCACAATCTATCCTAACGTAGCCTCAGTATCACGCAGTGACCATGAATCAGCAGTCTACCTACCAAATCCAATTCTCGACCTGCACACGCCTCCAGGAAATCTTCTTCCATTTTCTCAACGCTCGGTGGAGAGATGTACAAACCCTCTGGTTGTCGAAAAAGGTGCGAGTATTCGGCGATCGCATCGGCCTGCGCAAGAGAGGATAAGACAGTGTTTCAAGGTGATGGACGTCTATCTGAGCGTACTTCTGTCGGGGTATATATTATAGGAAACTGAAGCAAAGCCCTCAACGTTAGTTACCGTCATCGTGAACCAGCGCTGTGGAAAGCTGACGCACCATTTCCTCAAGATGCTTCGTGAGCAGATTGTAAAACAGTACTTGATTCTGGACTGATCATAGCATATTAGATGATCAGCTAGTAATAGGAGAACTACAATGCGCGGACTCACCTTTCAAGCTTTGTAAGAAGCTGTTCTTGCGGATATCACTTTTCCGATTTTGATACTGGTCGTATGCACGCTCCAGCTGCTGTTCCAGAGTATTCACCCTGAAGGTGGATGAATGGCATGTTAGTTCAGAGGGTATGACGGGTAGGCGAGAGACGCGGGGAAAAAACAGAGGTACTGACGTAAATGGCAATCTCCCCCGAAGTCCAAACTCGTCCCTCTCTCGCTCCGTGAATGCTGAGCCTTTGTTGTAGATCTCGGAGCGTAAAAGATCCGTTCCTCTGAGAGCGAGCCTGAGCGGCTTGATACTCGTCTGATCCTCGATTCCGGTATTGTGGGTAGTCATATTACGTTGTTGGCCGAGCTGAGTGGATGGCGCCGGGCTGCGGAAAAGCGAGAATTGGCCAACGGAATAACGGGTCGTTCGGGAGATCGTTTGCAAAGACCTCAATGACCTGATCGTAATCGATGGCATAGCTTTGCCACACAGCGAGGGTTATAAACATGTGAATATACCGGTTTACATCTGGCGGAATGTAACACCGACGAGCGAACGAGAGAGTTGCCCATTCGAACGCCTGCTTGCGTCATCATTATCGTAAACACAAGAAGACGCGACGCGATGGCGATCCACTCCAGTCCTTCTGAATGTTATTAGGTCAGCGGCGACTCCAGCTTTGGGACTGTCCCCACTACGAAGATGAAGTCCGACACGCATTCAACCACCTCGGTCGGCTCGGACGATGGAGGCTGCTGCACGACTGAAACGAACGACATCATTGTCTCAATGCTTCTAAACCGTACATATAACACTACTAGGCTCGTGGCATACATATTGTATACACCTATATCATCTACATGATATTCTGTCTTTCAGGCTGTGATACCCCCAACTGCCTTTTCCTCTGCGTTATCTTCTGCGACAGGTTCTATCCTGCGGTCGCGCCATCGATGACATATCCGTTCTACTCCGTTGCCGACCCACTCAGTTAACAATCACAGTTTTTCAGCTTCAGTCGTTCATGACGATCCCGAATGAGGACCATACAATGCATGAGGTCAGCGAAGATTGGGAAATCGCCTTCGGGTAGTCCTTCTGGGAATCTGGGATGGCGTCGATTTTCCCATCAGATTTTTGACCTTGACTTCCAACTTGTTTTCCACCTCCATCAGTGCCTCTTCATTGACCCATCGGAAGCCTATTTTCCCACATGTTTCGATTGTCTGTTCTTTGTTCTTCTTGGACAGCGTATTGATCAAAGATCGGAGTGCCACCAGCTGTATGAATGGGATATACGCCGTTTCCACCACAGATGGGATATCTATGAGAGTTTCTTCTGTGATACCCCCAACTGCCTTTTCCTCTGCGTTATCTTCTGCGACAGGTTCTATCCTGCGGTCGCGCCATCGATGACATATCCGTTCTACTCCGTTGCCGACCCACTCAGTGGAAGAGTCCTTTGTGATGCCATGTGGAGTGGCCAAGGTATCTTTCATCATAGAGATTTCGGAAAAGCACAACGGCGCTTGCAATTTCATGACATCAAGATCTTTTGGGAAACCATATGCGCGGATCTCCCAATACGGCCGCATCTCCCAACAAGCTATCTCGGAACTTCCTCGCGTACCTCGATAGTCGGCTACAAAAGACAGTCTGCTGCATGTTCGCGTGGCATTCCCGAATTTCGGAACACCATGCAAAGAAAGCGTGATGCAATGATTGGTGTCATAGCGTCTGTACTTGTCTTTCGTCCCATCAAGAACAACGTGTTGTGTTATTGGGTTGTCGGGTGGGACGAGAAAGGAGTCTCGCACGTCGCGGGTGGTAACTTCAGCAGTGAAGGTATTGCTACTCCCACGGAAGAGACTGCTAACGTGAGTGTTCTCAGAGCGCACAGTACTCTTCTCGCCCCTCTTGCTGGAGGTTCTCGACCATGCCGATGAAATACGCGGGGCGTTATCAAACGAATCAGGGTTGTCCGTCATGAAACAACGGGAGAGGAGAGACTGCGTATACGTCCGAAAGCTGTTGAAAGCGTCGTCGATAGAATTTTCCTTCTTGAGCGATTCATCGGTCATAACGGTCAATGTAATCAATGAAGCAGTGCAAGGTCGCCGGGTAGTGACCCGATGTATCGATGGAATAGTCTCGCCATTCTACCTTCTTTAAGCAGCTTCATTCCTCCTCGAAAACCTTCCGGGTTGGCAGAGAGGCAGAATCCCGAACACTCCGACCAAATGAGCAGTCAATATAGCCCGGAAGTCGAAGACGTAAGAGGACGTTTAAAGTGGTATAACGCTCGCACACGACTAGTCGAGCAGTCGCAAGTCTCGCCAGTCCAAGCATCTTTTGAGAACGGGGAATGCAACTACCGCACGTCCCTGATCCACCATACGCACCTCTTCGAGAACACTTTACCCCGCGGTTCCCGTCATGGAACAACGTCCCCCTGGATAACCCTTAACACTGTGCGTCAAGTGCGGCTGACAGGCCTTTTCTTCTACGCAAGCGGCAACCTAAAATGTCCCTGCTGGCTCCAAATCGAGGTATCCTACAAAGCGTCAAGTAGGCACACACCTTGCCTTCTTGCCGACCGACTGACCAGACTCACGTTGCGCCAAGCCCTGATCTCCATTCCATTCGATGTCGCAACAGCTTCTTCGAACCCGCCTAAAGCGAGGAACGTCAGGTGACGCACCTAGGGAATCCGTGCGTGACGTACTCGGGAGTTTATAAATTCCCGACCTGGACGTGATTTCTTGCGTCTCGAGAGTACGGCTGGCATCCCAGAATGAGCTAAACAAAAAACGTTCGCGGCGCTCGTTCCCTCTTTTCGAAACACAATATGAAAAGTCTGAGTTGCTTTTCTCTTCTTATACCTACCGTCTAGATAACTTACCATACATCGCACCGCAATACGGGTTAACTTCTGGAGTAATGTCGACGCTCGTCCGGCCCGGCGAGTCGTTATTCTGCAGCATGCAGGGTGTATTGAACGCATCATCAAAGTACCCGAGCGAGACGTCAAGCATTACTTGAACGTCGTATCTCTCCTTCTTGCATGACACGTTCTACATTGGTGGATGACCACAGCAGGAACAGATACTATCAGGTATATTTATCGCACACGCCACCGTTTATTCCGCAAAGACCTACACCGTTGTGACGTTCGTATGAATGAGAGGAGAAATGTGGATTCTCCCGCGCCTGGATACGTTTCTAGGTGGGTCGCCTACTCGGACTGCTTGTGCACCCTATCCAACCTGTCAATCTCTACCGTGGTACGCAACTCGGTCGCAGCTTGCGTAATTCGTTGGTTTTTGCTGTACTTTTCGGCGGTGCCTGTCCGAGCAGTCACGCTGCATGAAGAGCGACGAGCTTGCCTATCGTATCATATCTAAGACTGCTTTGATGTGTCCATTTATCTTTCTATCCATACGCTGCCAACTAGCAGTCCGCCGAACACAATACAGTAAGGTAAGAAGCAGTGAAGCAGCACCCAAGGAGCCCCCCAAAATGCCCCTACAAGAATGACATCATCTTCCGTCGGAACCCCCCTGCTGCGAAAAGCGGAAAGCCCAGGCCGGAACCGCCTGGACAACGAGAGTGAGGCGACACAGCATGACGACTCCCCTCCGTCCCCTCAGGATGACTGTGTTTGTCATATATATTTTCGTCACCGTGTTTTCCCACTTTCTACTATTCAGGTTTTGAATACGACCAAACACAGTTTTCC
The DNA here is from genome assembly GCA_030039255.1 of Naganishia friedmannii. NCBI lineage: Eukaryota > Fungi > Basidiomycota > Tremellomycetes > Filobasidiales > Filobasidiaceae > Naganishia > Naganishia friedmannii. The sequence continues at coordinate 77,035 of JASBWT010000035.1, forward strand.
CACTACCGAACAAACCAAACAAACCAAATCTCACAAGTTTCAAAGATGCCTTTCAGTACGTCTCGTTTCCCTCCTTCACCTTCCTTTCGGTATACCGCGTACCGTCCGAGCGTCGTTCGCTGACCTTATTTGTCGATTGTCGTCCGTGTCAGCCGGTTCCGATATCATCAAGCTCGTAAGTCGGCGCTTTTCTCGTCCTGGTCGGCCAAGGTACCACAACAAAGCGAGCGAGTGTGTGACGGGTTTCAGAGGAATTGGCGGGTTGAGGAGGCCAGACGCGATTAGAGGAGAAGACGGGTGGCAGGTGTCGGCAGGCGGTGGAATGACAGGACAGGCTCTGGTTGGTTTGACGTATTCCGGACGAGCGTCAACACCAGAGATGGCACAACGCGTTTTCGAACCACCTACCCGCCTGACCATTCAACAATCGTGGAAAAACGACTTGTTTGACGAGCCGGACGGGAACAGCAAGCCACCGACACGAGCTTGTTTAATCAAACAGCAACCGGATGGATTATATTCCAGCCTTCTCTGACAACCGCTACTCTTCGTACTTGGTGCGGACGTTTGCAGCAACACGCCACATCACAGAAATCAGATACGGAAACAAGCCGTCGTGGTCGTGGATTCCCCTAGTTTCGACTACCTACTAACATCCATTCTGCTCTTGCTTGTGCTCTTCCTGGATTACTCTAGATCTTCGCGATCATCCTCCCACCTGTGTAAGTCCTCTCTCTTCTGTTATTCCCCGCTCTCCTGCTCTCTCTTCCTTCGTCCCTCTCGTCGCAAACATTTCCTCAATCCCCTCCATTGCCTCTGAAAATTTTCTTGTTCGGGAATGCACGTCCGCCGCGCACCGCTGCGTGTCACTTGGTCCTGCCTCCTCGTTTCCTCCATCTTCCATTCTTCGTTCTCCCGCTGCGCGTTGCACACCCGCGAAGACGGCAGTCCACGGAGAGAGAGAGCTGACCTCTTTCATTCATTCTTGTGAAATAGCGGTGTTTTCCTGGAACGAGGATGCGGTGCTGATTTCTGTAAGTTTCACCTACCTCTTTCCGCGCGCTCTTTCCCTCTTGCCTCCGCCATGCTGCGTGTTTGTTTCCTTTGGCCTTCGTATGGTTGTTTTTGTCTTGGCGGAACAATTAGACGTACGAGGAAGACAATGTGCGGGTGCCGGTGGGAAGTGCGAGATGCGCAGGGTGCAATCATGTTTGCGGAATATTGTGACTCATTGCCTTTACTTTTTCTCGATACTTAGGGATCAACGTCCTTTTGACCATCTTGGGATACATGTAAGTCCTCGCTTGGCGTAGACTCAATCCTTGAAGAGAAAGCAATGCTGATGCTCGCCTCTCTTCGCGTCTATCTAGTCCCGGTATCATCGTATGTGTCACCTGGATTCGCATGGCTCGAGGACGAAGAGCTTTTTTGATCGGTAGGAATGGAATACTGATTTTTCTGTTTGATCGCTACAGCACGCCTTGTACATCATCCTCAAGTATTAAACGGGGAGGATGTGATATGCGGATAGCTTGCTAGACGGGACGAATTGGACTGGAATGGAGTGGAATGAACTACCGATGGCGTGGTGTGATGGATGTTTCGAGCGGAGATGTTTGGATGTAGATTGAATTCGCGCGCGCAACTTTTGAAGCGTTACATATAATAATGTTCTTTTTCAGCTCTCCTTCTGGTTTTGCAAGTCTGTTCAGCTTCAGCTATCTCTTCAGCTGTCTGGCTTGAACCTAGCGACTGGGTTTGTGTTTGGTGACCTGAAATAAACTAGATATTCCCTTTCCGGAATACTCCCGCCTTCTTCCTACAATCCTACAATTCTACCTTCCGCTTTGGGCCATGACGTCACGTGCGAGGATGAGCGGATGCAAAGTCGGCGCGCCCACCGAGGCCATCATCACCAACCAGCATTATTGTACAAAGGCATTCAACTCCAACTCCACTAAATTCCTATCTCGTTCCCCGGCCATTTCCTTCATCAACCACCTCTTGTGATACCCGCTACAATGCCAATGATCCTCAACATCCACACACCGACACACTCTTTCGCCTTGCCCTTCCGAGCAGGGGAGAACGCGGAAGCCTTGCTCGATCGGATCACAAGAAAGGCACGAGTAGCCGAGACGGATCAGGAAAAGCAGGATTTCAAGCGAGGAAAGGGAGGTGCGGGTGTGAGGTATGAGTTTGAGGGTGGACGGTGGACTTTGGCTGATGGTGAGTGAGAGGCGATGCGAGCGAGCGGAGCGAGAGTGTTTCCGAGCGAAGCGAGAAGCAGCGTCTTGCGCCGCAGGCTACGAGTCCGGAGGAATCTTTCGAGGCCACAGGCCGAGAATTAGCGTTTTTGTCTTCCCGAGGCCGTCGTAGGACGGCCGAGAGTCATTTTCCTGTCTTCCGAGAGCAGCGTATGCCGCTCGAGAGTAGTCACCTTTATCGAGCGCGTGAGCGCGAGTAACATAGACTCTGTGTCCTCGAGGACGGCGTACGTCGTCCCAGACTCTTTGTCTTTGCTTACCGATTTGTATGGCGCTCCAGCGTGGTCACATTCCACGAGCGTGCGATGCCGAGTGTCAGTGACTCTGTCTTTACGTGAATGGTATACACCACCACCCGAGAGTTAGTCTCGTGTCCTCCCAAGGCGGCGTAGGTAGCGCGAGACCTTTGTACGACGGCCAACGGCGGTGCCTATTGACGCAAGCATCTTTTCTTTGCTTCTCCGGAATATCGCGCAATTTGGTACATCTGCTAAGCCTGCTTTTGCGATCTAGACGACGACCTTGAAATCCTCGTCTCGCGGTACAACCCCTCCACGACCGCACAAGTCACGTTGCACGTCACTCCGCCACCTTCCGCACATCATTCGAAAAAGGCAGGAGCAGACGCACAACCAAACGCGCTCTACCAAGCTCTTGCGCCCGCATACCACAAAGAAGTCAACGCTAACGGTTCCACACCCGTCACCGCTCCTCCTCCCGCCAACGGCGCATCTCCATCGCAGCACCTCAGTCCTCGTGACTTTGTAGCAAAACAAGCACGGTCCCTCCGTTCCACCGTTTCCCGTCGATCAGCCACCACGACCAAACATTCCGTCAACCCGGCAACTGGCGCGATCATCCCTGTCCCGCAGCTGCAGAACGGGCAAGAGTCCCTCGGTGATAAACACAAGCGGCAGTGGAAAGATTTCCACGCAGAGAACGGTGTACGGACGGTTGTGGGCAAGGTTGGGAATGTGGATGGTGTGAGGATGTTGTTGAAGCAGGGTTACAGGCATGTCTATGTCTCGAGGCCGTTTGCCTTGAAGAATGGGTTGATTCCAAAGACTGTGAGTTCGCCTTGGCCTTTTCGCTTGATTTCCCCCCTTATCTGACCTCCTTTTCCCTTTGCGACAGTCCGGAATGGGAACATACGGATACGCAGGACTCGTCAACCTCGGCCCTTTACCTATCACCGTCGGCAGTAAAACAGCCATGCACCCGGTCATGCTGAGCGAGGAGACGAATTTCGATTGTGTGTTGGGTAGGAGCTGGATGGAGAAGATGGGTATCAAGTGCGTTCTCTTTCCAGTCGCTCTTACCGTGATGGCTGGGTGCTGATTGCTTTTTCGCGCTCGCCAGGACCGACCCACTCGACCAGACATCGGTCACGTACATGGATACCGGAGAGCATATCCCGTGCGACGTGGTCGTGCTGAAGGATGCCAGCGGAGAGGTTATCACTGTGACTTGATCGGATTACTATCGTCATTGCCTTGCCATGCAGCTGGACCTAGAGTTCTTGCCAAGCCCGGTTGACCCTTCGGGAAACAACAGTAGGGCATGGGTGAAAGACTGGAGTGGGAAGTGGGAAAGTAAGAACGAGAAGTGGCAAGCGGAAAGCAGACTCCTATGCATCATTCTTGAGTACCAGTTGTCTATAATACGATGTAGTTGCGGATGATATTTGATCGATCAGAACCATACGGATATCAACACGCTGCTTTTGGCGGTGCATGCGATTACAGTTCTGGCGCGCATGGCATGTCAAGTCATACGCAGACGTGTACATCGGCCTGTGACACATCGTCGAACATCAGCCTCTGTCCCTTTTTATCAACACTCATTGGCATGACATTGCGCACAGCGCCATTGCGCACAACATAGCTAGTACAATTCTCGGCTTTTTTTGCTGTTTCCCGGTTGTTCTTGAAGTAGCGATTGCGTAGGGGTTTGGCGAGAGGCTGGTAACCGGAAGGGGAGGCGGAAGATGTTTGGGCGGAAGAGGCGAACGAACGCTTCGAGGTGGAAATGGATCACGTCGACAAGGTGAACGACTAGGATGGAGAAGAGGGCGATAATCCCCACGAGTAGAAGGATCGCACGGAGGGATATCGCTCCCAAGCTGGATCTGACGCTTGTCTCTCGTCCTTGGCAAAACCCTGAAGCGAACACCACCACGATCTGTCTGCACGAATGAAGCAGCACGACCAATAACGGGGGCTCCATTGCCGTTGTTTCGAGGGGATGATCGTTCTCGAGCATCAGGTGAGCGCATTTCGTGTTGCGGGCGCTGTGCACCGTTGTCGGTTTGTGACAATCGAGGAGATCTGCTCCAGTCACCGCCTTTACGCCAGGGGTAATTTCCTCTACCTCGTTGCATCTCGACTTCACGCCCTATATTGCTCCCTCCCCTTCCGCCTGTTCTTCCGAGGCCATCTTGTCCCCAGAAACCACCTCGTGACCTGTAGCCGTAGGCTTTGTCTGAAAGCCCAAGATCGAGATCCATTAAATCGGCGTCTGAATCATCACCCGACATCTCTTAGCTGGCGGTACTTCCTGTTACGATGGTCGTCACATTTTTCAACCACTGTGCGGTACCTGGCTGAACCGCTAGACTTACCGTTTCCCTACCACCGAGTTTGGGGTTATCGATGTCTTCCAAATCTACAGTAAACGCGCAATCTATGCAATTTAAGAGCATAATCGTGGCAGTCCGTATAACGATCTATTCTTCTACAACAGTATCACAGGAAAAGGTGGACTCTTCGATCTCCTACAAACCCTTTCAACGCATGTCATTCGTTTTCAACCCCGCTAGGCTTAGCAGTCCAACGGGTATGACTCTAGCACACAATCGACGCCGTTCTCTGCCACACACTTCTCCATTCCCATTTCGCTTTCAGCCCCACCCACAAAGCCGACCGAGTTGCGTAAGAAGGCAAAAATGTCGTACCAGCGGAAACATCGTTGTCGACTGCAGTAGAGTTGAATGTCTAGTCACGGGAGTCAAATAACATCGAGGTGGGCGAGTGGATAGCGACCATCAATCTTTTATCGCTGAAAAGAATCTGGTTTATAGGATCGGTGGAACAGAACTTCTTTCGCGTAGGCGGACCGATTGTGACGGCTGATTTCAACAGTGAGAGTTCGCAAATTCGGATAGGATGCGTCGACCGTTTTTTCGAATACGATGGATCCCGTCAACTCTGATTGATCAGCCGGTTCCGGAATCGTCCTGTCCAAATGCTTCATGTCTACACGACATTTCCGAATGATTGTGAAACCTGCATGTTGGGATCTCAGCTCATGCTGTGTCGAGCTCAACTTTTGGTCGCTCTGAGAATCACCAGCTAGCTCAACAGGTTTCCTAGCGTACTCTTCCTGACTGTCCATGTAGGAATCGACCAAGGTGTTAAGGCTACTCTCCAAGTCTTTGTATGTCAGACTCGTATTCTTGAACATCACGATGACGAAACCAGAGGGTGGTAACGCGCAACCGCAGTTGAACCAAGCGTCCAACGTCTGACAAGAGATATCGACCAAACATTCTGTCAAAAGCATTCGGAACGTGCATGTCGACATCGGGCACTTACCTCATCTAGAAAAATTCCCAGCATTGCTCCTCGTGACATCTTGATCGACGCGGACTGCAGTTCCACGTCGCGCTTGGCATGACCTGACTTTGTATAATAGCCTTTCTGCAAGCTGTAGTACCATGAGAGGAGTCGAACGAGAGCCACCATCTGCTGCAAAGGCTGGTCTAAGTTGCAATCACTGGGTTTTGTATGCGAAGAGAGAGAAATGCTGAATATATCATATCGTTAGATGGAATGTCCTGTAGACTCGAATCCACCCCGTTTGTCGAATCCCCAGAGAGAGCCGGACCTCCCAAAAGATATGTCCTGAATCTTGTCGTGAGCCCGACGAGCCAGTCCTTGATATCTCCCTAGCTGAAGGCCGAAAATACTCGTGGATCGAATGCTAGGCCAGGAGACGATATCGTAAAGCAATTGCGAGAAGCTGACTGATTTGATGATCTTGATCTTGCACACCTGCTGAATCTCGGTTCTAGGTAAAAGGCTTCTAGGGACATAACCCGAAGCTGAAGAGGATTCACGCATTCCCAGAACGACTTCTTCTGGATCTCCTCTAAGCACAATTAACATGAGGTTCGGAAACAGTGAATGGAGTTCGTCACGGTTGGCAGTCCCCTTTGGTTGCTTTTCGTCGTCGCCGAGTATGGATTTTTCGTAGGTTTCCAGTAAAGGCAACGACTTCTCCCGCAGGATCAAGGTTCTGAGTGTATGAGCGCCTTGTCAGCGCCATATGAAGAAAGGCTTAACTGAATAGAACTCACTGTGTGTAGACCCATCCGACCGGAACCTTTCCGCCATGCTGAACCCAGTATTTTGCATCTCCTTCCCACGCGACCTTTCGATATAGAAGGGGTAGGGTTTCTCGATGAAAGCATTTGGAAACGGCATTAAGACTCGCCAGGGAACCATAGTTGTGGCACGATGCCAAGTGTTCGGCGACCGCGATGAATCCTTCGAGAATGGATGTTCTGGCGCCACGGAACCACTACCGACGAACGTGAGTGGTGCGGACCATGGGGTCAGCTGACGACTGCATACTGATGACACTGTACCGCCGACACGACTCACGAAAGGGTCATGTTGCGTGACGGCCATGGCAGAAGGCGAAGTCAATCAAGTTATCGATGTAGACGATGGATGCGTGTAGATGGCGAAAGAGAAGATTTAACTCTTAGAAACCGTTGGCGAATGGTGAAAGGTCTGACGGCGTTCTGATCCGACTTGTCGTAGAAGACTGAATATGCGAGATACTGTGCGCAAAGGGACTGGGAAATGCGACAACGTCGGTGGCGTAGGAAGAGATACCCCTTTCCTTCGATCGCGATTATAAATACAAAAGAGGAAAATTTTACAAATTAGTACATTGCGTTGAGCTTACCTGCGTACCTCTTAGCTGCGATTCCTTCGTACACACTTTGCGCTCGTAATGCATTGGACAACAACCTAGTCAGCTCGTAACGATATAGATTGAGTAAGCTTTTCCTTCTGCTTTCCTGGGTCAAATGATACGCTTCACCCTACATTTAATTGCATTTGTTCGTGTCTTACCCAAAGTGACTTGTTACGCAGCAGTTCACATTCTTGCAGCGCATCCGCTGAGTAACGCGTCAAGTGAGCTACTCGCTCACTTCCTGCGCTGCAATAGCACCGCTATTTCCTCTGTCCAGCGACTGACCGGAAAACTTCTCGCCGTCCACAGTCATCGAGAATCACTGGTCGGTCCGGGTCGTCGAATCTGGAATTACCGACAAACATTACCGCTCCATACTGACTTACCTCGCATACGACTTATCGCCATCGACATCTGCAGCGCCAGCCGAAAGGAAAAGCGAAGGGTCCTGGCTACAGATATGCGCCCGGAGAGTACACACTGTTGCAGAGGGTAGTGGTTCTTCGCTCAACGCATCGGTCGACAAACGCGAAGGCGAATGTATTCGTTCCTGTGTGGCTGAATAGCAAAGGTCAGAAGGGGATACTTTACGAATGTCGCTATCATCAGCGCAAGCGCAAGGCTCCAGGGTTGGGTTTCATTCGCCTGCATCATCATGTTCTTGTTATCCGTCGAAATATCATGTATGTTATTCATCTTTATCTCGCGACTGTTTCGACTCACATACAACAAAACGCAATACTTTTACTCCGAATCGCACAAGAAAGGGCAGCCGCATGCCCAACCACCAAAGCACGAATCAAACGAGATTCACTACAATCATCTGATTGCACCAATCTCAGTTGCAAGGCATCAAACGCTCACTGCCTACCAAGGCAACTGACCACCCTCCACGCCCTGCGCCCAAAACTTTCCACCATGTTCCGCTCGGGTGGATTTGATGATCAAGTCGGCATACTCGGCGGCGCTCTGGTCGGGAGTGAGAACACCAGGGTAGTTATCGGGAATGCCGAGCTCTTTGCCGGATATTTTACCCATGTCGGTTGAGACGAGGCCTTTGTATAGCGAGAATCAAGAATCACAAGAAAAGTGGAATGATGAGAATCAGCGATGAGTGAGTTAACCGGTAAATATGAAGAATAGAAAAGACGTACCAGGATGCTAAGGAATGACTACGGCATCGACATCTCCAGTCTGATGGTGAATCGACAAAGCCAAGTAATTGGCGCCGGCTTTACTGACACCATAAGAAGCATTCATAAACATTGTATGATAGGCACCCATCGACGCAACAGCAGACGACGTGATGAAAAATTTCGGAGGAGAGGTCGAGGTAGCAGAGTCCTTCTTTCGGGACTCGACGAGGAGAGGGTACGTCGCTTGGTAGAGATAGACCGGACCGAGGGTGTTTACGGAAAAGTTGGTCTTGAACAAGTCGATGTCGTCGACGTGAGTCGGGACGAAGGGCGAGTTGATACCTAGCGCAATCAAACAAAGCGTCAGTGAAAAAGTCGAGAATATGAGAATGAAAACAAAGGACAGCGCAGCTACTCACCAGCATTCGCGATCACGATATCCAACTTCTTGGTAACCTTCCCAACCTCCTCGACAGCGCGCTTCACGCTAGCCTCATCATCCGCAATCAAGGGCACGACATGCACATTCGGGTTCTTCTTGGCGACTTCGGCAAGCTCTTTGGCGGCGGAAGGGTCGCGAGCTCCTGCGAAGATGACGGCGTGAGGTCGATGTTCGAGGAGAGCGGTGACGAGAGATAGGCCGATGCCTCGGGATGCACCGGAGACTGTAAAGCAAGAGAGCAAAGTTGATCAATCGTTGTGTCCAGATAGGAGCGATACAAGGCGCCTGGACTCACTGAGAATATAGGGTTTCTCGGGGACGTTACTCTGGGTAGGCGTGTTGCTGGACATGATGATGGCTTTGATGGGGTTTGCTAGAAGCCGAAGATACTGCTGGCGGTTGTTCGCGGGGGACAGCCATGGTACCGAACAAGCTCGGTTGCTGGTATATATCCATAATAAGCACACGGTTGACAGCGCACTCCTCCTCGATACAAACTTACAAAGGCTTCCTTTGGGAAGCGAATGAATAAGCTGATTGTTCATTACTCATAGTGGTTACTCAGCTCAGCGAGTTGCTGGCTGTATTGCGTAACCTCGTCGGCTGCGGGCTTGCTTCCGCATTAGCAAGCGTCTGCATGCTGAGGCTCTGCCTCCCGGTGGTTTCACTCAAGTTCCGGGCGCACCAATGTTCTACGTATCGGTCTGCTGACTGCGCTGCAGGACGAGCTGGACAGGAGGACGGAGAAAGTAAAGTCCGTAACTAGAAATGAAGTCGATACTCTGCTGTGAGCTGGCCAGCCTGTAGGGCTGAGCCAATGCCATGAATACGTTAGGACGATAGTAGAATGGTCTTTACCTTGTACTACCTTGTTGGATCAAGCATCTTACTTATATTGCTTGATCCAACAGGTAAGTTGTCAGCTCCATAGCTCTCTTTCTTCGCTATAAGCATCTTGCTTATATTGCTTGATCCAACAGACTGCATCCAGCCAACTCGTTGTGTAACAGGTAGAGGTGTAGCACAATACGGGAATAACCCGGGTGAACTTGGCAGGTAGGTGAGCAGTCACGTTCAATCGCGTACGTGTATTTGGTCGGGTCTCAATTCTAGGTCTCGAGAGCATCGTTCAGCAGTACTACATATACAAAGACCGCCGTGTCAGTTGGTAAAGAAGATCTTCTTGAGCAGTCAAAGTACACTGCTGCATCGGATGGCTGGGTACAGTTTCAAAAGTGGGAAGGTTCTTCGCCATGGAAAGACCGGAGACCAGCGGGCTCTGCTCCTCCTCGAGCCGCCGGCAATTGTCCTTCAAACGAGGCAGACTCTTGTGGCTCAGTTGATAGGAACGACGGTTCCGTGGGCCGCCTGTACAAAGAGGGCCACGTAACCTGGTATGCAGGAGTACCAGCGCTGTTTTCCGGAGGCAGAGTAGTATTCCCGCTGATATCGCATTCGCCCATAGTAACTGGTACCTCCAATAACGCACTATTATCGGTGAGATACTGCCCAGACCGGTAGTGATTACCCATTTGGGCTGCGTCAAACCCACTGAACGGTTGTGGAACAGGATCGAGCGGGATTTGGTTGATAGAGTAGCCTGGCATGAAATCGACTGTGACTGCTCCGTCTGTAACTTGTGACTGCAGACGGAGAGAAGTTGCTTTTACACGCTTCAATTGCTCGTTTTCGTTTTCATCTCCCGACATAACCCTAAACGCTCGTTTGCTGTGCCCAGGGAGAGGAGGGGTGACTGTACGACGCGGCTCTGTCCCCGGTGCACCTCTCTCTCCAATGACGCCTTTTGGCAGAATGGGTCGCAGTCTTGAACGCATTCCTGTCAGTGTCCGCTTGACGTCGGCCTGGCTGACTTCGGCTGTTGAGGCTTGGGTTGCTACAGTTCTGGATCTTCGCGGTTGCCCCTCGTTCTTGTCGTTCATCATTTCGACTGCGGATCTGAAAGAACCGGATGCTGCTTTGAAAATCCCAAATAGCTTTTCTAGCTCCTTTAGCTTGAAATCGCTGAAGTCTCGTTCCGAGACTTTATCCATTGCATCTGCTACCACAGAGAAGATGTCCGGCTGCAAAGTACCCTCGGGCGGAGGGAACAGTTGCAACATGTCTGCGACGATTGTGTTCCGAACGTCCGTGGTAAGAGTTCCCTTCGCTTCAATGACCATTGTCAGATAGGCATGCATGGTGGCGAGCTCGTGAGGTTCCTTCGCTATAGACCAGAGGCTGTCCCGGTATAACATGGCGTGAGATTTCCAAGGGCCCCAATCCGACGGAGCTTCTGCGCCGAACTGGAGTGCATGGAACATCCATTCAATCTTCTGCAAGTTTGTGAACCTGGATGTTTCAGAAGACATTGTAGCTGAACAATCGATATCGTTGATCTGTTTCTCGAGAACAAATATATCAGCTCTGATCTGAAGTTCTGCTCAGATATCCCTTCGTGAGTGTCCCGGCTCTGGGCACATAAGATTTATATATCTGACGGGCGTGCCTTGTCGCTGTGCCTCTATGAATAACAGCTTTCAAAAGAAAGTGAAAGGAAGTCACAAGCCATGGGGTGAAAGGAGAACTGCTTATTGACCTTTTCAGAGCGCGACCTGATGCACGAAAAACTAGTGATGTGAGGTATCTATCAAAGCTCATGGACATGTACTAGTTACTGCATATAACGAGCTGAGGGATCTAAGACTTGGTTCAGGGCAAGGTCTTACTTTTGAGCAGAGGCCAGTGCGGTCGGAAGAGATGCGGCGACCTACCTTTCTACTGTAGTGATAGTATGTCAAGACCCCCCCTGCTCAGCCAACTCTGGCATTTTTGTACATTAGAGAACATAAAGATGTGTTTCTGTCGAGACTCGAGAGCCAGCAGTCGATTAGTTAGAATCGCTCTGCTAACGTCCAGAATCCCGGTTAGTGAGTTTGTCATGTATTGTTTACTGAATTATATCGACAAGATCAAGTCGTAGTCCACCTGGCTGGGTAGCTAATCCGGTCAGAGGGCGAGGTTGAGACTCCAAAACGTTAAGTATCAAAAGGGTAGTCTCATAAGAGAAAGTACAAAGTGACAACATTCAAACATCGCTATATATATATACATTCCTGTGAGCGGCAGCCGTCTTAGAGAGGACCTTGGCATTCCAACGGCTAGTTGTTGAATGGTCGAAAGTGAATGGTCGGATTGTGAATGGTCGAATGCGTGTTGAACAGCCAAAGAGTGAAGTGGACTGCCAAAGAGTGAAGCGAACTGTAGAGAAACGACTCTTTTACTGTACCATACGATACTTGCACTTTACAATACAACTATACACGTCATATTCGAATACTATAGCTTCTACCTGATTACCTAGTTAGAAGCATAACTCCATCCAGCCGTATGGCGAGCCTCAGCACCAGCGCCTCAGCGAATGATGGGCAACAACGTATGCTCAGCGACGGATGATCATCACCTACTGATCATCACCCAGTGATTATCACCCATTGATCATCACCCACTGATCATCACCCTCTCATCATCACCCGATGAAAGTCAACTCTGAGCTTTGCCAGCAGCTGGACAACTATATAAAGGAAGCTTCAAAGCTACTACTTGTAACTTAGATTGAATATGACTCACGCAATATTGGATCAAGTAATTTGATGCTATACTTTCAGTATTGAGGATCAAGGACCCGCGACCCTTACGTCATCAGATACTAGTATCATCGACGGGCTATAGTCGCGAAGACAGGTGAGTATTACATAACAACTGTGTAGCTCCGAGCCATTAGACCGTTATAGTAGACAAGTATACAACATCGACAAGCTTTGACTTACGATACTCGTACCGTAGGGAACGAGTGTAGGTCTGCTTAGAGAAAGTAACTTGGCTTGTAACACGAACGGCCGAAGAGTGAACGGTCAGGTTAAGCGCGCGTTGAATAAAGCGTGGGCTCTGGCTCGCTCAGCTGCATGGGCAGATCGGTCTCGCTGTCCCATTAAAGTTTCAGTGTGATGTCGGTGTTTGCCCCTGTGTGACAGTGCTTGACAACACCGCTCATCGCCACAATACTTAGCCTGCCACTGGCCACAGCACGCCACATCAGCTGCCACATCACTATACAATACGACTGCTCTCTGTAGACAAGTGTCCCTTAGTAGGGTAGCTTCTCCATCGTAACTAGAAAACTATATACAGGCAGCCCTCTTGCCACTAAAATGACAGTTTCCCAGACAAATGACTCACGCAATATGGGATCATTTAAGTTGTGCAATTACTTCGATAACCGCGAGGAGTCGCAATCTTACGTCATGAAGAGACATCGAGTAGCATTGAGAAGTAGTCGTTAAGACAAGTGAGTGTTACATGACTACAGCGTAGCCCCGAGACGATTATAGATGTACGCGTATCCGTACAGTGAAACATAGAGGTTAAATTTACTGAAGAGGCTGTAGTTCACAGTAGCTACTTTGCTCAATTCCAATCACTTTTCCGCCTCTGCAATGTCAGTTTAATCTTCATCGTTGTCGAACGGGTCCTCTTCGTGTTCTACAGTCGATGGTTGAATCATTGATTCATCTTCCTCTGGCAGCCGGTTTGGGTCGGCAGCTTCGCCCGTTTGGATTCCTTCCAATGGTCCCGAAACCAACATTTACTCGCCGGTGTGAGCTTGGTGGAGCTGGCGTAGGTGGGCTGTTCTCCATTTGTAATACCTTGTCCATGCCGACCATCACTTTTTCAGTATCAGCTTATCGCACTCTACAGCCGCAATCGCCATGCTGTCCGCGATACCGTAGATTCCCCTCACTTTCCGTACTCTCTCATTAGGAGCTCCCTATCTCTTGACACCCCAGAACTCCTCCAACGTCTTCGGCACATGTTCAATCAATTCCTTGCGACTTCCCCGACCACTGAGAAGGAGAAAAACTTTCGCCTTTGCTGGACGGAAGAGCCCAATTCTGGAATTTGAACGCCACTTTGGGGTACGTCACCGGAGGACCTGGTGGTTCATTCTTCTTGACAGGCTGCGGATACTTCTTGACAGACGCCGACACACCGCCTCACTCGGGCCGACTGAACGTCTTCTGCCGCTTCGATGGCTGTTTCTCAGGTGCCTTCTGTGAGCTTTCAACGCTGGAGTCAAGATTTGGAGTGGTGCAATCAGCAGGACCGTCTTCATCCGTCTCCTCTGAATTAGCCGGTACAGTTTCAAACTTGATTTTAGCGGACGTGAAAAACGGTCTTCGGATTATAGGTTCTTATGATGAATGGTCTGAAATAACGCAAGTCCTCGTTTCCCGCTCGAACAATCCGGAGAAGCTGGCCTGACCCAGATTATTCTATGATGAGACAAATGTGTCCAAATGAAAACACATTTGCGACCATGTTATTCGCAAAATGATAATTCCGCCATTCACTGGACACGTTCATTTCGGCGTGGACCGGACATTAATCGCGCTTCACGGTTTTCGCTGAAAATAATCTACCAACGTCCGGTGCTGGACGTGCCCTTAGTATGAAATGCAATCGTCAACAGACTATCACCTTACAAGGCAGCTAAGCTTCTCACCGTTACGGCGAAGAAGGTGTTGCTCAGGTTTAAGTGTGAAACAAAGCGTGATATAGAAGCATAAACAGACAAAGAGAAGTACAAGCGAAAGCTGCGTATGTATAGTGTATTCTTTACCAGGCTGAAGTCCTCTAAGTCGGATCCTCTAATGCGGCAAGTGGTGATATGGTGGAATAGCGGTGTGGTGGTGTGGTGGCAGGGTGGTGGCTTGGCGAATGGTAAAGGGAATTGTAGTGGGAGCACAATATAGGATCCGTCCCTCTGCATAAAGGATGGGCAACGGTGGATCACAAAGTAAACAAAAAGTCCACCCCATCACACCCACCTCCGCTGTCCTACAATGACCCATCGGCTTTTCTCTACTTTACAAGGACCATACAGTAGGCTATACTGGATCACTCGGCTCTGGCAGATATCCTTCTTGACTGCCTGCATTCATTGCAATATCGATCCGCACTCATTGTCGATTCTGCACGCATATGGACATTCTTGGACCCGGCAGACCGCAACGAACGGCGACATTGCTTCTCCAGGCATTCCGGAGGAATCGACAACGCAGTCTACCAATCCACAGTGAAGTCTCACGGCGGACTTTTACATCAAGACATGTTCATGGTCTGAACAACGGAGAACATGGCCGTGCTCGCACTACATCGATTTCACCGATCAACATTTCATGTCATGCTTTCAGTCACGACGCAGTGAAGGCGGATCGGAACGCAGGACACTTGTGGCTCGGCAATGAACACGGAGGCCTAAGAAAGGGTGATAAGGGTGTGTACTTCATGGCGGTCGATTCACTCCGCAACTCGTCTGATACAGCGCCTATTGCTTCCAGTCGTTGTGGCAATGTCCGGAGGCGTTGACTCTTCCGTCACTCTCGCTCTTCTGACAGATCCAGCAATCACGTCCCACCTATCGCTCGATATCTCGGCCGTCTTTATGAGAAACTGGTCACCGCTTCAAAACGAGGTCGACCACCATTCGTTCGAAACGGACTGCGAATGGGAAAAAGACTGGGAGGATGTTAGGCGGGTTTGCAAGATGCGCGATGTCAAAGCGGAACTCGTGAGTGCCCGTTCACGGCATGGCGTTGACTACGTGCCTTTCCATATTGAATGTCTCGTACTCTCAGGTCGATCTTTCCAACGAATACTGGCTTCAAGTATTCGAACCCTCCATAAACGCCTGGCAATCCGGCCAAACGCCAAACCCTGACGTCTCCTGTAATCGGGAAATCAAGTTTGGAGCCTTGATGGACCGTGTCCTAGGACCTGCACCATCGCAATTCGAGGGAACGACGGCGAGGAAGTTTTTGGCGACGGGTCATTATGCGCGTGTTGGATGGATGGAGGGAGGAAGGACAAAGTTGATGCGGTCGGCGGATTGGACAAAGGATCAAACGTACTATCTTAGTAGCGTGCCTGAAGCTCAGCTGTCACGGGTAAGTAGCTTGTCAACAAAACCTCTGCTGGTCGTGCTTATTTTACCGCTGTGTTGCGCTTTCCAGGCCCTTTTCCCCCTCGCCGACCTGAAGAAGACGCAGGTACGCGAGTTGGCGAAGAAGTACGACCTACCGACGGCGAGTAGGCAGGAGAGTATGGGGGTGTGCTTCATAGGTGAACGCGGACGGTTCGGTGATTTTGTCTGTAAGCCATCTTCTAATCCTAAAAAACCGTCAAACACATGTTCACGGTAGCTTACATTTCCCTTTCCAGCGCAATATACCGTTCCGCCATCAAAGAAGGGAAACATCATCACGATCGAGGGAGTAATTGTTGGACAGCATAATGGTCTGTGGCATTATACGATTGGCCAGAAAGCGAAACTTGGCGGGATGGACCAAAAGTACTTTGTGGCGCGGAAAGATGCGGGGAGGAATGAGGTCGTTGTTGTTCCTGGAAGGTGAGTAATCGAATCAGCACGCATTTTTACACCAAATTGACCAACAGTAACAACGTCGACGTTTCAAGTGATCATCCAGCACTCCAATGCACATCCATCGCGGCGTCGAGTTTCACCTGGATATGGCCAGACCATCCGCCTGCGGAACTGCTCGACTCGGAGGGCGGGATGCCGGCAATGTGTCAGGTCAGGCATAGGATGAAAGCTGTTCCAGTGACTGTCAAACGTGGTGCTAACACAAGGTACGTGACACCCGCCTCCTGGGCGCGGCGAAGAACGCGATACTAATGATCCTCGTCTCTCTTAGCTCTTCCGATCTTGTCATAGAGATCAAGGGTAAACCAGAAATCGGCGTATCCCCAGGACAGGTCGTCGGGTTATGGTCCGCCGAGGGAGATTGGTGTCTAGGGAGCGGTGTAATTGCTGCGACTACATGTATGATGTAGGGTATCGCGATGGACGGGTTCAGAGAAGGGTATTCTGATTACCATCTTCGTGTTTCACATGATCAGTAGACGCGCTGCCGAAACCAACACGATCGATGACGTCGATGATTTTGCTGAAGAGACAACTGGTTGCGGAAGGGTTGCCCCAACAAGAGCAACCACGATATCAGCTCTCATTCCGACAGACAGCACAAGCCGATCTGGAAGGCGCTTTGCCGGAGTGGTTAACGGGACAGACTTGAATCTACCAAAATTCAAACGTTATCTGTTGGGCTCTGCCCGCGTAGGTTCAAATCCTGCAGGCGTTGTGAAATTGATTCTCCTTTTTCTTGCCTGAGCCTTGTGGCTGGCCTTCTTATCACTGTTCGTCTCCACCAGTTGATTTTGGCATTCGTTTAGTCTGTCGTTCAGTTTTTTCCTGGTCCTTCACAGCTTATAACTAGGATGGTTATCTCAGCTGTTATCTCACTATATTATGCAGTCTGCTCCGCCGATCGAGGTCATCTTCCTTCTACTCCAGCGGTGTCGGGCGGCCCCTCCGCAGCTCATAACCTTTGGAGACCATTCAGAAGGAAACGCTGAAAGACAGTGACATTCCGAGATAGACCGTCCTTGTCTCTACTGCATTCCGTCGCTTGTGAAAGATCGCTAAAACGTATAGAACAACAAGAGAAGGAAGGTTGCTTATGCGTAAAATGACCTTCAACGACCACGTTCGGCGGAGGAAGGGCTGGAGAAGAGGGCGTTTAACTGATTTCAGAATGCGCAAATTCGAGGCCAACCTCAGCGACCTTGTACGAAGAGGAAGACCTAGCGAATGTACTTGCAAGCAGCTCTTGGAAGCCAAGATGGAAGTGAGCGAATGCAAGGAATAACGAAGGCATACATACCGAAATCCCCCCCAGAAATGCGCTCATGGTCGGGCCTAAGCGCTCTGAATAAGCCGAATTACGAACCGCGTGCTGGCGGAATCCGTGCGACGTTTAGGGAGATCAGTGTGCCCATCGGCGACAGCATATACTTTCGTCGTTTGATTTGTATTCCTCGTCGATAGTCAGGCTATACCCTAGTGTGATCTGGTTGCTGGATACTCCAAAGCCACGACCATCACACCATACGGCACCAGGCGACGAAATTACGACACGTACGCGCACAACAAAGCTGGGCAGGGGAAGCGGAAGCCAGGGAAATCGTGATATCCAATCAAAAGGAAGTCAGGGAGAGCCGTTTGAATCACGGCTGTTACACGCAATCTTCCACGCAATCCGACGATACCGAAACCCTCTATGTCATCGGTCAACCTGAACGAGGAAGGAGATTCAGATACAGATACGCCGAGAACCCATAGACATCCTGCAGGGGAACACGATCGTACCGACTTTACGCCAATAGCGACGACGACGACAGCAGCGGCAGCAGCAGCAAATGCGGTAGACGTATCAGCGCCGACTTACGATCCATCTCAGACATCGCAGCCACTCTACTCGAATCGTTTGCGGTCACATCATCGGTATCAAGAGCCGAACTCAGCTGGTCTAGCAACAAACTTGCAATCCTTTCCATCGTCATCAGCAGCAACCTCGGCTTCTTCGCATTACATCGCAAGGCTACCACCTCCTATCGGTCTTGCAGAGTCCCCGCTCAACCAGTACCGGGTATTGAATAGGCTGGCTGCACGTCCGCCATCTGGTACCGCTGGGTCCGTTGGCTCCGTTTCCAGAGCAGGATCGGGGCACGGAGCAGAAGGAGAAGCGTCAGGTTTGACGGTGAGTTTCGGCTATGTCGAGCTGCATTTTTCGTCCTTGACATGTCACAAGTGCGTTGTTTCTGACGTCCATCGTACTTTCTAGCCATCGCATTCGCATCGACAGTCCGCTACAGGCATACCGCTTCGGTCATCGATTGACGACCGTGGATTCCGACTCCCATCATCCTCCTCGACCCACTTTAACTCGGAGCTACCACATCAACATCCTTACCATCTCCCGATACCCAACACGGCGGGCAGCAATACCTCGTATCAAGGGTTACCGCCAAACGGATTCGGCATAAACGCTCTTCAGGATCGAAGACCGTCAACAGCATCCGGCATTGCAGCATTCACACAGCATCACCATCTCCCGCATCCGCTGTCCTCGCCCGCGCACTCACATTCTGGATACAGTCCAGTTCAACTCCCACCACCTAACCTTCCCGCATCGACGAGCGGTTTCCAAACTCGTCCACATTCAGCGAGAGAAACGAATCTGGATCTACCACGACCGTCGTTTGGTTCCTCTACGACATCGACACCGTGGGACGCTTACTCGCATAGTCTGAACCAGCAACATCGACAGAGTTGGCAGAGCACAGGAAGCGCAGGTGGTCATCGACTTAGTTACGGACCACGACAGAGTCAGCCGTACTTTGAACTTTCTGGTTCATCGTCTGCATCAACCGTCCATAGGTTACCGCCGCAACTCAATTCCGCGTCGATATCCTCGTACGACTTTGAACCGGATTACCCACATTATCACAATCAACAGCTCAGGTCGGCAGGTGTTCCACCGACAGTTTCATACCCGGGACTCTATACAGAACGTACTTCCGTCGGATCGGCGTACGCAAGTCGTCCTCAAGAGGCGCCAACTACAGCAACGCGGCAGGAGAGAGGATCACATAGCAATCTTCCGTTAGAAGACTTACCGAGGGAACGGTATCCAACGCCTGAATTGGTCTACTATACGGAAGCGAACGGCAACGTCGTCAACCCGGAATCGCAAGTCTCGTTGGACGGAATCGCAAACAAGAGGAGGAGGTTGAGTGCTACTCAGGTTACAGGAACCGACAATCCGTATCGCGATACGAACCAAAAGGAGGGATTTGTGGCGGATTGGTCGTACCCGACATTAGCACCCGTCAACCCAACAAACCATCTTTCACAACCGACGTCGCCACGTGGAACCGTACAGCCGTTTTCTTACGCGTATTCCGAACCGGAGAATCCGCTCTACCTCAACTACCCGGCAGGTGAGCGGCCGAGTGAAGATCGCGTACAGCGGTTTAACAGGCTTTGTGAAGAGGAAAAACAAGAGGTTGACGCGAGGAGGAAGAGGCAATTGGCAGGACCGGATTCAGAGGCCACGTTTCGTCAGAGTTTGAAGAGGTTGGCAAACGAGGCTATAGGAGTTCCCTATTCAGAGGAGGACAAAGGTGAGTGCTTGTTTCGGAAAGAAGTGGCGCTGCCTGTTGTGGCTGACAAGCAGATTATGGTAGATCGATCACAGTATTTCGATAACGGCGGAAGTAACCATAACCTCAATCAATATATCGATACAATGCCGACAAGACGAGCATCTCCAGGAGGTCAGATGACGCAATCTTCATCCCAGGCGTCAAATAACGCGCCGTCCAACTCTGCCCGATTGACGAGAGCAGCGGCTGCGGCTGCGCAGGCGCACAGTCAGCCAGGCAGCGCCGCACCCAGTATACAGTCCACTCGACCGTCCATGTCGAGCTACAGATATTCCAATGGCGGATTAGCAGGGAACAGCGCGGGGTTGCCTCAGGGCGGGTATATGATGAATGCGCCTGCTATGCTTGGCGGTACAGGGAGGTCGACGAGGGCGAGGGTGTACAGGGAAATTATTGGCGGGAAGGAACAGAGCATTTATGGTGTAGAGGATGAAACACCGGCACCGTTACCAGGAACCACAGGTGGACAGCAAAAAAGGAAGGCGAGTTCGAATGCAGGTTCGTTACGGTCTACCGCGACGTATAATGGCGCCATGGCGGGGAATGGCCTGTTACCGAATGGATACCATCTGCCGGCAGCCCATCTACACCAACCGCAGACGCAAAGTAAAAGACGGAAACCGGATGATGGGTATGGGTATTATCGGACGTGGGATGAGAGACCGAGCGCGGTGGGGTCTGTGCGGACGAATAACGGAAAGGCAGGAGTAAGTCTGTCGCGCAAGTGCGTCTTTCGTACATGCTTATAATGTTGATACTTTACAGACCGCTGGCTCAACAGCCACTCAATCAACGGTGAATACTGGCGTGGGAATCAACCCTCCGCCAGATCGACATCTCATTCCTCCGTCAACGGGACACTACGGATCGCATTACGTTCCGGAGCAGCGAGACAACTATTACCCGCCAAATACCAAATCGTACAATCAGTCGAAAACACAGGTGATGCCGCCTAGTCGGCCTGCATATCATGCTCCGCAATATGCACTACCTGCGGAACATGCGGCTCCGAGAATGGCCCAGGCGCAGCCTCAGCAGATTACACAAGCACCGTCACAGTCAAGTCAAGGTACAGATTCTGGGGCGCCGACTTGCGACGACAAGGATGGTCATTATATTGTTACACCGGGGAGTTACTTTGGTCCACAGCACAAGTGTAAGTTGGGTTACCGCCGCTACGTATACGATTGAGCTGACTGAGGGCTTTTCTTGGATTCTAGTCCGTATCATTCGACTGCTTGGACAAGGTACATTCGGCAAAGTTGTGGAGGCTACAGAGAGAGGAAAATCGCTTCATAAGGTTGCTGTCAAGATCATTAGGGCTGTACCGAAGTATAGGGAAGCGGCAGGTATCGAAATCAGGGTTCTGCGCACGTTACGCGATAACGATCCGGAGAATACACAGTACGTGGAAACGCATCTTGTGCTGGGCAAACGTGAACTGAGTGACTTCTTTTCCTTTATAGCAAATGTATCCACCTCCTGGATACTTTCGACTGGCGGAATCATATATGCTTGGTTACTCCGCTCTATGGCCAAAGTGTTTTCGATTTCCTAAAGGAGAACAAGTTCCAGCCGTTTCCGGAAAAGCACATTCAATCGTTTGCTGCTAGTTTGCTGGATAGCTTGAAGTGTGAGTCGTGCATCAAGGGTTGTTGCCTTCTGCGATACTGACGTGCTCGACTTGCACAGTCCTACATCGGTTAAATCTGATACACACAGATCTCAAGCCAGAAAACATTCTCCTCGTATCAAATGCGTATTATCAGACGGGTGAAAGGGTAAGTCACTGCGAATCACATCTCCTTTGATTGGTACTAATATATGACTTCCTTCACAGCGTGCCAACTCGAAATCAAAGCACATTCTGCGGGACACGGAGATTCGCCTAATTGATTTTGGTAGTGCAACTTTCGACAACGAGTTTCATTCCAGTGTGGTTAGCACACGTCATTATCGTGCACCTGAAATCATCCTCGGTAAGTCGCAAATTCAGACGATTGGCGGGCAACTTCAGAACTGATCCCGTCGTGTGTTTCTAGGTCTCGGCTGGTCCTTCCCTTGTGATCTGTTCTCCGTAGGCTGCATTCTCGTGGAATTCTACACTGGCGATGCCCTGTTCCAGACTCATGACAATTTAGAGCACCTGGCTATGATGGAGGTCGTCATGGGCAAAATGCCTCTGACCATCGCAAATAGGGCATGGTAGGTGGTCTAGTATCTCTGCAAGTATTGCGCGGAAAGGCTAAACTTCGTTACCCCGCAGTAAAACCAAAGGGGAATTCTTCAAAGGCAACAAGCTGGATTACCCAAATACCCAGACTACGAAACACAGCAGGAAGTTCGTCAAGGCTATGAAGCCTTTGAATGTGAGTGGGCTTCACTAATTGTACATCAAAACATTGCTGATCTGTTTTATGAAACAGGAAATCATAAAAGTGGATCATCGGATGACCGATGTGACCAACAATTTTAGGATGCAATTCCTCGATCTTGTCATTCGCCTATTGCATTTTGATCCACAGCGCCGCATGACAGTGTCAACGGCTTTGGCTCACAACTTTTTCAAAACACCAGCGCCGTCACCACCACCGCCACCGAAGAACGCCGCATCGAGTGCATCATCAGCGACGGGAGCAAGATAGCACTGCGAAAAACACATACTGGAGTCCTTGGTAGGCATCAGGAAGTCATTGTAACAGCAAATGTACGGATTACCACAATGGCTTAGAGATTATACGCATAGTAAAATATAGCAACTATGAAACGTTGCTCATGGCGATATCTTCTCAGTAAAGCAGCATAGCCAAGAAGAACGCCCTGTGATCAAAGATCCTGGATCCTTGGCGTTGATGATGGTCACAATGGCAGTAATCATGCAGCACCCTCATCTACACCGTCCAGTGGTTGACCGCTGTTTCGTAGTACGACAAAAATCCCGTCTGAGAAACGAAGCAGGAAAGCAGTATACATCTAAAGTGCTGGCGACGCGACGTTGCGACTCTTCTCTAGAAAGGCATAAATGACAAGGCAGAGGAGCTGGAAAGGCGAAGTCGATCATCTGCAAGGTGGAACCGGAAATGATTTTTCCATGGAAACAGCAGAGCGGGTGCAGCAGGTGAGAGACATGACTATTGTTCATAGAGGGCGAACCCAACAGAGGAAAGTGAGCTGTTTTGAAGCGAGACAGCGATACAACGCGCGGATCTAGAATGTCCAGACTATGAAAGGGGATGATTAGAAAAAATGTCCTGTGAATGACATGTAGTCGTTTCGTGAAACTCTACATCTTTGTCAAGGAGGGTCCTTGTTGTGCTGTATAGGTATTGTTAGTCTAAGCTGTAGCTGTCTTGACACATGAGCTGCCGGTATTGGTATAGCCCGAGGAGCATTTATGTACTGTCGTTCAACGCAAGTTAAACATGTTTGATCAGCAAGGGCTGAGAATCCCTCTCCAAAAAAGCGGAAGGTACCTTTGCAGACGCCCCTTTCACACCCAACGGATGCAACTCCAAGGAGGGAGCTGCAGTCGACACCAATTCCTTCAGCGACACAGCCACCGCAGCTGTCCACTTCGCGATCCGTATCGATGCACTCGTAAGCCCATTCGGGTGAAGTGGCAAGGTGAGTAGCCGTGACCGCGCTGTCAACGAGGAGGATGAGTGCGTGGTTGTGATGAAAAACGAAAGGCAAGATACATACCAGGCCTTGAGCGGCGCGGGACAGAAGGTAGCGTCTACCTCGTCGTTTCTCCACGCCGCCTGTCCCTGGTCTTTCTCTCGTAATCGCGCTTTTCTCAGATCCCGCTTGTATCCGGTACCATGACCAGTACCATAACCACCGCCATTCCCTGGTTTTTTGGAAGGTGTGGGTGTGTGGTGACAGCATTGGGTAGAATCCTCCCAGTCGCTGCAGTCGGGTTCAGGCGCTTCACAATCCTTCGGAACACACTTTCGCGATTTGGTGTTCCATTGCCAACCTGGGAGTAGTCGCAGATTGGAAGTGTAAGGACATACGAACGTGCGGTAAACATCGTTATGAATGGACTTACCAGTAGGGCACGACTTGTCAGTGGGACATTTTCCGGGTTGGTCCGGCTTGTTTGGCAGACAGGTGTTGGATCGCTTGTGATACCTGAGAAAAATTCAGGTTAGTTAGTGCACGATTCTTTCCAACGTTGAAACGGAACGAAAAACGCACCATTCATTCTGTTTGCACGTGGAAGACGTGTTCTTTTCACACTTCCAGGTGTTACCGTTCCAGTTGTATCCTTCCTTGCAATCACAATCAGTAGTCGGTTGCTATGCGACAAAGCTAACAAGTAAACGGCGTATCATCTGTGGCTCCCGTCCAGGCTGTGTAACTTACAGGAGGAACACACACTCCCTTCCGCTTATGCTGCGACCACCCACGAGGACAATGGATATCCCTCGGCGGGATCCTCGTCCGGTCGGAACAACAAAGTTCCTTGTTCGTCCCGGTCTTTATGTAGAATGCACCGCGACCGGAACAGTCGTTTTTCTCCGCCTGGGGCGCGTTGCTCCAGGTATTGCAGGACCAGTTTTTGCGACCGCCGTTGGTAGCGAGGACGATGGTGTTGGATGCGAAGAGCACGAATAGGGCTCTTAGTCTGACCATCTTGTTGGTGATGGCGATTTAGGGGGTCGAGGGGATACGGTTATAATGCGCCTATAATAGTGGCCGATCGATGCGAGGGAGAAGAAGAATAAAAGGTGGTAGGGAAGAGGCGAAAGTATGGGTTGTGGATGTCATGGGAATGTCATCACATACGAAGGCATACCGAGCAGGCTTTATAACCGTCGTGACAAACTCGCAAGGCCCGCCGACAAAGAAAGGGGCAGCTTGGTTTCCCGCCTCTGTTACAGCCGGCACGAAAGCCATTGTCGGTAAAGGCCGCATGCAAGCAGTAACAACCCCCGCCCCGAGACCGCTGCTGAAAGGACGTTTCACCCGTTCTCCACCGTCTTTTCCCTCCATTGTGCGACTCCCTCCACCGGCTTCTTCGACGCTCTTGGTCGCGGTGGTGGACAAAAGGATGGGGTTTTTGCGTCGGTTCGTCCGCTGTCCGTCTGGAATCGCTGATAATGGAGCTGGTCGGTTCCCGTTGTGCCCTGGATTTGCGGAGGATACAGATTTCGAGGATAGGGAGAAGGGCCGAGGTTCCGGCTGCCGACTGGAACGGCGCCATCGAAAAGCTGTGCAAAAGGAGACTGGCATACGTTCCAGACTCCCGGTGTTGGAGATTCACTGAATCAAAAAGCGGAGAACTCGCATGAAACTTGAAGGTCTCGAACGATTCCTTTGAACACAGCATCCACACAGCAAACGGCACGGCACTGACGCATCCTTGATCGTCCGTATGACGTACCTCGCAGCACGACATGGATCGAATACATCCTTTGTGCTCGGGAAAGGAGTCAAAGTCGACGGGAATGAAACGGATACCGTCAAGGTTCCCCTTCATCCTGTAAATAGCTGGCCTGCGTTCCATCCGATACCGGCGTTTGTAGCTCAAAGGAACCGCTCCGACAGCAAGGTGTTTTCGGATGTAAGGAATCATGGCATGACTGGCTTCTACGAACAGCGTGCCGGTATAACGGGGCGGAAAACCTTTGGAGAAACCCCGGGCGGGGCGAGGACGATGCTGGGCTGGGCTGTGGTTACGGAATGTGCACCGAAAACCTCTAGGTGACGCAGCGGACGTGAGATCAACATGATAGACAAGCATCCGCAGATAAGGTGACACGTAATACCCTGTTTGTTTGCCGCCAGTTGTCCGGTAGAGGCGTGCGTTTTTGTTGCCTGTGATTGTTGGTAAGAAGACGTGCGTAGACCATCTTCCACGCGCGTTCCGCTGTCACGTCGAGTTCCGGAATGACAGTACACCTTTCCTCCGACCCGCATACGATCCGCTCCGATGAGTGTGCTGTTGCTTGTTTCGTCGCGAGTTACAGGCCCCAAGGAGCAGTTTGAGCGTGACTTTTTCCGTTGCTTGAGCGTGACTTCTTCATGTCCGTTTTTTTTGCCTAAGCGTTTTGGTCTGATTTCGCTGTATGTTTCAGGTTGATGGTACTGCGGGAGACACGGTAGATGGAGGGTCTTGCATTAGAATGATAAGAGATGGAATAGCGGTGAACATCTTTGTGAACGTTGCTATACAGAGTGATCATCATCAACATTTTCGATACTTTCAAAGTATATGCTCGATCGTTCCGCGGGCCTTTCCAAATCAGCCGGATACTTTCCAGACCTGCTTTCCTTGCTTTCCTGACAATGAAGGGCACGTAGCAACTATACACCTCCTCGAAGAGAAAGAGACTTCTTGATTCACGCTCGGATACCTTGACCGCTCAATAACAACAAGCTTGACAACATACAAGGTCCTGCTGTGGAAAGAGATCAAAATCATGACGAAATCAGCGGTCGGAAATCACCGGCGAACGAACCACTGGACCGGACCGCCCATCAGTGCCATAACTTGCTATTATAACTAGGTCCACTGTAGGACGACGACGGACGGAGCGACGGACGGTCGTCAATGTTATCCCTTGTGCTGACCAGCGCAACCGAGAGAGAACAGGAATACTTCGGTGCATCAATACAGCTATCCATACAACCTTGGATCATCTCGTGGTTGATGGCCTGTCTTGGCAAGAATGAATGAGTGCGCCTCCGAGGATCTTGCCGACCTTGCAGAATATGGATTTCCACCTTGTGAGTGTTGTTACAGTCTGCAAATGGGGTCTCACTAAACGATGATGGTTCAAACGATCAGGGCGCTGTACGTTGATTATCGCCGCATCGAAGTATCGCGAGACGCAGTTTTACACCGGGCTGCCTGTCTCGTGACGAGTCGCTGCAAGTTGTTTAGCATTTCGGGGTCAGGCGGTTAGGGACTATGGTGCCCTTGCTCGTCCTTTCTGTCGCAAGAGGAGAACCGTTGGAAGTGTTCTGCGTTGCATTGGCTTGCCATGCCATCCCTCCATCACGGTCTGAAAATCCTTTGCATCAACAAGCCGATCAACCATGGTGTTGTTGCAAATTGCGAACGAGAGCAGGGATGCGTTCGTACTTCAGGACCGCTGGTTCCCCCTCGCTGCGACGAATTCGGCCAGCCCATACGATATAAAAGGAGCAAAACCCAACCAGTTTCCCTGCCAAAGTCACTTTGCCTTTCCGTTGGATTGCGATTCAGGCATCATGTCAGGAGCCCCAAGTCCCCAACGTAGGCGATCGAATGCAGACACAAGGATTCATCTCGGATGGAGCTGACTCCCTCAACGGGAGGTACTCAAGCTGTTCAGTCCACCGCTGGCGGCACATCGGTTAACGAGACGACTGCAATCATCTCTTGCGCGCAACCGACATAGACGCCGCAGGAAGAGAAACGGGTCCAACGCAAGATCGACGCCCGCGTACTTGCACCCCCTGTGTCTTTTGTACATGTGTCAGCAGCTCTGTAAGAGCGTTTTGATATGGTCCTCAGCGTTCGATCTTTGTGAGTTCTGTCGCCTGCGATATGGGACTCGGATTAACACTTTCCGCTGCTTCAGTACCGGCAACCCATCTCCAAGGATCACAATACAGCTGGCTCTCCCCGCTCTTGTACCTCGCCCAATGGGTCCTTTCAACCATTGTCATCTTTCGTTCCGGTTCAGCTTCCCAGTAAATATAAAGTACTGGGTCATTCTCAACCTATTTGGTTGTGAGTACGTTGTCCGCAACTGAGGCAGCCGGCGATCGTTCTTCTTCCAAGGCGTTTCCTTCCCGCTGCGCTTTCAAGGGAGTGCCGCTACCTACCGCTTCAGCAGGTGCGACCAAGCTTCGCGGGCCTCGCTGTGGTCAGCTTTGGTATTGGCATGTTTCAAGCGCACCATCGCATCGCAAACAGTTGCGTGCTTATCACGCAGACGTATCGGCGGCGGCGCGAAACAGTCCTATCGGACGACTTGTTGGCAAATAGCCAACAGTATGGCAGGGATCATGGGTCCTTTGTTAACCTACGCCCGAGCACAACCCTCTATGACACCAGGCGGTATTCATGCGTATCAAGCGATAACTATCTGTATAGTAAGTAACTCGGGGGAGGAAAACGTAGTAGATCGTATGTGTTTAAAGGGAGCTCCTCTCGTTTTCTAGGGTACCCTTGGCTCGTAATTGTACCCGTATTGGCCTACTTGCTTCCCAAAGGCCTAGAAACAGCGAGGTTTCGACGTACCGAAGCTGAACGTCGCATAGCCACCTTGCGGCTTCGAGATAACCAGACCGAAGCAGCAGCAGAGCGTCCACAATCAGTTGGTGGGCACGTCAAGGACTGTCTGCGGGCTCCGAAAACATGGGGCTGGTCATTTCACGGACTTCTGCTGCGCATTGCCCTCCGGTGGGCTGGCGGCATCGGCTATTCTCCTCTTCATACGATACTCATACAGATACCGATGAGCGTAAATTTGATAATCTTGCTGTGGACTGCTACTTGGATGATCAACAAGCTCAAACTCCGATATCCAGTCGTCGCGTTCCTCACACTTTTGCCGATAGGTGGAGCCATCGGGCTTCTCACCGTTCCTCGGGAGCGGACGGGAGCTCTTCTTTGTTGCTATTATTTTGCAAACACCCAAGGCATTCTGAATCCGTTGATTTCAAGGTACGTATCTTGAGCGGTTCTTCCTCTCTCAAAACACTGCCACCTCATGTTCCTTTCCTGCCACGTTTCTATAGCTAGGGCAACCTCAATGCCGCCGGCCACACGAAAATGGTAATCACGACATCGCTGTGATTTGCCTTTGCTTGTATCGGTAATGTAAGCTGAAGGGTGTCTGTTACCCCGCCTGGTTGCTGAGACGAAGCAAGCTGCTCAGATCCTTGGGCCAAAAGCATATCTCGCGCACGAAAGTCCCTGCTGACCGAACAGGATTATACGTCGATATTGGCTGCTGGTGTTGCATTTTCGTCATGTGCCTTATAATGGCGAGGTATCTAGCACACCTAAACAAACTCCAGGAGAATAAGAGAGTCTCTGCGGGACAGCAAGGGAATTTGAGGATACCAGTATCATGACCATGAACGACGCTGCTGCCTACAAGGCCGATTTGCGAGCAACAATGATTGTGGGAAAAACGCAGTGTCCCGAGACCTTCAAGGCGGAAGACTTGACAGACATCGAGAACATAAACTTTCACTTTGTAAGGGAAAGTGACCCTGTCCCACATTTCCGCAGAGCGCTGACGTGATCAATTCCAACACAGGGCATTTGATCCAGTTGGCCTGAAGTGAATCGTAATAGTATGCAAACCATTACTAGGGATATAGGTCTATTCTTGCTGTAGCCGATATCGGCACAAAGCTGTCGGAGAAACATGAAGCTACTAAGGCACAGTGAAGTAGAAGACTCTACCTATATATTTCCATGGTACTGCTCAGAATCAATACAAGGCTCTTCCCCTCATTCCTGGCCGACTTCAGTTTTCCAAGCTTTTCTGCCGTGTGCATCCTCTCCTAATACTCCTCCCTGCACCTTGCGGGCATCACCCGGAGGCAGCACCACCCAAAGTTGGGATCCCCACGCCACGAGAAAGTCATGCTTCAGGAATCTTGCAGTCACGACGACCTCTTCGGCAGTCGCTGTGTATTCGACATCGATGATAGTTGTTTTCGGTAGTCGACTGACGCCATCGTCCTCTACCCAGTTACCTTTACCCGCGAAATTGGAAGGAGTCGAGTTTACTGGGGGCGGAAAGATTTCGATGCCTCGCCAGTCGTCCAAGGATACAACACCGCCTTCCTCTTTGAGCTGGACCTCCACACCGTCACCGGCAATACGGGAGATGCCCCGTAGGGCTGTAACGGTAGCGTGATCCCTACCAATAGGCAAAACAGTGCCCGCGCGTGCGAATATGGCGAACTCGTCCAGGGGGATATCAACCTCATCAGTTGTACCGGCTTCGAAGAGCTGAATCGTCGAAGCAGGATCTTGTGATAGTCTGATATAAGGGGTCTTGTCCTCCAAATGCGTTTGAGGGAAATAAACCGCCTTCTTCGTTTGTCCCGGAAAGTAAGCTCCTGCCACCAGCAATCTGCCAGTGCCTAACCAGAAATCAAAGCCGTTAAGGACTTCTTCAGTATAGAGATTGATATCCCGCCCGAACTCTCCATGACCGAGCCAGGAATTTGGAGGTTCCGCGTGCAGATGCGACTCCCAGTTGAGGGTATTGCTAGCGAACGACATTTATGAGCGACGAGTCCGCCAGAGAAACAAGTGCAGAAACATACAAAAATGGCAAGAGTTCATATCGTCGTTTGATAGCTTTGCGGACCAACGGTGTCACTTCGGGATACTGGAAGACAATTAAATGAACATGAGAACGGGAATGATTGATCCGACACTACGTACCATCCAAGGCATGTTAGTGGTTTTTGTACCACTTGGATCTTTCTTGTTGGGCTTGAAGCTATGAATGCAGAATCGCTGGTTTAAGCAACCGAACTGCACCCATCGAACGAAAAGCTCCGGACTCGGCAGAGGTCCAGCGAAACCACCAACGTCCGTTCCGTAACACTGTAACGATCAAAAGAATCAGTACAGCTTACAGCACGTCACGTCGGACATCCTCACCTGCATCAAGGATAATCCGGCGTTCAAGCCCATCGCGACACTGCCTTGCAATGTCTTCCAGCTAGTGTACTGTTAAGCGGTAATAGGACTGTCAGTTCGGAAGGTCACGACATGACCGCTGTAAAACTCACATTGTCTCCCGACCACGTCGAGGCGGCATACTTGAAGGTTCCGACATTGCCGGAACGAGTCAAAACGAATGGTCGGCGATCAGGATGAAGCTCGAGGCAAGTGTCGTGACTGATTTTGCCCATCAGTTCGGTCTGTCAAGCCAAGTTGCTTGTATAAGTTCGTGAAGTTCAACTTGTTCAGCAACTATAACATCGCCGGGACACTTACATGATACATCCTGCCTAGCAGTCCCACATTGAGCTTGCCCTTAGGCGCATTGTGTGGACGGCTTTCATCGTCACATTCCGCCAGTACAGTATCCAGGTGCAAGAGATACTCGTTGTTATCACTACCGAAGCACGCAAGATAGCGTAAAAGATCAACGAGGAACATAACCGTAGAAGTTTCCCGGCAGACTTACTTCCACATGGCATCACACCCTAATTCTACCAGCGACTTGACACCATCATGCCACCACTGCCTCGTAGCGGCGGAAGTCATATCTGACCAGGAGCCTTTCTCGGACGAACCAACTCCCGAGGACCAGATAGGCGTAGTCACAGTCGCGGGCGGATCGTAAAATGGATCCGTGAAAAGAGCCCCAGCTTGCTCCAACTTCTTGTATTCAGGATGGGTTGACAGCAGATCTACGAATGAACCGAAGTCTCCTAATGAGTTTGGCGCTGTGTTTCAAGCAACATCGATTGGCAGTCACGTACATGGCTTGATATTGGGCGCAATCTTGATACCCGCGCGGTGAAAGGTGGCGACCATTGCCTTAAAATCTGGGTATCGTTTCCTGAGTGTCCGCGACTTTTAGTTGAACGACAGTATTACATTTCACGCAACGGACTATGCTTACTTGTTCATGGTGAAAACATAACGATTTCCATCCTCCTCGCCAGCTGTGTACCCGGACGACAAATGCATGCCGGAACACGGAATATCACTTTCCTTGCACATATCGGGCCAGCCTTCAAGGAGCATCTGAGCTTGAGGCTCATCCTGGCAAGCCGGAATTATAGAAAAGATCAGCACTAGAGCGCAGAGTATATTGTCTTTCACCTACGCTTTCTCCAAGACCCATACCACTTGCTAGATATCCCAGCCAATCTCGCGGGACCAGCAGCGGTTTCCCGACCAAATCTGCAAATGTTCTGGTCAGGTATCGAAGACCTGTGTTGGTGTTGCCGGTATCCCGTTGTCGATCCAGCACTTCCTTCTCGAGCTTCCAACTGGAGTCGACTCCGTTAGTATGGCCGTTTGACTTGCCCTGCGATTCACCATTGGGACTGTCGAAAATGATGTACTCGTCGAGACCTCCCCAGTCTTGGCTGTATCGCGAAAAGTAGCCTTGAGGATCCGATCGTTTGTGATGAATGTCCCAAGTGCCGTCGGAATTGCTCGAGTGATACTGCGCATAAGAAGACGGCTGGACGACACCGTGGCTGAAGGTCTTGTACGGTTTTGCGACGGTGATCAGGAAGGGGGTGTGTTTGTAAAGCTGCCAGCAAAACGATACACTCAGCGCGCTTATAAAAGAAAGAATCGCCGTGATCGGTACCCACAGGGTCTGTCGTGTATGCGTCGTAGGCTGCTGCGTCTGTTCCAGTCAGTTCAAATAGTCTTCCAGTGAGGTCTTAGAGGTTCATACGGGTCAGTCACATCAAGTCTAGCCAATGATCCGCCAGCTTACCTAGAGGAGCGCCTTTCTCTCCGAGACCGACGTGAATACTACCCTCTATCAATCTCGAGTATCGCGTGATCCCATGTTCGCCGAGAACGTAGCCCCTTCGGGGGACCGTACCAAAAACCAGCCGCTTGTCCTGCTGGTCGCCATCTTCGTCTACCAAGCTTTCCGTGACTTGTAGGAAGATGTCCGACGAATAATCCAAGGTCACTTGTTTCCCGTCCGCGAGCTCGAATCGAATGATTTTGCGCTCGTCATCCCGGTCCAGCAACGAGGGTAAAGGCACCGTCAATTCTGCTGAGTTCTTGACAAGATTGGTCTGAGGCGGAATTGGTCGGTCAGGACCTGCCAAAGTCGTATGCAGGATTGGCGGGAAGCTCTTCGCAAGGGATAGGGTGAATACATAACCGAGCTTGTTGTGAAGGGTGATTGCATCATTGGACACTTTCCGGAGGTCGAAGTCTTCTAAAAGTCTCTCGAACATCTTGCTTATGAATGTAGGTGAAGTAAGATAATTGATATTTCGAATGCTAACTGCGTCGGCTTACCTTATACATCACCGTGCATATATATTGGCCCACGATCTCCGTGACCAACATCAACTGGACCGTGCTTCGACAATGACAGTCTGCTACTCTGTTTCGTCTTCTTCGGCGATCCGGTCCGTCATAGCAAGCATTCGAGACGCCCCCGTAGCCTCCCGTGGGCCTGGCTCATGTGGCTCATCGACGCTCATCGACCGGGATTGTGAGCTGAGGATTCGCCATGTGAACGTGCGAGGCGCAAAGAGACGCCGTGAGTAAGAGCACCTTCGTGGGGTTTGACTAGCAGCTCGACGGCGTTGAGTCGTTTGACAAGGCTGGTACAGCTGACGACAGCAAGCGCTTGCAGAAGCGCGAAAAAAGACTCCTCGAGACGGAGAAACCTTGGGTCAGGCGGAAAGAACTGCGCGGACCGAGCGTGAGCTAAGGATCGGCCCGATCCTGAGCACCATGCCCGTGCGCGTGCAGAAACGCTGTTTCAAAGGAAGTTGGCGGGTATAGCAGTTTGAAAGTCGAGCGATTTCACCAATTTCGAGGAGGTGAGCACACATCTTGCAGGGTAGACTTTACGTCTGACCTCAAAGAACGTGGCATGATGGAGCGTCACTAAACCATGCTTCTGTGCAGTTGTGAAACCGTCGACGTTTAGTCCGGGTGGCCTCTTTCCAGACGACACTCGCATACACTACTTGTTGCATGTTATTCGGCATCTTGCGGCTTCCTAAAGGTACAATACAACACCGCCAGCATCCGCTACTGCAGCACCACACAGTCTAGACTCCCAAATCGCCGACTGTCTAGTAGAATATCACTTGGTCCCTCCGGTACTCTGTCAGTTGTGCTTCGACGCTCGTGTGTCACTCCGCTCGTCGGTATAACGTTGATATTCATATCCGCTGTTGCATCCGGAAGTACCTGGCGTCAACCACTAGCTTGCAAGGGGACGGCTGGCTGGACGGCTATTCTTGTGCGCACAGACGTTCGACGTGCGCCTGCCTCTCTGGAAATACACCAGCCATATGCATGAACTCGGGCAACATGACCTTGCAACGGCTTGGACGGTAAACGGTTGACCATTACGCCGATATCGTCTCCGACTGTACATGCACCGCGTCGTCGAGTACGGTAGCAAAGCGGTAGGAGAGAGGTGAGATGACACCGATTTCGGAAGCACGGTACGGTCGCCATTCTCACCGTTCAGTAGCGTCATCTGTTTAGCTGCAGATCATTCGACACCCCCCTGGGGTCCCTGATGGGCCCCAGATTCGGTTGACCAAAGCATATAAATATAGCACAACGTCTTCTACCACGTCGTGACCCATTCGAGTGAGTACTTCGGGTGACTCTCAACACGCAACAGTTTAACCGACATACTTTAGGATATAGAAACTCATTCACCTCAAGCACAACGCCCTCTTTATATCGCTATTCACGCACATCATACCGACTAACACCTCAATATGTCGACCGTTCCCGCATATTTCGGTGGAGACCTGGACGAGAAGGAGAAGAGTGCAACACTACACTTCGAGCATTCCGGAACAGCCGAACATGAACTCGAGAAGCAGCCCGCGCTCGTACATGGTGGCAAGGCCGGCGAGATGGACGAGGCAGCTCGCATCATGGCGGAAGCTGGGCGCGTGGAATACACCTTGGCGGAAGATAGGGCGGTGTTGAGAAAGATCGACTCCTGGATTCTACCTTGTCTTTGTTTGACTTACTGTATGTTCAACTTTTTGTTATAAAACAGCCTAGTCGCTAATACCAGCCGCCTCTCCTTTTGAATCAACGGAGTTATACAACAGTGCGACAAAGCATCCGTGTCGTATGCCGCTGTGTTCGATCTCCGTAAGTCAATGGACCGTTCGAGCTGGCAGGGGCCAAAACGGATGCTAAACGCCATTCTTGCAGGTGAGGTCACGCATCTCAAGGGACAACAATACAGCTGGCTCAGCTCGATCGTGTACATTGCCCAGCTTGTTTTCCAGCCGCTGTCGTCCTTCGCACTCGTCAAATTCCCAGTACGTTATTGGGTAATCTTCAACCTCTTTGGATGTGAGTTGTCCGCAAAGATTCACACAGCTGCAAAGTGCGATAGCTGAGAAGTCTTCCTTTTCGAACGCGCAGGGAGCGCATGTACCGCTGCCGCAGCCGCGACTCACAACTTTACGGGCCTTATGATCTGCCGATTTTTATTGGGAATGTTTGAAGCTACTATTGCTCCTTCCTTTGTGGCTATTACGCAAATGTGGTGGCGCCGCAGGTTAGTCGGGTTTCTCTGCCTTGCCCTTGCGATAACCCACGCTGAGCATAATATCCCGCTCTATAGAGAACAGAGTTATCGGTTGGTCGCATGGCAAATTGCAAACTCGTGCGCTGCGATTATAGGACCTCTATTGTCTTATGGCGTAGGTCATGCCGCGACTAAAGGCAGCATCTACGCCTATCAAGCTATTTTCATCTGCATGGTTAGTCCTTGCTCCGGCTCCGTACCTCGAAGTAAGGCTTACCAGCCTATTCTCCGCTAGGGCTGTTTCGGTATCGCGTGTGTACCGGTTGTGGCATGGCTGCTACCGAACCACCCTGCGACCGCCAAATTCCTCAGGCATGGTAACGACCGAGCCATCGCCATCGAGCGACTACGCGACAATAACACCGGCACCAAGTCATCAACCTGGAAATGGACTCAAGTGCGCGAATGCCTTAGCGAAGTCAGAACTTGGGGATGGGCGCTCATGTACATGTGCTGTTCCATCCCTTCTGGTGGTCTCAGCGCTTTTGGAGGAATCATCACCAAAGGCTTCGGATTCAATTCGTTTCAAGCCGTATTGATGCAAATGCCGACCGGAGCGATCCAAATCATTTGCCTCATCTTTTGTATCTGGTTGACCAATAAGATTAAGATGCGATTCCCTATCATCGCCGTCATGACGCTTTTCCCTATCGCCGGTGCCGTCGGTTTGCTTATGGTTCCTCGTAACCAGCCAAAGTCTTTATTGGGCTGTTACTACGTCGCTTTGGTGTTGGGTGTCTTGCAGCCTCTCATGTACTCGTAAGTCGTTTCCTTTGCCAAACAATTTGCTCCGCGACTAAGATTCTGGTTCTATAGGTGGGCAAACATGAACGCTGCCGGTCATACCAAGAAGGTCGTCACCATGTCACTTGCGTTCGTCTTCCAGTGCGCTGGCAATGTAAGCAGGCCGTGATATGCACCCCCATTCGTGGTGCTAAACCTTGTCTTTGACTAGATCATCGGCCCGCAAGTCTACCTCGCGCGAGAAAATCCGAAATACCACACGGGTGAGCCGTAACTGAGACTTCATTCAAATGCATTGCTGACCCGTCTCTTTATCTTTACGCTAGGTCTTTACGTCGATATCGCGTGCTGGTGCCTACTTTTCATCCTGGCACTAGCAATGGGTGCACACCTGAAGCACCTCAATAGAAAGCAAGAGCAGCGACGTATAGCTCTTGGACGGCCTGCACAAGTCAAGGATAGTAGTGTGATGTCTCTTGAGGAAGCTCGCGCTTACAAGGAGGAGTTGAAGCTTGCCTTGTTGGCGGAGGGGAGGGATGTCCATGATTTAAATCTGGAAGCGTTCGACGATCTGACTGATCGTGAAAACCCGGATTTCTTCTACGTACGTAGGCGTTTACCCAGCTTGAGATGGATGTGGCGGAGAGCTAATGCATATGTGAATAGGTTATTTAGCTGTATTTGCGGGCAATGGTCTTGATGGAGGCATGGGAACGGGAAGAAGAGAATAGCCTAAAGAAAGGCGCAACAAGTTGTATGATAGTATGTGCGCTTATTTTATCGCGTTTCGTGTTGTTCTTCGGTAGCTTCTTCGGTCCATCAATCCATCAATCCATCATGTCTTCATCATTCCGCTATCGATCTTTTTCTTCTTTCACTTTCCTACGTCTCCTTTCGCCAGATATCGTCGTTCCAAGTTCATAATAGATCAAGCCGGTCGACTTGACGTTGTAACAGACCGTCGATTTGCCAACATAGCTAATCATCTCGCATCACACCGGCACACACCATCAAAGAAAACGTCCTTTCCACGCCTAATCATGTCCGGACCGCTGCAAGACCCTTTCGTAAGTTGATCCCTCTCCAATGCCTTCACGATGGATACCTAGACCGGCGTGGTCCTGTACTTACCTGCTTTCCTAATTAGTGGTACCGAGATGTCCGTGCGTCGACTCAAGAAGCTCTCGTCATCGTCGCGCAGCATCTAGCAGCTAGCCATTCGCTTCGTACCCTTGCAAACCTCAACGTCGCATCCGAAAGTTACACCAAGAAACGCTTCCTCTTCTTTATCGCAAGGTTATCTGGGAAGGAGACGCGAACTATTGAATTCATGATGGAGGGAGGATTTCAGCTGGATGGCGCTACCTTCAGTAGGAGGTTTCCACTTACCAATGCATTGCCGCTACTAATGACTTGACAACCTTTACATAGGGTTCTGATGCTTCAAGAGAAAACGTTGCCTCTACTAGAGACCTACGAGAAATGCGTCACTGGGAACACCAAAACTTCGAAAAAGACGATGGATACATACGGCTTGCCATTACTTTTCCCGAATCTCCAACTTGTCGTCCCCAGAGGAGAGACGAAAAGCACCGAGTCTGTCAATGGTTACCTATGTTGATCAGTCCACCGCATCGAAACCCAACACATATGCCGAATTCAGCTCCTGAAACCAATGTCGCTCTTCGCTTTGCTCCTTGATGTCGTCTCCAATTCTGCCGGCGGTCGATCCACAAGTTTCCTTGGACTAGAACTCAACAAATATCATGGTTTTGCACAACACTCCCACGACCGTATCCAGCATGGGACATTTGGGCGGGATGGTCTGATTGTGAAGAAAATGCCCTCTCATAATTCCAGCGCCACGATGTCCCGCACCATGATATCCTTATTGGTCCACAGTCAACTTCACGTTCTCCTCAAAAGGCGGCACTGGTGATGAAGACGTTGAACAAGTCTGTGGTCAAGCCGACTCATTACTCAGTCTACTTCGCTGGTGTTACCATTTCCAAAGGAAATTCACGAAGCGAGGTGGTGATGTTGGGAATACCGCGTATCAATGCAGTCTACATGTCTGAAATTATT
This sequence comes from Naganishia friedmannii, assembly GCA_030039255.1. Classification (NCBI taxonomy): domain Eukaryota; kingdom Fungi; phylum Basidiomycota; class Tremellomycetes; order Filobasidiales; family Filobasidiaceae; genus Naganishia; species Naganishia friedmannii. The sequence goes on from JASBWT010000035.1 coordinate 115,109, forward strand.
CAACAAGGACATGCTAGAGGCCTTTCTAGACATTGTGGTGAGTAGCGGCTTTGACAACGATCGTTATAGGTTCTGTGATTCTAATCGACCCATTCTGCAAAACTACGTAGGTACAACGGGCTTGTTTCACTCCGGTTTCGACACGCGACCTCTGGAAAAGATCAGCGTAGTCTTCGAGAATGCGAATCTCAGTCTCGACGATCTTAAATCTTGCCTAGACAGCTTTACTGTTTCCTATGAAGAAAAAGCGTGGGAGCTGGAAGACGATTACAATTCTGGAGCGGATTCGGAGGAGGACAAGAGTTTCATCTCGCGAGATTTGACACTCAAGATAATTCCAAACAAGCTTGTTAAAAAAGGGGCTTTCGAAATACACCGAAAAAGAGAGACTCGCTAAATCGCATCTGGAAGCATCAATCGTTTTCGCCAAACCGCTTGATGGCTCCATTACGAAGTTTCGAGACGTTTCCCCAAATCGACTGTAACAACAACGCCGCCGACACAGATGAAATACTTTTCCAAAAAGCTTTCAAGCAGGACCCGCCACGTTGAATAGCATTGCACGACTCAAATCACTCGAACCATCACAACTCCCAGTTTACACTAGACGATCATCAACTCTCCGCCCCTCGACCAGAGGACTTTTTCGCTACTGGTTGACTGCGACTGCTGGTCAGTTCCTCTGGCAGTATGCGATTCTGTTGTATTGCGAGAAAATAACACTTACAGCCAAAGTGCCCATTGACGGCAGAGTAAGAAGAAATGCAACTCGGTTGTATTCATCACTTCACGAGGTAGCTCGACGTCAAGCAAAGCGTGACATCAACCGAATCATGAACTACATATTAAAAAAGTCGCTCATTTCTCTTACTGGATTTCCCCATCACCCAGCCCCAAGCTTTTGTAAGGCAAAAGAGACGTTTGATTGAATGTCCAGGCGGCGTCCTTTGTTGAGAATGACTTATGTTGACTTGTGTTAGAGACAGAACACACAACAGCATTTCTGGGTATCAGTCAGCCAAAGCTAGCTAATGCACCACCGTACGCAATGATTTTTACAATCAACTACAGTCAAGTGATTTGTTATGGCCTTATAGTATTAGTCTGCCAATCTTACAACGCGCTTTATCAGAACAAGAAAGCAATTTCTCTGTTTCTCTGTACCAAAGCTAAATTCGAAGCATCTCTTCCACATCAATCATTTTCCCGGTAACAAAAGACTCGTTCGCGGCTAGTCCAATAGCCAATGCATTGGCTATATAATTCAAACAAGGTTCGATTCAGCAATGCGATACTATAGCCATAATTATGAAAAGCTTACCCCCGTCAATCTCGGTACAGGCCATACTACTCGCGCCCTCTTTCTCGGGTTCATCGCCCTTCAACGGGCCAAAAATGGAGGAAAGCAAGCGCTCATCACCTCCTCCATGCCCGGCGTGGTCGTAGTAAACAGGGATGTCTACCGGCTTCTGCCAGAGGGGGTGAAGGGATAGTTTGGCGTGTCCGGCGTTGGCCATTCTGTATGAGAAGGAAAGGAAGCTGGGAATCGGCAGTACTGAGGAAATAGGTAGATAGGCCACTCACGCTCGAGTACCGTGAATAGAACCTGGTCCAACGAATGCTGGTTGTTCCAAGGAGTTGTGTGTGGATTCCACGACTTCGAGCTCCAACCTGCCATGACTTCCGTTGAACATGACTCGGTAGCCTGAAACAACGTTGTCAGCGCTTACATCACGCTTTACATTTCTTATTGGCGACTTACCTTCCCAGGGAGAGTACGCAGTCAAATGATAAGTCATGATCACATCATTCTGGTACCTAACCAGCACACTCATGTCATCCTCGATGGCGATATCATCCCCAAAGACGTTACTATCTCGAATGTACCCGTCGTACTGCTCGTTGTCGACGTAAAGTTCTTTCAGTGTTTCGTCCTTGTTCATGTCGAGCGCGAAAGGATCGGTCTTGGCTTCTTCCGAACCGTATGCTCGTTTGTAATCCTTTATTACGCCGGTGGAAAGGCTCAGCATATGCCCTGAAAGATCATCTGATAAACGAGGACAGACCTTGGCCCAGCCATGCTCCTCTCCGTTCTTCTTTCCGTAAAAGGCAGTCTTTCCCATACCGACAACCTGCTTGGGTGAGCTGTTGACCCACCAGTTGACCTAATAGAGTACCCATGAGCCAGCATTCTATCAGATAGCAGCACATGAACGTACGAGATCAAAATGATGGCCTGACTTGTGCACCATCAAGCCGCCGGAGTTGTCCTTGGATCGATGCCATCTCTGCCGAAAAGAACGAGCAGACGTTCAGCATACGGTGGTGCGGTGAAACGTTCGACGGTCGAGACTTACTCGAAAGTCTGAAACGTCGGAAACATCATGATCACAAGCCCGCCGCATCAGCCATCACGCCATATCATCTCAGGACAATCTGGGTCCAACTTACACTGCAAAAAAACAGGAGGAGAAGCTTAAGGCAGTCAGTGAGTTTTCCAAGATCGCCGAAGGAATGCGTACTTACGTCTGCGCCGTGAACCGTGTTCAACAACCACTCAAAATGCACCGACAGGACCTTTCCGATTTTTCCTTCGGCAATAAGGTTCTGCACCTGAAGACAAATGTCAGACAGCCTGTATCAGCAACCGTTGTCGCAACTCTGAAGAGACGCTATGCAGTACCTTTTCGTGAACAGGGTTGAATCGATAATTCTAACATGGACAAAGTAGGTAAGCAGCGCAATAGGGGTAATTTTATCCGATCACCTGGACCAAAACACAGCCGATACTCACGAAAGTCACGGTCAAATGGTTATTCGTCTCTTTTACAGTTCGGAGAATGGCCTTGCACTTTTCGATATCGGTCGTCATTGGCTTCTCGGTTAGGACCTTGATGCCTCGCCTCAAAGCAGGAACTGATGACATAGAAACAAGGTCAGCCAGTTACGCTGGTCAGCCGAGATCCAGGAGAAGGAGTCTACTTACTGATGTACCGGTCATGCGTGGCGTCTACGGTAGTTACCACCAAAACCTCGACATGCTCGTCATCCAGCATCTTCTCAAAATCCTGCTCGCCATATTCCGCGGCTTGCTGAAGATGGAACGTCTTCCCGTTAGCAAACTAGCCTCTGAGATCCGTTGTGCGACGATAAACTTACTGGCTGACCCAACTCTGCCAACAGACGGTTATACAACTTGATACGACCTTCATTCGAATCGCACAGGGCAACGACAGCATTCCCAGGAATATGCGCTCGGTCGACGACTCCCCTCAAGAATAATTGGCCTCGCGATCCGGTTCCGACCTGCAAATGAACGTGTGAGTCGATGCAGTGAGGCTGTAGAACAGAAGCAACTTACGATGGCAGTCCGTCCTCCCAACTTCTTCTGGCTTTGGATAGCTTCAGGCATTTCGAACCTGAGCTTACAGTGAATGATGATCGACGGTAATGTATCAAGTGGACAGGGGTTCCCGGCGATGTAAAGTGTGCTTAGGCTCCTGGTGGTCTTATATTCCGACTCGGTTCCTATTTCAAGAACCGATTTGCAGGAAAGGGTACGCAGCTTCGGTGTCGGTGTCGGTTCAACGTTACGCTATCGAGAAGGTCACGACGGTTGTCGAATGTAGCACGGGCGGCTGCGAACGGCTTCACATCCTCTTTGCCTGGGTATAGGGCGAAACAATCCACCATGGACTAGCTCCCTAGCTAATACACTTCAGAGCATACACAACAAAAGAGCGATGTTCTTCACGTCCCGGAGTTGCCGATTTGCGGAGTATCAACATTGCGAAGTGATCGAACGCCAGGTACGTTTTAACATGGTACAGCGATTTGGTTCCTAAACAAACCAGCTGCTAAACCTATATTCGTTTGATCTGCAGCTGAGCAGCTGATCGTAACGTATTCGTCAGCTGGCTCGTTGAATAACCATCACACCGCCTTCAAGCTCGCCTTCAGTAATCAGCGCAACCACCACCACTCAACTACGTCCATCCGGACCGCTTGCCGTCCGCGATTTCCTGCTTTCTTCGGCCAACGCAAGGTTATATCTCGGTCAATAGTCGAACAATGCTTAGACGAGGCAGCGGAGGAGGACTGCGGGGGCGTAGAACTTCTCACACGGATACAAACACATGCGACGCCACTACGCTAGCTACTACGCTACAACGGCTATCTACACCGTCTCTTCCCCCGTCTGTTTGTTCAGGTTGCGCAATACGTCAACCTTGCCAAGGATACGCTAAACAAGGAACAGCGACAACGATAGGTGGAAGAATGTGAGGAGACCCCGCGCGACCAGCTATACGCTCAGACAGCGCTCAGACATGCGGAATGGACGCTATGCGTCAACCTGCAGAAAGGCTGCAGCGAGGTCAAGACAGGCCAGAATGCAATATGGAGCATACGCTTCTTACCCCCGGGCCTGCCTCGCCGCTCTGATGCAGGTAATGCGGGTAAGTTCCTTTCCCTATACCTTTCTGCGCTCCTACACAAGACTGAAAAATCTTATGTGATATGAGCATCGTAATGGAACACTGGCGCAACTTCAGTCCGAACTCATCAACACGTGAACTGCTCCCGCCATCAAACAGCTCATCAAGCCAAGACGCAAGGTGTACGAGGGTTGCAGTGAGCGATATGTAATCTGCCGATCAGCCTGCCTGACGTTGAGCAGGACATGCGGAATAATGACTGTCCGGGCTGCAAATCGTCCTGCCAACAGGTGCGGTGCGTCAATCAACCTTCAATGTGCAACCTGATACTCAGTCCATGCAGATCACGCGAGTGGGATTCTGAAACAATTGTGCCACGAAGAATCGCGAAAAGGATATATAATCGCAAGTTCCTGAAAGCGACCTTCGTCCGTCTAATGAGCTCGCCTTATACAATAAGTCTATCAAGCGACTGTCATCTGCCCCCCAACATCGGTAGCATCAGCAACATCAGCCATATCAGCAAGACCAGCAGCTACGAAAACACAAGGTATCCAGTTTCACCTTCTGCAACGCAATGTCTCCCACGACACCTATAGGGTCTCCTGGATCCGAGAAGGGCAAAGGTTTCGCCGCCCAGCACCTCGAACACGTGGTGTCTTACGACGAGACGGAGAAGCAGCATCCTCATGTCATCGGCGAAAAGGAGGTGGATGAGGCGGCAAAAGTGATAGCAGAGGCTGGCAAGGTCGAGTACACCCTAGAGGAGGATAAGGCAGTCTTGAGGAAGATCGACACGTGGATTTTGCCCGTTTTATGTATAGCCTACCTCGTTCAACAGGTGAGCCGCTCTACTAGCCACCAACAGAGCGCAACATTCCGATGAAGTCTTCCAACAGCTCGATAAATCGTCCGTGTCATACGCAGCCGTCTTTGACCTTCGTAAGTCGCCTGAAGCGCTAATTGCTGAGAAACAGGATTTTCGCTGATATACCACGGATGCAGGTGAAGCGACTCACTTGAAAGGCCAGCAATACAGCTGGCTGACGTCCATTGTGTATCTGGCGCAATTGGGCTTTCAGCCTCTGTCCTCATTCGCACTCGTCCGGTTCGATATAAGGTTTTGGCTGATTTTCAACTTGCTAGGGTGTAAGTTCGGATCACTTCCAGGGTTCTCGAACCCCTTACTTACGGAATGTGATTTGACAGGGAGTACCGTAACCACCGTATCCGCTGCCGCTCATAACTTCGCTGGTCTCGCAATTTGCCGATTTCTCCTCGGAATGTTCGAGGCCACCATCGCGCCTACCTCTGTTGCCATCACTCAGATGTACTGGCGTCGCAGGTCAGTAGTTTGACGACCATGAGGCCAGTACCTTGCTCATTATGGCTTCCGGTATCCAGAGAACAAAGTTACCGATTGGTTGTCTGGCAAATCGCCAATTCATGCGCTGCCATCCTTGGTCCCCTGCTCTCTTACGGGGTTGGGCATGCCGCGAAATCTGGCAAAATACACGCCTACCAAGCTATCTTTATCTGCTTGGTAAGCGAATCACTTCCGTTCGATAGTTTGAAAGCTGCCTTTCTGATTCACTTCATTCATGTTCATGTCCTTCAGGGCCTGATTGGCGTCGCTTCTGTACCGGTGATTGCGTTCCTGCTGCCGAGCCATCCGGCGACCGCCAAATTCCTACGACACGGCAATGACAGAGCAATTGCCTTGGAGCGACTTCGAGACAACAACACCGGTACAAAGAACTCGACCTGGAAGTGGGACCAAGTGCGAGAATGCCTCACCGAATTCAAGACCTGGGGTTGGGCTCTGATGTTTCTCTGCTGCGCCCTCCCTTCCGGCGGATTTGGAGCCTTCGGCGGTATCATCACCAAAGGTTTCGGCTTCGACGCCTTTGAAGCAGTCTTGATGCAGATGCCAACCGGTGCCATCCAAATCGTGGTTTTAATCTTTTCCATCTGGCTCACCAACAAGATCAAGATGCGATTTCCCGTTATCGCCGTTCTGACGCTCTTCCCCATCGCCGGAGCGGTGGGACTTCTCAAGGTTCCCCGAGACCAGCCCAAATCGTTACTGGGATGCTACTACGTGGCCTTGATCTTAGGAGTTCTCCAGCCTTTGATGTATTCGTAAGTAAACGGCCCAACTCGACCTTCGTGAAAAAGACGCTCACGTCCTGCTCAATAGTTGGGCCAACCTGAATGCTGCCGGTCACACGAAGAAAGTGGTTACGATGTCTGTTGCGTTCGTTTTCCAGTGTGTTGGCAACGTACGTGAATGACAGCCGGAAGTGTGACCGGCTTACTAAGCTACATTGTCCTCCGATAGATTGTCGGTCCTCAAGTCTATCTAGCGCGAGAAGCACCCAAGTACTATACAGGTGATTTGTATATCCTACTTTTCCTTCTTTGCACTTGGCTGACTTTTGATCGTGAAAGGTATATACGTCGACATTGCTTGCTGGTGTCTCCTTGGCATCCTCGCTCTAGTCATGGGCGCGCATCTCAAGCACCTCAACAAGAAGCAGGAACAGCGACGGGTGGCTCTTGGTCGACCCGCTGAAGTCAAGGATACCAGTATCATGTCTTTGGAAGAAGGCCGAGCCTATAAGGAGGAGCTCCGACTGGCGCTACTTGCGGAGGGAAAAGACGTCAAGGATATGAACCAAGAATCGTTTGATGATCTGACGGATCGACAGAACCCTGATTTCTTCTACGTGAGTCGTCTTTCGGGTTTCTAACACGTGACCATTGACTGAGTGGAGCGTGAATTCAATTCTATGATAGGTTATCTGATATCGATATAGTATGCCGACTTGCTTGAGACTGTAATATGTGTACAATGTATAAGAATTTGTATGAAAGTGTATATCGATTTGTCGAGCTCTGGAGTCGCCGCCTGCAATTAAGCATAAAAGCGCTTGGTACACAACCTAGTTACTAGTTTGCTTATGAAGTTAGGAGCGATTATTATCTAAATCAACCAACATGAACGACACAATACTACCCTATCATCAAATGTCGTTGCTGCGGCAGCTACACTTGAGCAGCGGACAAAAAGCGGAAGAAACGATCCTCTCAGGCGGCGATGTATGCGTCTAGTAGGCTGTGAAATGTCCGAGGACAGTCAGATGATAAGTAATGCAAGTGATCCGACAAGAGACCGCGTGCACGTAATGATATAGAACCGTGTCACGCCGCTGTCGTCGAGCTTTGTAATGTTGCATCTTATGATCCTTTTCCCTGATGATACAGCTTGAACCGCATCTATTTGACTTCTTTGCGTCCTGTAGAAATCAAGTCGGGTGACCTGTCCCACCACGAACCGACAGTGTAACCCAAGCGGCAGCATCGATGATGCCAATTATATCGTGGACCTGTCAGCTAGCGGATGCCGACGGTGAATGCGTCGATTGGATCCAGAGGCCGTTCACCAAACTGTTCAGGAACGGGATGGCACGGGTCGTACAAATTGGCTGTCACGCCGTCGACAGCAACGTCGTTTGCAATTTCGGATTGACGTTGCAGATCATTGGCGTCGTCTCCTCGTCGTCGTTGGTTCCACATGGGAGGGACACTTAGCCGTCACTATATGACAGTGTTACGGGAAGTATAACTAAGGCTCTGGACAGTGGTACAAGGCTAGAGACATCGTTGATATCCTTTACCACTCTGGCACACAGCAACAGATTAAGACATTTCCGTACCCGGACGCCCAGAACAACTTACCAGACTGACGAAAGCCTGCCGTGGATATAGCAGCAGGTCTTGTTCCGGTGTCCATTGACCTGTCGCGTTGCGGGATATCACAGTCGGTTTGAACGAGGGGCACATATGGATCCCGTTTCAAGGACCGGTTTGATATCCGCCAGGCTTCGTTGCGAACAAGCGGAAGGAAATCAGGCTCTATTCCAGCCAAAGAACCAAGATATGATCTACCAGCTCCGCCAATCTGAAGCCGACCTGGCGATACTATTTGAAGAACACCGCCAGCGCATCAACCAGCTCGTCAACCACATGCGCTCGTGGTTCTACTCTCCAGCTTCGCGAAATCCTTCTCGACTTGCTTCCCTTTCGGTTTTCTTGGTCCAGTACTGCGGCTACTCTGTGTTGCTTCATGGTTGACATCTGTACTTCCATGTGTTTGATCCAGGGAGGGCGCTACGCTCGACAAGTTGGTATAACATGGAAGAAAACACCGTTCAAACCTTAAACAGGTCCTCTTCTTGTTCCGAGCATATGCGAGTCATCGCGCGACCGACTCTCAAAAACGGCGGCGGCAAAAGTTGTAAGCTAAGAGCAAAGTCCCGGAACGCCGGGCCGGAGAGAAATAGAGAAATATAGAGAATTACAAGGTCATGCGCAGACGACAGATTGAAGAGCTGATTGAAGACACCGGGATACAGTAGTACCAGTAGACGGGCTCCCCTCCCCTTGGCGGTCGGTGAACTTGTTTTACCGCAATGCCGAAAGCTGGAAGTTACTCCGAAGCCTCAAGCCAGCTCTCGAACCTCGAGAGTGCCTCAAGATGGTCTGTCATCACCACGTGATGGAGCGGACTGAACATGTCCCGACCTGGAGTATGCTCAAGGACCTTCTTTGCTCGACTGCTCGACGCATATCTGTGTCTTGGTAAGCACTACTTCGTATATATCCGCGACTGCTCGCATAACTCGAAAACGTCTCATCGCCAAACTGGTCACGTAACCCAGATCTGCACTCGCTTGTTGACGAAACATGACGCTATCAAACGGAACCACTACGACGACGCTCAATGTCGAACTGGCTGAACAGCTCATCCGACGGATGACGGATGGACTGGTAAATATTGTTGATGAGAAGGGAGAGTTCTTGTTACACCGTAAGTATTTTCCAAGTACGAAACAATAGTATTTTGGGCTGATATACAGCACGCGCATATAGTGGAAGACGGTTCGATTATCGATACCAAGGGTTGGGGAGGGTGGGAATGGACTCACGGTGTTGGTATGTCAATTCGGGATCAATATCATGAATTACACTGAGCCTATACTCGTTGCCATACAGCTCTGACAGGGTTATACCATGTGAGTTATCCGCAACGCCTACCTGCTGCATACAGCAAGCTCACCCACACCTCCCAATTAAGCACGCCGCCGTCGCACCTAGCAAAGAAGCGTCCGCCTACTCCATCAAGACCCTAAAGGACTGGTACAACGCCCGTTACGAAGAGACCAAAGGAAAAGGCGCACCCAAGAACATTAATACGATGGCAGTAATGTATGCGTTGGCATGCATGGTCGAAGATGGGTCATTCGAGACCGAGGAGGAGAAGAAAAAGTGGACCGCGTGGTTGGATGAGTGGGCCGAGTGGGTTATGCATGGTTTGAATCGTAGGTTTCGCGGTCGTCTTTGGAGAGTATCCGTGAACCGCGCTCATCTTGCCGTTGTTGCAGGAACACCGGAAGGAGGGTTCCAGCATGTCGTGTACAATAATATCAACCACTTCCAGCTTTGGGACGACACGTTGATGATGACTGGTAGGTAACTGCTATATCTCAGACTTGACTCAATCCGAACTGAGCTGTTTGTCTAGTCATTCCGCTTACCAAAATCGGACTGCTGCTTAACCGACCTGAATACATCGATGAAGGTGAGTGTTTCCAGTGCAACCGAGCGCAAATACATTCCGCTTATTCCTGTTGACGCACCCGCTCGCTTTAGCAAAGTACCAATTCTTGATGCACATCAACTACCTGATGGATACCACTACAGGGCTCTGGTTCCACGGATGGCAGTTTGACGGGAAGGGAGGAGGACACAACTACGCCAAGGCGCTGTGGGCGCGTGGAAACTGTTGGGTAAGTCAGGATTCAAGGCACGCTTGAGCGGGAGGGTTGATCTTTGTTGGGGGGTACGGATGTAGATCACCTATGCTATTCCTCTTTTCCTCAGCTTGACGCAGCTTCCGCCGGCCGATCCAATCTATAGGACCTTGGTGTCAACGTTGCAGCGCCAGGTGGATGCTTTGGTAAAGCTTCAAGATCCGACGACGGGGTTGTGGCATACGATCTTGGATGATCCTACTAGTTATGTCGAAACAAGCGCCGCTGCTGGTTTCTCTGCTGGGATCTTCATGGCGTTGCGTCTGGTACGTAGACATACGCACCGTGCTTTCTTTACCGGACAACCAAATTGACTATTTTACACAACATCAGGGCTACTTGTCAGGCGAACACTACCTGACCGTCGCCAATACCGCTCTCCAAGGTGTCATTGCGCAAATCAGACCGGACGGGGAAGTGGAAAACGTATCGTTCGGTACGGCGATGGGTAGCGATTTGGATTTCTACCGGAACATTGCGATCACACCGATGCCGTATGGACAGGCGTTGGCGATGCTTGCGCTTGTGGAATGGGAGAGGCTTCAGAAGTCCTTGTGATGCAAGGATCGTTGTGTAGTAGATTCGGATGTCTTGTAATTGTTGGGTTGTATATGAATTGAAACATGGCGTCATTCGCTTTCGCCGCTGCGAGAGATCCCGCTTGTGCGGTGATGCCAAATATGATATAGCCAAGCACCACGATGATATGGGCAGTTGCTAGAAGAAGGAGGAGCTGGAGGAGGCCGAGGACGACGAGCGCCCTCGGCCGCCGGGACTTGAGAAGAAGTCAGAAGTCAGAACCTGTTTTGACTCCGCATCTCCGAGGAGGTCGACTTCTTGAATGACGAGCTGCTTGACACGAATCTATGCCCGCTGGCCTCGCCTCAGTACTCTATCGAAATCGACAGCTTAGCGAGCAACGTCTTGGAACCCGACACACCCACCAGAATCGGTGATCTCTTCCATTCCGTCGCCGCAAACATGGCAAAGCGCGAAGGAGAATCGCACTCGGACGGGTCTGGCGGCAGTAAACCCGAGCAATGCGTGTGGTGTCGACCGGGAAGTGAAGCCCTGAAACCCAATGATGAACGTCGCAAAGAAAAGTCGGCAAAGGAATTGGCACAGCACAAGAACGGAGAGGACAAGTCTGGCACCGATCCGGAAGGCGAACAGACAGATTCCGACTATGAATTGGAACTCAGCTGGATCTGCTGTACCAAATGCCACTCGTGGTATCATTCAGACTGTGTGACGCTTCAAGAGCTGGACGAGCCGGTTGGTCAACATGCGCTAGCTTACCAACGATTTGGAGCACCGGGTGCGAGTGGATCGTTGCCCTCCGAGGTGATTCGCGAGCTTCAGAGACAGGGGTATGATTGGATTTGGACAGCGGCGGTGGATAAATGGTATGTCATCCATGTTTCACTTGGATAATTAGGGGAAAATGCTGTTGGGTTCCGGCTTGAACTAATGTGTTAGAACATAGGTTCTGTACCCCCTGTATCGTTCAATACGATGACATGGCGCTGGAGAATAGAAAACACAAGAAGAAACCTCGGTCGACGCTTCAGCGCAACTATGTCTTTCCGTCAATGACCGGCGGAGACGATACAGTCATGGCCGATATGTCAACCGATCAACATCAGCTCATGACAGATGTGGAGCCACCGCGAGGGGAAACGTCGAGGCCGAAGAGAAAAACAACGTTGCAGCGAACCGACTATCATGCGCTGAACAATAACATCTCGACACCGACGTACAAGTGGTTGTCGTTAATAAAGGATCCAGGAAGGAGTGGAAGGAAAATCAAGGAAGGTACGTGAACACTCTATTGCGTCAGTGACTACGGAAAAACAGCATCCGACTTGCAAACTCGTCACTTTAGCTCACTTTCCACGAATCGACGGCTCTGTATTGCGGAAATCATGGCTCGACGGCACGTACGAGCCGGAACGACCAATAGAGATATCTCCCGAGGTTTTCTTTGGCCCGGATAGAGAACCGATCATCGTACTGAGTTCACGAGGCGGATTTGAGTCGACGGGCGGCAAGGTGCCGTCAAAGGAAGAGTTTGGGATTGATGATGTGGTGAGATTGGTTGGGAGGGATACGTTGGTGGATGTTATCGGTAAGGCTTACGTCTGGTCGGGTTGTGACTGACGCTAATGCGGACGTGCTTATTAGATATTGCAACCCAGTCATCTGCAAAGTGGACACTCGCACAGTGGGCTTATTACTTTAAAACCGGCATACCGCCAACCTCGACCACCAAGAACGCGGCGAACGGTGGCAGCAAACGCACGACAGGAGCCGACACGAATCCACCATCAATCAACAAAGTGTACAATGTCATCTCACTGGAATGCACGGGAACTGATCTGGCAAAGCTCGTTCGTCCGCCGAGGCTTGTTAGGGAAATTGATTGGGTGGACAACTGCTGGCCGGATATCAAGAAGAAGCGCAAGCAAATTCAGGTCTCAGCGGGCGTGCAGGATCCGAAAAGTCTAGTTCAGGGCAAGGACGATCCGATGAATGGTACATCAAACTCAACGGCAGTCACAAGCAACGTTGCTTCAACCTCTGATGCCGCGGCAAATGACACCGTGGCAGGGAAAAGGAAACTGGATGGGGATGGATGGCCGAAAGTCAAGCTGTACTGCCTGATGGGTAAAGCCGGTTCGTGGACAGTAAGTGCGCCGAGACGTCAGCGTAGCAAGGCTTCTGACTATGTCTGTCGTTATTGGGAATGCCTCGTCTACAGGATTGGCATGTGGATTTCGCTGCATCATGCGTCTATTACACGATAATCTCGGGCTGTAAAGTCTTCTACTTTATCAAGCCGACTCCAGCAAATCTTGCCGCCTACGCTCGATGTTAGTTTTACCTTGAACTTTCAACAGGCCAAGAGAGATCATGCTGATACCCAACGTGTGCTGACAGGGTCAAGCGATGAAGAGACTCAGCAGAAGGAATGGCTTGGTGATCTCGTGGACGGACCGGTCGAGAAGGTGACGCTGAAGCCGGGAGATACCATGTACGCCATCTATCCCTGCCTTTTCGTGCTTTGCTGCAGTACTAACGTGCAAGGAAAACAGGATCATTCCCACGGGATACATACACGCGGTGGTGAGTTTCTCGGATCCCTACTTATTCGGACATGAGCCAATGCAAAAATCTTCCAGTACACTCCAGAAGACACGATTGTGCTTGGCGGCAACTTTTTGCATTCCTACAATATTGAGACGCGTAAGTGTCCAGTCTACCTGTTACCACCGAAGCTGATTGGCCGACCTTGCGTTACAGAACTTCGACTCCGGCAAATCGAAATCGAAACCAAAGTTCCACAGAGAATGCGGTACCCCTACTTTGACCGGTAAGTGGCGTGTGTGAAACCGCGCGTGCCGTAGCTGACCCGGTTACTCTTCAGCCTGTGCTGGTACGTCGCGGACCACTGGGTACGGACACTCTACGATCGCAAAATGTACCGCCCTCGGGCAGCGGCGGGACAGGAGGAACAGCCACACGACCCGATCCCCTCGCGCGTTCTGCATGGCCTCTCTGCCCTTGCCGAATTTTTGATAAGCGAGGTCAACGCACTCGAGAACCCGTCGACGGATCCTAAAAAGCGAAAGGCCATTCACGATCGGATACCGAAAGAGGTGGTTGTGAATGCTAGTGGGTTGGCGAGGGAACTGCAATGGCGGACAAAGCAGGTGCTGGCTGAAGAGGGTGACGTTGAGGGTGCAATGGAGGATGGAGACCACCCAGTGCAGCAAATCAAAAGTCCAGTCGTATCAAAAAAGCGTAAGAAGAATCCGCCCGCAGCGAGTCGCGCCGTCGTCGAGGAATCACGACCAAGACTCAAGAACCCCGTCACCACGTAAGTCGACCCCGTTGCAACCTAAAGCTCCTACTAACGCCCAACTCCCTCCTCCTAGCGAATGGGACAAACTCGACGAATCCATCAACGACACTGAAGACTACATCCTTCGTCCACGTCCTGCATTGACGGACGGCTGCACGCCAACGTCCATCGCACAAGACTATATTGCACGGGAGGAAACGCAAACGATAACACAACGCCGGAAACGCGTGCGGGAGAATGAGGACGGGGATCTGGTTGAGGATTTGGTGCAGGTTGTTACGATCACGACGACGCGGACGTGGACGAATAGCGGCGAGGTGAGGGGCGATTGGGAGAGGCGGTTAAGGGACAAGGGGGAGGGGCAGCAGGGTGGTTGAGCGTATGTAGGGTTGTGTGGCGTTTTGGTTGCGCAGGTGGTTGTACGATATCGGTTGGTGTTGGTTGTATTCAGGTCATGGACTGTCATGTGCGATGCACAATGTTGAATAGCTCGCTCAGACGGTGGCTGTGCCTTTGTTCAGCGATCGCTTTAGCGACACTCGGAGCCTCGCCGTCTCCGCACCCAGTCACCAGCACAAGAAGCACGTTTGTCTGTCCGCCTTCATTCCGGTCACCCCAGGAAAACGGAGAAGGATGACGTACGAAGGGGACTGTTGGTAGCGAAAGGTCGGTCTACCACCTCACCCGGAATCGCTAGCTATCTTTTCAATGGCGGACCGGGTCTACCAACACCGGCAATACGCTGTCTTGCTCTGCGCGATCATCACGCCGCTTGGATTCAATCGACCCCCTCCGAAGCGGAAATATGTCCTGAAAACGACTATCCTTGAAGACTCCTTCTTCTCTTGAGTGGCACACTGAACCTCTTTCATGTTATTCAAATACGATTCAGTCATCGCCTAGATGGTGGGACGGCAGTCATTGTCATTGTTAGTCCCGCGTCATCGCCCTCCCGGGCCAGAGCAGAGCGCTTCCCATCTCGCGCAACTTGTATGAAAAAGACACAGACTTGGAAGATGGCGGCAGGACGTTGTGAGGCAGGGAGTCAAGGACAGAAGCCCGGTGTTCTTCGCGCATCGATTCTAGCGCGTACACAAACGGTGTGCAATTGTTTGCGTATGTATACGCACCCCTTACATGGCATGTCAACTGCCAGCCTTTGTCTTATCGTTGGGTGAAAGCCGACATTGATCACACGCCGCCGGATGTATATCTAGATGTTGTTGGTAGGGAATGGGTAAGGAGGAAGAGGGTAGAGGGCCAGGAAAGCGCGGGCAAGGCGAAGTCTAGTGCGACCTCGCCGCATTCCCTCATGATTTTCCTTGATTTTCCATCTTTTGCCATATCATTCGCTTCAGAAGGAAACACGCCTACGTACGCGCGCGGCCCCAACGTAGCGGAACCGACGGGGTGTTTGCTACAGTCTATCCATCCGGCCGGCCATCCATCCATCCATTCATCCGTCCCAGTTCCTCTCGTCCGCAAGACCGTTATCCCCTCCTCACAACAGAGCCTAGCGTTTATTCTTTCCTCACTCCGATTTCTGCCGCATGCGGTGACCACTAGAACCAGCAGGAAGCACAGGAAAGAAGTGAGCCGAGTTGCGATCACTCGTAGCGCGGAAGAGGGATGGAGCAGGTAGGAGAGCAGGGGGGATGGATGTGAGGGGGAAAGGCAGGGACGTACGAGCCGGGATGGGATTTCCTTTGTCGGTCGTGCATGTCGGATCTAATCATTCACCACGCCAAAAATAATCGCAATTAAATCAGCTCACAGGTTGACTACCAGCACCACCGCCACCACCACCACCGCTGTATCCTCCCTTCTTTCTCTCGTTCCACGTCTTTCGCCATGGACTCGAGAGAGAGCAAGAAGCATGCAGAGGGAGGCAGGAGGCAATGGAAGAGAAAAGGCAAGGAAAAGGAAGTGCTCGGGAAGAGATTGAGTTGAGTCTCGCTGCGCTCGGTGGAGGCAGTGATTCTCGCTGCGCTCGGACGAGACTGATACTCGCTGCGCTCGGTAGGATTTGAGGCTCGCTGCACTCGGTAAAGGCACTGAGTCTCGGCCGCCCTACGGCGGCCTCGTAAATTTTCTCGCTGCGCTCGGTAGGATCTGATTCTCGCTCCGCTCGGACGGGACTGATTCTCGCTTCGCTCGGTAGGATCTGCTTCTCGCTGCGCTCGGCGAAAGCGCTGATTCTCGCTGCGCTCGGCGAAGGCACTGATTCTCGCTGTGCTCGGTAGGATCTGATTCTCGCTCCGCTCGGCGAAGGCACTGATTCTCGCTTCGCTCGGTAGGATCTGATTCTCGCTCCGCTCGGCGAAGGCACTGATTCTCGCTCCGCTCGGGAAGAGACTGATTCTCGCTTCGCTCGACTGATGCTCGCTGTCGCTCAGTAGGCACTGAGTCTCGGCCGCCCTACGGCGGCCTCGGGAATCTTCTCGCTGCGCTCGGGAGAGACTGAGGCTCGCTCCGCTCGGGAAGAGACTGATTCTCGCTGCGCTCGGTAGGATCTGATTCTCGCTTCGCTCGGGAGAAAAGTGACGCCTGGACTGACCTCATTCCTCGCGGAAACCTTCCACACACCGGCCGTGGCCAACGCAATCCCCGCAACGCAGATCAACGTATTCAAGCGCCAGTTTGAAGGACGGGTCCACCAGCCGCCTATGCATATCCACGCGCGAGATTAGAAACGGCAGGGATTCAGATGTGGGTGGTGGATGTGGGTGGTGGACGATGGATGTGGATGTGAATGAGAGTGGTGGGTGTGGATGGCGGTTAGTGTATTGAAAAGTGGCGTTCTTTGTAGGGTTCTAGGCGGGGAGAGGAGCGTGTGGGGCAAGGGAAAAAACGTACCGGATGGTGACCAGACTTCTTTCGGGTAAGGGTATTGTCCGCCGCCGCCCTGTTTCCACACACACACACACACACGCACAAGCACGCAGACACAGCACACACATGCACAACACACACATGCACACGGAAGATGCAGGAATCCAGGAGCGTAAAAGCGTAAGTAAAGCGCGAGAATACAAGTACGAGTGTAAGCGGGGTGGTAGGAAGGCTGGGATGAAGGGAGGGAGGGAGGGCGAGCGGAGCGTACCATTGTGTGTGTTGTCTTGCGTGGGTGTATTGAGGGTGATGAAGAGAAGGATAACAGGAAGAAAGAGAACTACAACCAAGGTTTACCTTTGTAAAGACGACGACAAGGGGAGGGAGGGCTCAGTTGACCCAATCGGGGAAACCGGGCGCCGTGGCCAGAGTTGATTATGTAAGCCGACAAGATAGCGCCGGGATCCGAAGATCGGGCCGGGGGGGAGGGAGGGTGCTGACGTAGCAAGACGGTCCGTTATAGTGGTGGGAGGTATATAGGCAAGCCCATGTGTTTATAGAGAGAATGTTCTCAAGGATTTCTGGTACTGGTATACAACGAGCGAGTTGTTGTTTGATACCTACTTGCACTTCCGCCTCTGTTTCAGCATACCGTCGATACCAACAACACACAACCACCATGGACCCCGTGGAAGAAGCCAAGAAACTGGCAGCGTATGCCGCGGTGGATGCGCATGTAAGGAAGGAGCATAGGGTGATTGGGATTGGGAGTGGGAGTACCGTGCCGTTTGTGGTGGAGAGGATAGGGGCGCAGGGGAAGGGGGTGAATGAGGGGAGGGTGTTTTTGCCGACGGGTGAGTCCGAGGGAGCGGAGCGGAGCGGCGAGCGGCGAGCGCAGCGAGAATCAGTTCTTACCGAGCGAAGCGAGAATCAGATCCTACCGAGCGCAGCGAGAATCATATCCTACCGAGCGGAGCGAGAATCAGTCTCTTCCGAGCGGAGCGAACATCAGATCCTACCGAGCGCAGCGAGCATCAGTCTCTCCCGAGCGCAGCGAGAAGATTCACGAGGCCGTCGTAGGACGGCCGAGACTCAGTGTCTTCACCGAGCGACAGCGAGCATCAGTCTCTTCCGAGCGGAGCGAGAATCAGATTCTACCGAGCGCAGCGAGAATCAGTCTCTTCTCGAGCGGAGCGAGAATCAGATCCTACCGAGCGCAGCGAGCATCAGTCTTTTCTCGAGCGGAGCGAGCATCAGTTCTTACCGAGCGCAGCGAGAATCAGGTCCTACCGAGCGCAGCGAGAAGATTCAGGAGGCCGTCGTAGGACGGCCGAGACTCTGTGTCTTCACCGAGCGACAGCGAGCATCAGTCTCTTCCTAGCGGAGCGAGCATCAGTTCTTACCGAGCGCAGCGAGAATCAGGTCCTACCGACCAACAGCGAGAATCAGCGTATTCACCGAGCGACAGTGAGAAATCACGTGTCTTCCAAATTGACGGCGAAAAGATTGCCGAGGTTCCAGATCTAGTGTCTTCACACCGAGCGATAGAAAGCCGCCGCAGAGAGGTCGAGCGTCAATGCCTTTCGAGCGACAGCGACAATCGGGTGTCTTCCTCGACCGGAGTGAAACTCCGTGCCTTCACCCAGCGACAGCGAGAGAGGCCCACACCGCATGTTACGAATTCGGAGGACTCTCTCTTCACCGAACGCCGTATATGCCACGCGAGCGTTCTGTTCCTTGCCTTTCGCGAGGCCGACGGCTGTGCCGCTGAGATTCAGTCGAGCGAGAGTGAGAGTCGGTCTCGAACTCTTCACACCGCGCGCGACCACTCTTGCGAGAGCCGCCGAGGTACTCATTGAATCTACAGAGAGCAGCGCAGGAAGCATCGACATGGACCTCTTTGCAAGGCCAAACCGAGCCGCAATGGTGGACTCGCTCGCAGAATCGGCAGAGCGCTGCACCGTTCCCGCAGCTTTCTGCCTGTGCTGATGGAGCTCGAAGCGGCCTCGGAGGACCGCTTGGGAAGGGGCGAGGAGATGGAGTGCTTAGGTGACACGGTGGCCGCCCTTGGAACTGGAGGCCGTCGTATAACGGAAGGACGGACGGACAGACAGAGGACAAACGGACGGCCGGGAAGGCCCTCTCGTTGACTCCGCATCGCGCACGAGCCGATACTCAGCATGGCACGTCTGGTCTGGCGTCTCGAGCACTCTCTGTGGCTGCTCGAAGGGGAACTAGAGGCATATTCGAGATGAACACGCCTTTATCTCTTGCAAAACCTTTCTCGCGGTGTTTTATATGTCGTGTATGGGTTCAGAGTCGCTATCACCGGATCTCCAACCGCGGAAGATCATTTGAGATTCCGCCAGAGGGTGAAATAGAGTCATTTTGCGCGTTGGCAGCCTCCGGAGACGCTCTCGAATGGCATGAGTTGGGTTGGAAAATCAGCAATGTGGATCTGCGAGGACGTGGGGACGCCATTGACCGACGGCCCAGAAATAGACGAGATGAGCTCATGCACGCTCTGGTCATGCGAAAAAGACATTGCGTTCGTTCTCTAGGAGGACGTGTGCCTGGAAGCCTGCCGAGGGAATAGCTGAATCGTCAGCATCGACACTGCATTCAATGTCGCAACGTCCGGCCGGAGTGTGAGGATATTGCCGCGCCTCTCTTGAACGGCACAACGAGGATTCCAGAAAAGGCCGATGGAGCGTGACTGCGTGTTGCGTTGCGATCCTGCTATTACATTGGATCTCGATGATCGTACCAAGACATGGGCCGGAGATCGAGGCTGCTACCAACGCGTAGTTGATCCGTGCATTGCTGTCAGACAAGGACCTCTCTGCGCTGCCTTACGGAGGGTCGCGCTGTGCATGACAAGCCCGCTGCGTTTACGCAGGTGTTTAACCAAGGCGCAGGCTGATGTCGAGTTGAGCGACACCGTAAGAGCGACAAGGACATTATTGGACAAACTGGTCGTGCAGACTTCGCGCGCTTGCTGGCAGAAAGAGCCTTGCGCTCGACATTTTCTCATCTCCTCCGCTCGCGGTGTCAGAGAGAACCGCAGTCATGCTCGCAAACTCGCTGCAACAGCTAACGCTTCTCTCGTCATCCGTAGGATTCCAATCGCAGCAACTCATCATCGAAGCCGGTCTTACTCTCGGCGATGTGTCCGTGTATCCCAAGATTGATGTCACCATTGATGGTGCCGACGAGTGAGTCCCGTTCGGCTCGAGACTCAATCTTTTGGCTGATCGCGATCCGTGATAGGGTCGATGCGCAGCTGAACGCCATCAAGGGCGGTGGAGCTTGTCAGTTGCGTGAAAAGGTCCTCGCTGAGGCAGCCGAGACGTACGTCCTTATTGATTTACCTACACTGGACATGCTATTTACCGGTTGGTTTACGTAGCTGGATCATGGTCGCCGACTACCGCAAGAACAGCGAGACGCTGGGAACCAACGTATGTTATTGACATTTTTAGCGATCGAGGCCTGTACTGACCCCCTTCCTACAGTGGAAGCAAGGAATCCCTATCGAAGTTGCGCCATTCGCATACGTCGCCGTCCTGCGCCGTCTCGAACAGCTCGGATCCCCGACCACCAAGGAAAAATCCACCGAAGTCGGCGCACAAGGCCAGGTGTTGACGCTCCGGATGGGCAAGGCAAAGGCGGGTCCGGTAGTTAGTGATAATGGCAACTTTATCGTCGATGCGCCCTTTCCAAGGGAGATGATGAAACGTCCTGCCGAGGTGAGTTGTTCGTTCTTTTTTTCAAGCTCATCGACTTGCTTCTTACGCTTGCGTGTTCTCAGCTTTTGACCAAGATCAAACTGCTCACCGGCGTCGTCGAAGTCGGGCTTTTCTGTGGGATGGCAAAAGCGGCGTACTTTGGTAATGCGGATGGGTCGGTGTCTGTGCGATCGACAGATGGAACTGTGAAGAAATTATAGAGCAGGGGAAATGAAGTACTGTCGCTAGAGTTGTCGTTTTGCGGCATGTTGTATAAGAGAGGAAACTTTTCAGCTATTGTTTAATCTACTGGTTCGATGTTCGTGCCATGCCCAATAACAGGAAGAAGGAGATTTATTTCTGACTCCAGCCTCAGCCAAAGGCAAGCAGTGTCGCGGTATCGTTGTATTACATGCTACGGGCGATGCTGATGTACCACTGGAGATTCAGAAAGACTTCCCAACCGCCTGCTTCTTCAAGAGAAAACCTTGTCGCTCGAAGACTCTGTAGGCCACAGCTGGCTGGAACGAGGCACGTGGAACGAACTGCTTTTACAGCTCAGTAAACCGTAAGACAAACTGATGACTCTGCAGAACCAGATTGTTCAAGTCCGCCACATCTACAGCCGTTACCATCATCGTTGCCGCAGCTACTATTTCAAACTATATATTTCATGGTTCGAGACATTGACCGCCCTCTGTATCGAAGCTACAACCCATCTTCTCCCTCCTACGTTATGAAACTCCTCCACCATATAACAAGCATCACTTGACGTTTTCCGGTCTCGTCCCGATTTTACTCCTTGGGCTGATGTGTGGATGCAGAGAGCGACTATGGTGAATTTTGTCGGTCGTCGTCATCGTTGCCTTTGGTCAAATCGAGGGACGCGGATTTCGCCCCTACTAGTTTCTTTTGCCAGCTTTTCTTCGCTTTCTCCATGTTTATT
This sequence comes from Naganishia friedmannii, assembly GCA_030039255.1. Lineage (NCBI taxonomy): Eukaryota > Fungi > Basidiomycota > Tremellomycetes > Filobasidiales > Filobasidiaceae > Naganishia > Naganishia friedmannii. The sequence goes on from JASBWT010000035.1 coordinate 136,792, forward strand.
TCCGCAGCTTCTTTGCGTTCCTTCCTCAACGCGGCCACTGCCTTTGCATACGCATTCTGCTTTGGCACATATTTCGTGTTGAAGTCGGCGTGGCCGTCTTCATCAATTTGCTTCTCGAGTACCGATATCTGTTGGATGCCCAGGCCCAAAGTTTTGTTGACGAATTTTTTAAAGTAGGTTGCTTGTGTGCTCCCAGGGGCCAAAATACAACCTCCAACACTACTGGTGCTTATCACGTCTGAACTCGAGAAGACGAAGGCACCCGAAAAGTCATCGTGAACAGGTTTGCCCTCGTCATTCCAGCTCGTCTTAAGCGCGTTGACCATGAGTTTGACACTCGGGTGTGAGGGAATTCCATCATTCCCTATAAACTCGGAACTCGTTTTCAAGGTCGTGTGGTATAGCTTAATTTCATAGCGCCAGACCTGAGAGCCATCGGTGGGTGCCTTGTAATCCTCGTTGAATTCGAGCTGAAGTCTTTCCTGCCAGCTTTGCCTTCCTGGCTTCTTACGTTTGCCTGGCGGGACTGCGCTGTTCTTGCTCACCACATATTGCGTGTAAAGCGTCAATTTCTGATGATCAGCGGCTGAAGAATTCTTAGCAGAGATAGCAGGGTCTGTTGGGTTGTTCGTTAACTCCTGTTCTTCTACGTGAATTTATCTGGGAGCCGCGCTGTCTGTATGAAGCAGACAGGCGGCTACTTACATTCGAGCAGAGATTCAAGATCGGTCCCATAAGCCGATGCCGCCCACACTTTCGCAAAGAATGATTTGTGCTCATCGGGAAATGCGCGGTCTAACTTCAGCAAGTAGAGCATTTGATCAACGTACACGTTTCCTTGCTTCTCCATCATTGCAATGAGTTTGGTCTTTGCTTCCTCTTGGGCCGCCTGTGGCAACTGCTCGAACATCGATTGAGCTGTCGATTGGTTGATTGACCGTGTCTCTCCCGGATCGGCCGCGGATGTCTGCTTTGGCCGCTTTGATGAGGCCTCTCCTGTCATCGCAATTCCAGCACTGAGTCTTTTCTTCGGGTTGCTATTCATCTTGTTGGTCCGATTGACATTGTCATGTTCAGAGAGATTAACGGATTTAACGGTGTCTGTTGTAATTTATGTTTCAGCTCAAGTCTTCATAGGCTTCACGGGCAGTCCTCAATGTGCATGCAGCAAGCAGCTGCTACTTACCGTGGAGCATAGACGCAAAGCCAGTCCCTATCAGCGACCCATCTAGCAAGTGGGCAAAGAATGGTTCAACTTCATCGGGAAAGCTGCAACCGAATTTCTGCAAGTAAAGCTTTTGCTCCGCGTTCACCTCTGCTTGATTCTGTTCTATCTCCTTAATTTTCTTCCACGCTTCAGCTTGTCGTGTAGAGGATAACTGCTGGAACTTTGATTCGTGCTCTGACAATGCTTCTCCAGCGAGAGACCTGGCGGTCCCTTCAGTACGAAGCGAGTCCCTGCAAGTTTCGGCAGACTTAGAGTCAGAAGGTGGCTCCAACTGAGAATCTGAATTGAGTTCGCATGGTAAGCAAACATGAGCGTCCTAATATACCATGCAGAGCATAATATCCGGACATTAAGGGTGCATTTATGACTTAGCTTACCTTCAGGACTGCTGGACCTCGTGGAACTGATGGTCAAGGAAGGGTCGGGAGGAGCACTCATGGCTTGCGACGTAATATGGACAAACAATCTGTTTATCTTGGCAAGTGTGTGAGAGGTAGGCAGCCGAATCACGCACAGACTGCAATGTGCTGACATCTTCGATGTATTGTATACACCTTCGCCTGATGGAACCTACTGAGGAAAAACGATGGTTCTTGCAGGTTCGTTCCTATCAAACAAAGGACGTTACAGCGAAAGAGACCGGTCGCAAAAACATCAGCAGCAGCATGTGCGACTGACTCGGCTACTCTGCCTACTTCAAAGATTGCGGGGCGAGACGTACGTTTGATTGTTCTTTTCTTGACAAACGATCAAACACCACGCGGTGCAGGCCAACGAATGCACGTATCCGCGTTTATATTGCGGAACACTAGTCATGGTGAAAGTCGTGGTACACAGAGAACTCGCGAGTAGTTGTGCTCTAACATGGCCATTTCAGCCTGTGAACTATAGTTTGCTCAGGTGCGACGATCAAGGGGTTTCAAGGTGCAAAAAACATCGTACTACCTGCACCTGCAAGAAACGCGAGATGCGCATTAAAGGATTAACATCTGAGCAGAAAGTGGTCTTGCTCTTTTGGAGAAATGCAGCTGTCTGTGGCGGCCAATTGATGGAATATACCCCTAGATCTATTCGAGCCGAGTGTATGCTCATGCTACATAACATTCTCGACATTCTGAAGTTTACCTTTGACAATCAGGGTTATCAGATTATTGCAGATAGTGTCATTCCTTAGCGAAATATGATTGGATACAACAGGGTTAATGAATGGCTGTGGCTAATTCGTATCTTTGGGAACACATCAAAATGCTGCATCACGGTCGCACACCTACAAACGACGTGGTGAGGCTATCGTGCTAGACTATACATCCATAAGGACATGATGGCATCGTTTGGATTGACCACTTGCATAGCCATATTCGGTTCACAGCCGACAGAGCGTGCGAGTGCCACACGTTGTACTTTAGCGGTCCGCTGTGCGGTGGGAGATGGCAACGACAGCTGAATGCACATCGACTTTTGCTAGTAAACCTACCCTTGAGTGAAGACATCATTATTTCGATCGGTTTATGATAGCTTTTATGAGATGATGCTTCTCTTTTTTGTATGGTACATATTTAGTTCCGCTGTAGTGGACATCAGTCAGCTTCAGATTCACTCTGAGACTCTTCTGCATCACTCTTTACGTGATCCGACTCAGAGTCGCTGTTCGGATTGCCTGTCTCGTACATCTCTGGGATGATTCCTGTAAAAGCTCAGTCAATTCCTTCAACTGGGCTACCAGATTCCGCTCTAGGCTCACCCATTTGCGCCGGTTCTCCGACTTGTTTAGATTCAAGTCGTTCCCAGAACGCTTCTCGCTGTACGTCATACTTCATCCATGCCCCTCTGCAAGACTCATCCGCCTTTATTCGTTGCCTCAGAAGTCCAAGTTTGGATGGCACTGCGTCATCTGAGAGCGATCCAAACAGTTTTTTTCTCGCTACCCATAGTTTGTGGGTATTAAAGTCCTTCATATCGGTCCACAGCCAGTCGCCCAAAGTCCGAGGACGTTGGGTATCTATCTCATTTAACGGCGTTCCACTAATCGTTGGCCCTTTCGTATTTTGCGAGGCGGCGAGGAACTGGATGCAGAGAAGGGGAGCCCAGACGGTGGCGTGATCGTACCGCCTCTTTCTGAGACGAACAGTGCCTTTGATAATCGGCCACATCTCAAGGGTCGTCCCTTCCGAGGGAGATTTCGACCTGCTGCTACCGCCGGCGTCAACAGCTTCACCTGACGTAAAACTGCCATCAGTTTGCACCCGAACCCTTTGCTGAAGCCACACTTCTTGGACAGCAGTCACGACTTACCGATGAACCCAGAGGAGGACCCTTGCAGCCCAGTCTTTTGCAATGCCAGCTCCTTCACTGCTTGCGGAACATCACTGTCGTTGTCGGGATACTCGGTGCCGAACGTCTTCATGTACTCCTCGCGCATCAGTTGCGAGAAGCTCATCTGGAGCATTGTCATCGTTTTCCCGGCCATGTCATATTGCTCTCGACTCAATTCACCCTCCTTGTACATTTCCTCTAGCAAAGGCAACATCTCTTGATATCTCTCGATCGTTTCCCGGAGCGACTTCATCATTTTGATCGTCCCATCTGCTATGCCTTGATCGGGGGTCGATAACAGACTATACAACTGTTCATTCGTCAAGTTTCCAGGGAATGAGGGTAAGGATGGAAGACGCTCGCGGTCGGAAGACGCAGACTGAGCGTCAGTGCCGTGTTCTATTCAAGAAGCGCCCGTGGTCAATACATTGCAATTTGTGCTTCTCGTGTCACGTCAGAACACTCTTACTACGTGTCGCGGATCCTTCTTGCGTCGTCGTGTCTTGATTCGGTGTCATTGGATCTTACAAGTCACGCAATATTTGTTAGCAGGAAGTTGGAGGCAAGGGTGTTTGCTTCATCTTCCTAGAAAGAACGTTGTCATCCGCAAAACTACTCATTGCCCGCGCCAGATCTTCCGTTCTTAAATATGCCGCCCGAGGACATTCTGCCGAGTTAAAGCAAGTAAAAAAACGTCTTTACACAGCCTCGGTTCTGCCTCATAAAGGAAGCCTTGACGTTTCATGAAGTGAACGACAGCAATGCTTGATGCGCCTAGGTAGCGATCAAGTGGTAGGTAAAGCACAGCATATGACACAGCCCTTGACGAAGGTCCTTCCCAGCTGAAAGAACATTTCGAAAAGAACCCCAAGTTACACCCTATCATCTTCGAGCGCGTCATACCTGCTACAGATCGGCTCGTCGGGTCGTCACCTGTTTGCTCAACGGAGTGCGCTATCTTGCTGGAACTTTCGATGAGCCGATGGCTGATTTTCCGCATCAACCGACTGGGAGCGAGCCTGAAAGTCGGACATGACGTTCTATACCCCACCACTACGCAATCATACCCCGTCTACATGTCTATGCCCATCCAAATCCGTCATGGTCCACCTCGATCTCTAAAGCATGACCACACCGATTTTTGACGTATCCTTGGTCTTCCACCCGGAACCGGCACCCTCAATCGGCGCGCACTTCCAGTTGTACAGGTAGTCTACAACATGTTAAAGCAATAGCGTCAGCGTCTGTATCCGTATACCGTTGTTTCATTTGAAGTGTGAGCGGGAATACGCACAGTTCTATCAGACACGAACGTCGCGCGCGAGTGGGAGAGACCAGTGGTTAGTACATGCGATACTTTCCTCTGCATGAATATGTCGTGGACGTACGAGGTAACCATCGCCCGGTCCGAACTGAACACCACGCAAAGCAGTAGATCAGCCACCGCCAAGGGTTGACAGTGGAAATCAAAGAAAAGGACAGACTCACCATCTGCTCGTGAAGGAATAGGTTGTTGTCCATCAAGGAAAGCGCGTTGAAGACGTCAAACCCGGCCTACCACGATCCGAGAAGAAGCATCAGCGCATCAACCCGGCGAAAACAAAGAGCACAGAGAACAGCGGGGTACGTACAGCCTTGGCGACAATCAAACAATCCCGCATCAACGCATTCAACCTCGCTCCCAACCGTTCCTTTTCCTCTTGGGTATCCCGCCCACTGCCATTCCCCTCCCCCTCCCCGGGGAACCCAATCACGTCGGTCGCGTAATAGAATGCGTACGCGGTTTCCAGTGATTTATGCGTCGGGTGTTTCATGATGAGCGACGGCAGGGAGTAGAATGATATAAAGTCTGTGATTTGGTGGGTTTGTGGGTCCTGCGGTGCCCGAGTCCAGATTAGCGACGGTACGAGTAAAGTAAAAAAACAGGCAGCGAAACGCACCTCGACCACATAACTCCACACAACCTGCCCCTCCCTCCGCCCGCGGACCACCTCCCCCAGACCACGCGCACTCAAATACCAATGCCCGACCTCCTCCTCCCCGCCGAAAACCTGACTCATCTCATACCGCTTCATAAACCCGCGCAACAAGCCACACACACCGCGCACGTCGGTCTCCTGCATCTCTCGGAAGCCCGGGAGTTGCGGGGTGGTAGGGAGGGCGTATTTTCGGACGAGGCGGGAGATGGTTTCGGTGCGGGCGAGCGGGGTGAATCCGATATCGACGAGTTTGGCTGGGTTAAGGTTGCGGTGGTAGTACCTGGTCAAGACCGAGAAACACATCATCAGCACCTTACCAATCGCTTTTCTGAAGGGTAAGGAAGGCGGGACGTACCGACATGTACTGATCGGTGTGGGAATCACCACACCGGCCGTGTAGACCGCCTGCCAGATCCCTTTTAGGTTTACACGACGAGTAATCTCCTTGATGAGTACCGGCGCGAGACGCTTGTTTCGCAGTTTCTTGTGTGCACAGAGAAAGTTGATTTCCGCGGCTTTGAATGCGCTACCCGTACCACCACCGTAGCCTGGAGTCAGCCCGCGAGAAAGCATAACTTGCACGAGAATTGGAGAAGACCCTGGTAAAAAACTCACCTATTCCTGACCTTGACATCCATCGGTATCCCACTGATAAACGCAACCAGCTTGCCCTCCTTCCCGGCCTCCTTGACCTTTACCCTCACACCCACACACCACTCCCCGACCCACCCCGGCGGGCCCAACGCCCACCGCAGAAACTCAGCCGTATACCCCAGTCGGAAACTCGCATCGGGGTCCTCCACGTAGTTTTCCTCGAGCAGGTGTTGGATTTCGGAGAGCTGGGTGGGGCTGGTGGGGCTGAGGGTGCACCATTCGTACCCGTTTGGCAGGGGGATGGGGTCTGGGCGGACGTCGGATGTTTGGCGGGGTGGGTCGATGGGTCCTTCTTCCGGTTCCTCGATGGCGGCGGTATTGTTGTTGGTGCTACTGGCAATCTGGATAACAGGCTGCGTCTTCCAAAACCGATGTTCCCCTAGATCCTTGGTGTTGCTCGTATTCCCCAACGCCTGCTGCCCCTGCAGGATCTTCATCAAATCCACAGCCTTGAGTGCCTTTCTGATCTCGGATTCGTCCATGGCTGGTTGACCGTCGGTGGCGAGCTGGGTCTGGACTTGGGTTACTAGTTGCGGTGGGAGCGCGGAGGAAGGGTTGGCGATGTCTTTTAGTTTTGCAAGGGCTGCGCTGGCGGTCTTTGATTTCTTCTTCTTCTTCTTTTTCGAGCTGGATCCGCTGGTGCCCGCTCGTTCTCCTGCTACCTCGTTGTCCTGTGCATCCTCGCCTTCCTCCTGTTGAGCCTCCTCATCCGCATCAGCCTGCAACCCAGCAAACTTGTCCATCAGGTCCTTGAACTTTTCTTGGTCGTCGGTTGGTGCGTTGTTGGTGCCATGGCCGCCTTTTCCAGCGGTGGTCTCGGTCGAGTCAGCCATGATGATTGTCGTCTGCTTGGTTGGTCAACGAAATGGAATGAAATGAAATGGAATGCAACATGTCGACAGAAAGAAGAAGAATGAATGGATACAAGTCCCCGCTTTCCATTATCCGCGCGCTTTTCAGGCGTCAAGGGTCCCCCCTTGCTCACTTTCTCATTTTCATCATTTCATCATCTTATCATTCATTCATTCATTCATCCATTCCACCATCCACTTCGCTTCATCCACCTTTTTCAACCACAAAAGACAGCACACGATGTCACCACTCGACACGCTTGCACGTCTGCGTACCCTCTCAGCTCGAGAGTCACCCGAGGTGGTCGAGTTGGGGAAAAAAGTGTTGGATTCGCGTGTAAAACTGGGTGAACAAGGTATTCGTTTTATGTCTTGCCGCATAACTATCGCTATGGGGACTGTGCTGATGCTCTACCTGTTGATATTGTAGAATGGCCAATAAGGGAGCAGATTGCGATTGCGGCGTTGGATGTGGGGGATGTGGAATTGGCAGAGGTGCGTTCGTTGGTCGTCGTCGAGCGGAGCGAGTATCAGCGTCTTCCCGAGCGGAGCGAGCATCAGTACCGAGCGCAGCGAGAAGATTCCCGAGCGAAGCGAGCATCAGTCTTCACCGAGCGAAGCGGAATCAGTCTCTCCCGAGCGCAGCGAGAAGATTCACGAGGCCGTCGTATGACGGCCGAGTGTCAGTGTCTTCACCGAGCGAAGCGAGAATCAGCGTCTTCTCGAGCGGAGCGAGCATCAGATCCTACCGAGCGGAGCGAGAATCAGTGTCTGCGCCGCAGGCTATGAGTCTGACTGAACTCTTCCCGAGGCCGTCGTAGGACGACGGAGCATCAGTGTCTTTGTCTCGACGAGACTCCCGTTGTGCGGACGAGCATCGTCGTCGCCGTCGTGTTCTCCGTGTCGTTCCTGCCTCTACCGTTCTGCAATGACAATCAATCCCAACCATTCACCTTGTATTGACTCTTTTTTTTTCTTGCTATTCTTCATTCCTTTTCCTCGTCATCACGGCTCGCCACACGTCCGCTTAAACCACCCTGACAGTCCCAAATCGCCATCCTCTCCCGCCGATTCCCCTCCTCCCCGCGTCTTCTGATCCTACAAGCACTCCACCTCGAATCCCTCGGAAAATACACGTCGGCGCGGATCGTGTACCATTGCCTGCTCGGGAAGCGGGAGGGCGTCGAGGTGCCGCGGTTGGCGTTGGATGGTGATGGTGAGAAGGAGGGACGAGGAGGGCTTGGTGTGGGCCAGGGGGAAGGGGAGGATGATGGGACCGAGGGTGTGAGGGTAATGGCGATATGGAAGGGAGAACCGGATGAGTGTTTCGTCGTGCGTCTCTCCGCCTATTCCTCTCTTCAAGCTAACATGCTAATTATTCGCCAACCTGACCATCATGTTAGACGGCGCATCAACGGCTGATCACGCTCGCGCTTTATCCACCGCCGTCCTTATCGACCGGCACCGCCATTCAACTACCCAGCACCTCCAGCACAACACCGACTCCCTCGCCCCAAGGCATACAAGCCGCCTTGCCACTCTTGACCCGTTACCTAGAGACATTCCACTCGGACCCAGACGCATGGTCTTTACTGGCGGATCTGTACGTCCTCTCCACTCCCGCTCTTGCTCCTCTGCCTACCACCACTACACAAGCCGGTACTGAAGGTTGGGGAATCGACGCCTTGTTCGCCAACGGAACATCCCACCTCGTCTCCCTCAAAACCGCTCTCCAAACAAACTCATCATCCGCAACAACAAAGGAAACCTACCTCCCGCAAGCCCTCACTTCCCTAGCCCAACAAATCCTGCTAGAACCATGGAACCCGCGCCCGCTCGTGCGTTTCGCGGAACTTTCCCTCTTACAGGGGGACGTGCAAGTCGGCTTCCGAACGCTCTTGCGCTGTGTGGAGATGATGAGTGAGCCGTTTGGCGGTGCGAATGATCCGAGGGAGGGGGATACGGAAGTCAAGAGGAGTTATGAAGAGTCGGGCGCGGGTGGAAAGGAGTGGAGGCGGGTGATGCGTGTTGGGGGGTGGAAGACGAGGGTTTGGTGGGATTTGGCATTGGTACGTTTTCTCGCGTCTTGTTCTTCTTTAGTGTTGTGGTGTTTTTCGTGCCGCCGCTTTGCCCCTTTTCTTTTCACGTTTTCGCTTCTCCTCTTCCTTCCTTTTTCTCCCCTGCCTACTTGTATTTTCTCTCTCCGTGCTCGTTTCCTTGCCCTCTCGCTACTCCTCCTTCCCCGTGTTGTTTTCACTATTCCCCTGTTCTCCGCCCGTCCTTGCGCTTTTCTCTGTTTCGAACTAACCATCTGTTGGCCCCCTCCCGTCGTAGTGCACAACCATCCTCACGAACCCTTCTTACCAATCCTCGACCTCCATGACAGCAACGCCCGTATCAGCGAAAACGGTGGAAGCGGTCCGGGAATTGGTCGTGGTGCGGCTGGAGGCGTTGTTGGGTGCGCCGGGGGTTGTGGAACAGTGGGAACGGGGTTTGATGAGCGAGTAAGTATATGGGAAGAGGGGTCGTCCAATGACACGTCGGAGGGGTTGTGTAGGTACCTCTTGAGAAAACAGAAAACAATGGGTCTTTGTGCGAAAGCTCAGCCGTATAGCCTGGACGGCGCGCTCGACTTTCGGTTGAAAGGGATTTTGCCAGGAGACTGCTCGACGCGCCCTTCTTTCCGTGTTCGCCTGCCCAGCGTGTAAACGAGCGGTGTGGCGTCCAGCATGGACGATGACTGAAGACAGTGTATCGTGTCTCTCTTGCGGCCGCGCTCCACTGTGAAGGCCCTTCGCGAAATCTACTACGCCAAACACACCCTTTCGGAGAGGTTTTCGCCAACAGCCCGAAAAGTCTGACATTCGTGATTTTTTATACATCAAGCCTTACTGGTGGCGGCACTAGTTATACATTTCCAAGCAGCTTCTAAGTGCAGGCTGGCCTGGACTTCACTCACTCACTCACTCACTCACTTCATTTTCCCTTTCGAATCTTCACTTTCTCGCATGCCTTCGTGCGGCCCAACGATTTCCTATCGCCTTTCTCTTCGCCGGATCGATTATACTCGTGGGATCGTCGAGGTACATGTCCTCTAGCTCAGCCTCTGTTGGATGTCGCAGCGGAGGGACTCCGTCAAAGTACATGCTCTCCCTGGGCTGCAAATCTAGAAGCTTATTCTCGTTACTGACTGGCTTCGTAATCATGCTTGAAGTTTCGTCGGTGAAGAAGGAACCCAGCGGATGGTACGAGTTACCGGATTGCCCAACCGTGTCACCTCCCGCGCCGAGTTCATGGGGCATTCTGACCCGATGTTGCATCTCGAGGTATTCAACACGACCGGGCGACACCAAAACAGCAGGATGAGCAGCGCCGTTGCGACAAAGCTCTTCTTCCCATCCTCTCCTCTCAAGCTGGGGATCTGTTATCTTCTCCGGGTCTTCCTCTTCTTCAGGAACTTGTTGTTCGTTCATATTGTTCATATTGTTCATGATCGTTGACGGCGAAAGTTCGTTTGTATACCCATAGAAGGGTTCATCCGAGCCGAAGGCAGGTGCCAAAGGAACATGCTGCATGGCACTACCGAGGGGAGGTTGATTGAAAGAGTTGTATGTTGGTACATATGCCCGGTTCACACTTGCTGAATACAGTGTACCCAAGGAAAAGGAAGGATAGGTCATCGTATACGCATGCGGCGTCTGCTGTGCATCGCCAGGGAACTTTGTTGGCAGAGAAGGTTGGTTTCTCGGATTACCTGCTTCGTCCCACGACGGCACGCCGGAGGGAGCTTGGCCAGTTGACCGGTCGTAGTACTCTGGTGTGAAGCTTGGATGTTCGGCATCGTCTCGCCAGGGTTCGTACATCTTTTCTACAAAACGGAACAAGTCCCTGTTTGAATAATCTTCAACGTGGCGTGACCTGTACTATTTGGCGAGCCTTATGTATCTCCCAGCTATGATGACCTCCTTTGGACTCAAGAATGTGAAGGAAGGCGAGGAATGCTGAGGAGGGCAGATGTCAGTTTGCACGATCGATTCCTTTACTTTGATCCTCCACTGCGCTTTGTATGACGCCTCCAGCTCACAAAGCTCACGAAACAGCGCAAGACTCATTGCGTCGACGTCGTCGCCGACGAACGTCTCTCTGGCATTTCTGTCGAGCATGGCAAACGCGTATGCCGCCTTTATTTTGATGAGACCTCGCGTTGCAGTAGCATCCAATGACACGGTTCTTCTGGGTCAATGCGTCGAGAATAGCAAAGAAAGGTCGTTTCAGAACCGCCTCTTTCGATGTGTTACCTGCTTTGTCTCGGTATTGAGTACATGATGTACGAAGACTGATCCCAAGTGCGGGTCGATTTCTGCAAATGTGCCTGGAGTGATGACAATCGGTCGCTGCATGCTATAGAGGTAGGAAGGGAGAATGGATGAAACATGGTTTACATACAGACATAAGAAAAATTACTCAGACCCAGTTTGAAACCCCCTAACGGAAGATATGGTCCACCTTGAACTCCCATTTGTCTTTCGTCTCACTTCATTTCGCTTCTGTTCCACTTTCCCGCTTTCTTCTCGTCTTTCTAGTGTGTTCTGATTATTTACCCTATCGCTCGACTTTTCTTCTTCTCGGACAGATAACCCCTCTGTTTGTTCACATAACCCGCGTATGCGCGGAGACAGCCGGGTGAATCCAACATCTCACGCCTCAGCCTTTCACCGGCATTCGCGCTACAATCGATTTTTTGTCCACCATCGGGTTTCTTTTCCTTCGTCGCAACGATATGGGTACAGTAATTCTGCAAGTGTGTCCGGAGGGTCTTTGCTTGAGCCAATCGACTGATCCATATTTCTCGTGTTTGCCCTGCCTTGTTAGGGACAATCAAAAATCGCAGCTCAGGATGCTTATTTGTCGTCGTGGCATAATGATAGCGCAACTGCGACATTATTGGCATTCCATTCTCACCCTTTCCTGAGTCGTCAGAAAGGTCTGAAAGGGGTTGATTATCGCCATTAGCACTGTCCGCAGAAAAGCTTCGCACCTTTCCCTCTGGATTGATGCTGTAAGGGTCGACGTCAATCGGGGGCACTGCATCATCGAAATTGGAAGTTGTTGTGAGGTCGTCCGCGGCCCTGGACGAAGAAGCAGAGCGTCGCAGGTGTATCTCTCTTCGAGATTTCATTACACATCGTTGAACTTCACGAAATAGCCCAAATTCCCGTAGACATGCCTCATTATTCTGCCTCTTCAACTTCATCTCCTGTGGACCTTTTAGCGATGTTCGTTCCATGAAGCTCTCCCAGATAGAATAGATTTTGGGGTCATTCAACACTCAACAGACATTCCACGCAGTCGAATCCTACCTCAACATATGTTTGGGGACTGAAGCGCGAAGCCTCCCTCGTACTTAGTTTTGTCCACTTTGACAACCGGCGTTTTGTTTACCCAGCCCAGAGAAAGTGGCACGACTTCCACGTTGAATGTGGCTGCTTTTTTCCCAATCTGGCAGGCTGGACGTTACGAAACCTTGGAGTTGACGAGCTAGCTCCACCACAGTATCCCCCTCATTTTCAGGCATCTTCCCCTTGATTCGACGTGTAGTACCGTTGGAGTCAACTCCCGTGATGTATCCGGGTGTTAGGCCTTGTACTGGCAATCCTTGCCCTTCGTTCCCTTCGAGTGGAACGCAAAGACCAGATTCGAATATGGTAGTTTTGGTCAGATCTACCACCGACGAGACGGACATGGCTGATGAGTGACCGGTGAGGATACTGTGGAAGGGGGTCTGAGATCCTTCTGTGGGGACCGTCTGCTGGGCCCAAGGGTGGTCACTAGACCACCCTGGAACGAAGTTATCGAGTCGGAATTGGGGTCTGAGGAAACCATCCATGTAGTATTTGTCTTTCTTCTAAAAGCTGGATCAAATGACTTTCTGTTGAAAAGAAACCAGAGAACCTGCTCCTGCCTGAATGATATGGAGAAGGATGGAGACGACCCTTCATTCGTAGAGCCGTGAGCAGGATCCTGTACGAGCTTGCATCGGCTGGATTGATTCAACTGTAGCAGCTAGAGCCCAAATAGTGATTCTGGACGGGCGCGCGGACAGTTCGGGGCGTCGCGTTGACAGTCATACTACCTCGGCCATCTTGTATGCTTGTACACGCTCGCCCGAGTTTCTGTCCGCTCAACCGGCACACAACTAGCTCATATGCAAGCCAGATAGGAAGAGAGAAAGACAGTCGCAATGCAAGCAGGCGCCTACGTCTAACGTAGCGAAATGTCCTAGTTTTACGCCCCCCTTTATGGCCTTTTTGATTCAAACTGGCAGGGAGCACCCTTTCGCCTTACGTTCGTCCTCCCTCCCCGTGCTCGGCTTCGGCAGCTTCGGCTGTTTACTTTGTCGATGCCGTTTCCTTCTGACTTGAATTGGGCTGAAACGACGTGAAATCTAAGAAATATCAACCAGGTGGTTGCAACATTCATCGCTTTCTTGTTTGGCTCATTCTTCCCGCTCGTGACATACATTCGCAGGACTTAACCCATGGTCTATGCCATGCGCCTTCTGCCCTCGCGGAACCGCGCAGCGCAACTTCTGCCGCCCGTGCTCGCCGCCTTCCTCTCCTGCCTTTTCATCGTCATCAACCCGCTCGCCTCACTCTCATCGTCATTCTCATTCCTCGTCCTCACCATCCAGATCCTCTACTTTTACCCGTCCGGCACCCTCGTCGCGCAAATCGAATCGTCGGCGCTTGCTTTCGCCGGTGCACTCGTCGGTCTGGGATATTCGGACCTGTTCTTGTATTTTGCTGTTTTGGCGAATCGGAGGGTCAGTGCTCCGAGTACGACGTCGGATGAACAGCCTGGCGTGGCGGTAGATGAGCAGAATCGAGAGTCTATATGGGCACGGACGGCGTGTGCGCTCGGTGTAGCCGTGCTGTTTCTTGCTAGTAAGTGTCGTCCTCACCTCGAACACTTCGCCTTTTCACCAAACGACCTCTATCTACAGCCGGATGGATCCGTTCAAAGTCACCCCGGTTAACAAACGCGGCGAGAATCATGCTCTTCCATGGCGTATGGATGCTTGTGAACACCTCAAACATCCAAAAAGTATGTCGTTCCGCTGTTTCCTCTTAGTGAAAGAGACCATTCGCTCACTCATTCTGCGCAGATGTCGTCATCCTACTTTCTCAACCTCTTTTTTCCGACTTTATTCGCCATGCTCATCTCCCTCGCATCCTCCATCGTCGGCCATTGGTTCATTCCGCCTACTCAATCTTCACTTCGTAGTCTGTTACGGGAGGCGATTGACGCGGTACAGCACGAGATTCAAGTACAGGTAACCGGCGCACTTCCGACCTCAAGCACGCATCGGCACAAGCACAAGCATCATCATGGAACCTCGAGCGGCACCACTACAGATACGCGTCTGCCAGAGCTGGAAGACGGCGCCGAACGACCCGTCAACCTTCCTCTTCCAATCTCGCAAGCACGTCTACTGAACATCACACCCTCCCGCTCCTTACCCGCTCTCACACCGCTCCTCCGGAACCTATACAACGCACGTCGTCACAGTTTCACCTACGCTCCGCTCGGTCCGACGGCTATACGTCCGTTCCTCACCACTTTGTCGACACGGATCGGACGGAACCCGGTAGCAAAGGGCGGCAAGGGCGACGTTGTCATGCATTCGCCGTTCATTCAGGGAAAGTTGCAGCACACGACGATGCATGAATGCGACCACCAAGGACACGAGCCGCCGTTTCAGGCCAGTTTGCCTGGACTGGCGGAATGTATGTGTCATGCGTTGGCTGTTTGTGCGACAGCAGTGGACGATACGTACTGTTGGACGGATGAGCGGAGGCGGTACAATCTTCCGGCACTTGTCAAGCGTTTCGCTTCGCCACGTTTAAAATATACAACAGGAAAGCCGGAAAGACGGAGTAACAATACAAGGGACCAACTACTTGCGATTCGACGAGACCTCGAGTCATGCGTGGATGGATACGAAACAGACCTCATCATCTGGCTCGACACGGACGTATTCGCCTCCCCTACCTCCTCATCACCAAACAACGGCGGCACAGCAACATGTCCCGTCGCAAAAGTCTCGTTGGCGGATATGCCATCGACCGCTTCGGTGCGCGCGAGAATGTTTGAGCAAAAGCTGCAGCAGCATATGCGTGCTCCGCAGGCGGCCGGACATGGTGGTGGATTGCATCGGCGTGCGAATTTCAGAAAGGCGCATGAGGCGCGGTTGAAGGCCACGTCGTGGCTCGTAGCCATGCTCGATGTGAGTCTCTTTTTGTGCTGATCCCGACAAGTAGCTGACCGGGAGGGATGCCGGATATGCAGCTTTCCTCCGATATCATGCAGCTCGTTTCGACATCTTTACAGCTCGTGGACAAAGCGGATGAACGTGGATTCACGGAAAAGGGCATGAGAAGGAGCAGAATTTGGTTTCCAAAGCTGGGTAGGCACTGGCTGACAAAGGAGCCGAGTAAGGGCACGCTGGTGGATGATATGGGCTCGTCAAGCTTGGCTGGTGAGTACCGACGATTTGTCCGACGCGCATGCCGCTGACCAAGATTTGTTCCGTGTGCAGTGCAAAAACATGCGGAATTGGAGTCTGCGGAGCGGGAGGAGAGTGAAGATGCAGCGGTTGCAGCTCAGCATCGGTTGGCTGGAACGCTTACGCGTGATGAGCGAGATATGCATTTGCAGCGGCAAGCAGAGGACCGCCGCGACGCTGGAACAGGGGACGAGGCTATCGGCAGCGAAGAGGGAGAATCCAAGACTAGCAAACCGCGTCGACTTCTGACGAGGAACGTGATGTTCTGGTGGAAGCGGATAGAGTTATCGTGGAAATTGTGGTGGACATCAGAGCGCACGCTACAGAGTAAGTACCCGCATCGACTCTCTTTTGCACATGACCGCTGACCTCAAGAACTTACCGTCAGGACGAATCCGGCTGTCCAAATGGATATCAAAAGCAAAACACTCAAAGCACAACCATTACGCGTTCAAGCTTGCCCTAGGTGGTATGCTCCTGGCTTTGCCCGCCTTCTTGCCGCTTGGCTCAAGAGGTAGGCCGAACCTTCTTCAGTCAAGTTGCAGGTACTGACTCTTCTGGATTGTGCAGGGCGCAATTGGTTTACGGAATCGAAAGGGCAATGGGTAAGTTTCAAGTAAGGGTCTCAGCGCGTATCGTGCTCCACTGATACATCTTTCTTCAGGCTCTCATCAGTTAGTGAGTAGATTACAGCCTGGTCGCGTGGCCTAGGCTAACTCGGATCCGGTTCAGCCTCTATGTGTTAGATATCACGACTGGAGCGACCTTCCGTGTGGGCATTTGGCGATTGATTGGTACTATTACCGGGGCAATCGTAGGTTACGTAGTTAGTTTCAGTCTTTTGCCTTATGTCTGCTACGGAACGTTGCTAAGGATTGTTTCCACAGGGCTACCTCGCAGCTCGGGGTACCCTGTACGGTCTGGTGACAGTCATGACCGTTGCGAGTCTGCCGATTGCCTGGATCATGCTTTACTCGACGTATCCGGGAATCGGAATTGTAGCCGGAATCACCCTACCACCGATTTTGTTTATCCCGTATTTGGCCGAGCTGTCTTATTCACAGGTCATCTTCATCGCGCTCTGGAGAGCTGAGCAGGTGGCCCTTGGGTATGTACCACATTCTCGACTGATTGCTTGGCTTATGCTGATTACCGGCTGCTAGTATCGTCGTTGCATTCTTGATCAACTCGTTCATTTTCCCTTACCATGCACGAGTGCGATACTTTTTCGTGCTCGCAACGACTATGGATAGATTGGCCGAATTATGTAGGTGGCAACTTCACACGAATGCCGGTTCACACTCAACCAATTCCTTTCAAGATCTTACCATGAGCAGGGACAACCTACGCCCGTCGCTTGTCTACTCCGGCAATATGGAGCAGTACACAGCGCTGGAACAGAGTATAGAAGTACGTGCTCTCGTTCATTGAATTCCAGTATTGACAGCTGACCACCTCTCAGTCCGGTATATCGCAATGCCAGTCACTCGCTCAAATCCAGCATCTCGAAGTATCGTTGCTGCCCAAACCGTACAAGTTGCACTTGCGGCTTAACCATACACTATCCCACATGCTCGAGCTGTTGGTCGAGATCAGAATGTTGCGTCTGAGCATTCCGAGGAGAGAGACCGTGTTAGATGTTCTGCCGTTACGACAAGATCTCGTACGTAATCTTACCATGAGCTATCACCGCCATTAGAACTCATACCGCTGGTTTCAGGTATCATCCGTGTACATCACGATATTCGCCGTAGCCCACGCGTCACGATCCCGTTCGCCACTCCCGCAGTTTCTTCCGTCACCGCGCGAAGCACTAAACAAGTGGGGAAAAGCCGTGGAAAGACTGCTTGGCGACTCGCGACCATCATCGGGAACACAATCACCTATTTCGAGTGAGAATGGGGGACACATTCACCCGCGGGGATTGAAGACGTCGAATGCGATGGATTTGGCGGCGCTTTATGCGTTTGCGGAGCGCGAGGCATTGTCCCGCCTGTGCGACGTACTAGACGAGGTAAGCGGGTTTAGTGTGTCGCCATATGCTCTCCCCCTACTTACTCCTTGCCTGTTAGACCGTTGAAATCGCACGAGGACTGTTTGGAATTCAGGCGTTCCTGGAACCCAAGATAATCACCGCAGAGGACGGGGAAGAGGATTTATAATCACTACTCAATAAATGCATACCAAGCCCGACCATTGCTCGGCAATACACTGTATCCATAGACAAACACTACACAATGTATTACTCGAGATGAGCCAACATTACAACAAGATATTCATACCGCTTCATCGCTGCGCTTCTTGACGATATCCAACAGAGACGAATCCCACTCAAGCAGCAGCTTTTGCCTTGCCCGCTGCGGCCGCACTAGCAGCGGCTCCTCTTGCGGGCCTCGATTTACCCCAAACGACCTTGCCACGTTTCCCGAGCACCTCGATCCCGCCCTGGGCGGAAAGCGCCTCCGCCGTTCGTTCTGCGATTCCACGGTTGACGAACGTTGTGAATGCGCAGTCTACCAAATGCATGTGATCAAGTCAGCAAATGGAGGAAGGACTAGGAAAAGGCGGGGTGAGTGGACTTACGGCTTGCAGCGACGATTGATAGCGACTTTATCTGTGTTTGCTGAATGAATGGACAACTGCTGAGCAACGACGTCCTCACATCCTGCTCCTGGCACTCTGGCAACCCGAGGAAAATCAACGTCATCTATCACTCGCACAACAAAGGGTTAGCACGAACAGCACGGTAAAAAGGTAGATTGAATGACGGAGGAGGGACGCACGATCGATTTATCCTCTGGCGCTACCAGCCCTTTACTCTCCGCATGCGCACTGAGCATCTTTTTCGCTACCGGATCGTTCCGGCCGTAATACCTGTCTGCCATGTTCTGCTTTTCAAGACCGTTCTCTTGTGGGACTTCGTGTCTACAAATCGAGGAAACAAGTCGTCAGTACAAAGCGCAAACGACTGACCAGTGAACGGAAGGGAAAAATAAAAGACGCAAAACTCACCGGAAAGGACACTCATTACCCCTCGTACACTCGCCCTTTACGAAGAAACTACAGATATGCGGGCGGTTCCGCTTATAATACGGATCCTTCCTTGCCAACTCTTTCAACATTTCTTTTGCCGCTGATGATGCCATGCGTGCGTCTGGCGTGTCTTGCAGTTGGCCAGAAGAGGTGTTTGCCATCTGTTGCACAGAAAAGTAGCGGTAGTAAGTAATGGGTGGCGAGGAGAGAGAAGGGTAGATGGCAGAACGTACAGCTTGTTCCATCACTTGCGTGTAATATTGCTTATTGATATCCGACGTAGGAGCCTCGTTCAGCCGACCCAACGCAGCATCTCGTACCTGCGTCGGCAAACCATATTCCCTACACGCCGGTCACACGGTACCACATGTCAGCTACACGGGCGGGATCACAGGCAGGTATGGCGGAAAAAACGTACAGGTCAAGCAAACACGTCTGACACACATTCTTGATCTTTGCGCACGTCGTGCAGATTTCCGTCTTCTTGAATCGTGCACCAGCTCCGGGGTTCCATCGGAATACGGTGAACGGTCTGGTGCAGATCTGAGCGATGAGATAAGGATAGCAGGATGAGAAGCTTGGTTGGGTTGACAGATTGAAGGAAGAAAATGATTAGACGGACGTACCTTGCATTCTTTTCCGTACTCTTGCTTGCTCTATACCGATTACCGCGAGTCAGCAACAGTACACGCAGGCCTACTCCTCCCTCCACCAAACCAAGGCGTTACTTACCATCCGCACGTATGGGTTTTCACCCAAACATGATTCACAAAGAATCGGGAAATCCGAGGATTCTGTTCCTACTTTCTATGGTGAACGCGGAAAAGGTCGCATCAGTGCATGGGAAAGGCAGACGGGGTAAAGAGAGGCGTACGTTGATATCGGACTTGGGAGGCATGGCGGTTGATGAGGGAGTGTGGTAGATATGTATGAAGATATACCAGAAGAAGCAAGATTACAAATGAGTCGAGTTGAGATGTATGTAGAGGAGGATGAATACACGCGAAGAGAGTGATCGAGACTTCAGGTCAGAGTTGGCCCACATAATGATATTCGGAGAGAGAGAAGCTGAGAGAGATAGTCAGGCCCTATTGACTATTGACGACGATTTTATGATACAGTCATGTAGCAGGTTAGCGGATAGAATAGCCGATACCTTACTGGACATTCTTTGGATTGTCTTGTAGATATCAGAGCTTCCGAGGTATGTACGATAGTCCCTACGATGGTCACCTGCGCGTTTGTGCTTACACAAGCTCGATACTGGATACTGCATCGGGGCCGCCCTATTTTCACGTTTCATAGTGGCCTTCTGATAGCTTCTTTGCAACGTCTTTTGTTCTAGGAAAGTCATGCGCTTCCCGGATGGCTGGGGGCAACTGATTGTGGCTATATGAGCTATCGCAACTGTAAAGTAGGCAGATACCACGTTTGATCATTCTTCTCGTCCAATTAACCAGATGTGGCGAACATAGTTCGACAAGACGTTACTGGCGATCTCTCTATTTACCGTTGGTGTCTTTCAACCATCATAATCTAACTATGCCCCCGGATGGTACTTTCACCAGTTCTGAGCTGCAGGCTCGAGAGACAGGCAGAAGCAGCCTTCCGAACACATAAGGAGTGTTAGAGAAGGACCAAGTGCCACTCTTCTCGGTACTGGCGGCTCAGGCTCTGAAAGTGGAATAGGAGGGGCCAACACCACAGCTGGAGCGGCTAATACGCTCGAGGGGATAGCACATAATACTCATGCGGCAATCAATGAGGCCGAAACAAGACTCCTCAGCATCGAAAGGCGTCTCCGTACTAGTGCTTCGCTGACTTCCGGGCAGCAACGATATAATCATATGAGCTCTGGATCATATGAGACCATCACTCAGCCTCTGAGCTCTACACAGCGACGGCGAAACCAGAAACCTCGACGAAGAAAAAAGTTGTACGATCCGAACATCGACTCATTGGATCCTGCGAGATGGTTTGTCGACACAGCATTTGCTGTCCCCGGCAAACGCACCACGACTGCATCTCAACAAGCACCACTCTTCGGGATCAATGTGACGGACTTGAAAACCATGAAGTTTTGGAGCATCTCCCGCCAGAAGAAGGCGGAGCTGGAGAGTGAATTTCTGGCCTCGCTCCAAGTCTTTTTGTGCCCCGGTAGAGATCCCAGGACATGCGATATATGGAAACAGAGGATTGTAAAGCTGCTTCTGAATGACGATGAAGAGGAGGTAATGTATACAGTGGTATCGAATTGTCCTTCTTGTCTCTCCAGTTGGGCCGACTATGGGCGACTACAAAGCCGAAACTTGATCAAGGACCCCTGAGAAAGGCACGGGCACAAGACACATGTATTTCTAGAAAGCAAGCCAAATTCAAGATGAAAATGATGATCCAACAGAGAGGTCAGCGATCGCCTGTTGCGAGTAGGAAAGTACAAACTACTGAAGTCCATCACAATATCATAGCGGGCCTAGAACGCATGGATAGCAAAGGTCTAGAGAGAGGAAATGATCTGGTGACTGCTCACTTGTATTG
The DNA here is from genome assembly GCA_030039255.1 of Naganishia friedmannii. Taxonomy (NCBI): domain Eukaryota; kingdom Fungi; phylum Basidiomycota; class Tremellomycetes; order Filobasidiales; family Filobasidiaceae; genus Naganishia; species Naganishia friedmannii. The sequence goes on from JASBWT010000035.1 coordinate 157,954, forward strand.
ATGTAGAATTGGTGTTTCTTCATCCGGCGTAGCATGAGCTGTCAATATATATACATAGCTTTTGTCTGTCTTGCTGACTGGTAATAGCGAATCAGCTAGAGCACCCCTTGTGTAACATTGAAGCGCCTCCCAGGATTGCCTATGTGTCAGAGCGGGCCTGAAGTCAGCGTGAGCCGTTCTCATTCGAGGAGGCTTTCTGAAATCCTCTTTCAGTATGATTGTTGCTCCGAAGCGGCCCGAGGAGATTGTATCTAAGGCATCACGAAATGCATGCGATAGAAAGCATGGCATAGGCTACTTTACGAATAAAACGGAAGCGCCGCTCGGACAGCTCGGGCTTGCGGGGAAATTATAGCAGCAATGCATCGCGTTTACGGAAAGCAGAACAATCTTCGACTTCGTTGAAGCAGGACTTGCTACATGTGTGACCCGGAGAGAATCAAAAGAATCATTTAATTTACAACAAGAGACTGTCGCTGGCTCTGAATGTAGAGATATAACGGTAAGTCTCTCCAACAGTCAGCCTAACCACATTTCATCTTCAGCTTGAGTTTTCTTTTCCCCTTGAGCCTAAAGCAAACGCTTTGTTTGCCGGTGCTCAAACATGCCGCCATTTACCTTTTATAAGTGCGCAAACGCAGAGCATTTGCCCTCGCCCCTCCTGCATATGGTAGCTATGACACTTCCTTAGATATCCGCTCTCCGCCTGAAAAAGTATATAGCGTTAGGATTTGACTCTATAATAGCCTCTTATGATCTTTATCCCAGCCTTTAGCGCCAATATCCACGAAGGTACTTTCGAGTGCAGGTCTCCTCAGGATCAGTATCCTAGTCTTCCACTCAAGGGTACTCACTGACATACTCAAGGTCAGATTAAGACAGTATGGGTACATTTGTTGTGCAATTTCACTTTACAGTGGCTGTCGCGGGCCAGTAGTTAGTATTACGTAATATACGTAATACAAGTACCGCCGTTGTAATGGATCCTAGCACAAGTTGTACAATGGCTTATTACGTAAGACTGGACTGATACTTACCGAAAGTAGAAGACGAAGGGTAGCTAATCCTGAGAAAGTCTTGCACTCAAGGTAGCTTCGGAATTAAGAGGTAATCAAAGGGTGAATAAAGAATCATGTAGCTAGATGGGATACAACTGTCCAGAGACGTTCCTTATATATCTATCTGGGTACAAGATCTTCCTAAGGTGCGGGGCTGCAGGTGTGCACTTGCTGCACTTGTTGCACTTGTTGCATTTGTTACACTAGTCATGTCAAGTTACTAAGTAGTGCAGATGAAACACCAAGTGGAAAGAAGCTAGAGAACCATAAGGTGACTGCAATTATGTCATATTGCTATCACACTAGATTATGTTTCGCTACAGTGGCCAAGCTATCTCACTTAGGTATGATGGTACTAGCTGCAACCACTGGCCCAAGGGATCGTGAGTAAGCGAGGCGAGAGTTTTTCTGCGGGATTAGGGAAATATGTGTACTAGGTGCGTTTTTGCAATTGAAGAAATCCCCGTGTACCAGGCCCATTCGCGTTCTCATGTAAACGCGACCACTCAAGGTACAACTATTCGCCTCGGTACGCGTGGGGACGACGTATAAACGCGCGTTCTAGGAAGGATCCGAATGCCGGCATGAATCTCGCTTTCGAATCGATCATGTGATGATCAAGCGTGTTTGAGGAAAGCGATGTTTGGCTAGCAAGCAAGATGTAGCTATGAAGCAAGGATGAGGAAAGGCGAACGATGAAGGTACTGTATCTCTACAGAAAGGCCTTTTAAAAGGAGAACGGCATATCATCATCGGCCACTTGAGCCCTACTAGGGGTCCTTATAACAATCGCTTCCCTGCCACGCATGCGCTGTCTTGCTAGCCCTCTCCATAACTTCCCCCTTCCTCCCCTCACTTCCAGCCGGAGTTGGCAGAGCTAACCGTTCGACTCGATTTACATGAAAGAAAACCATGTTCTGTATACTCTTCCGATTCTATGCGATGCCAATCTCACATCTCACCTCGGCTGCCCACGGTACGGGTAAATTCTCCTAAGCCACGAGTCACACGGTATGAAGGTCGCTTAGTGCTGGACTTACTGTTCGAAAGCCAAGATGAAAAGAGAAAGCGAATGAGTGTATCCTTGATACGTCTCCCGTGAGAAATTGACTGGGGAAAGAGAGTTTTTCGACCAGATTATCATGGGGGGATCTACGCTTACAAGATCGAGAGCGGATAAATGCAAGCAGATGTAGCCAGCTGAAGGTCTTGACAGAAATGACGGAATGTGCAACTGACAGGTGCATTGATTGTCGGTCAGTGAAACCTCAGAGACCACTTCGTGCGAAAGCGAGTAAACCGCACGGCGCACGCTTTCACTAAAAGATCGGAAACAATCGAAACTCGAAAGCAGTTACACCGTTTGACGTCGAGGAGTCTTGCGGTCTATCGACCTCATTCTTCATGTCATGTCATGTTCTGACAAATGGGCTATCGTCTGGAATGCCTCAGCTTCTATAACAGCAGCGTCATGTCGTGAAACTCCCAAGTGTATCGAGCGGCGTCAGGTACTTCCGACTAAGGCCATGATTATTACAAAAAGAAGCGCTTGAAACCGGCGCTTCCCTTCTTCTCTTGGATTCATCGCTCAAAGGAACGGATAACCTCTATGCTATTATAATGGCTTGGAAAGGAATCAGGGACTTTAAGAGTACATATATATAGGCAACATACTTGTCTATCTCGTACCTCGAAGACCGTGCAACACGCTTGGCAACCCCTACAAAGACCTCAGCAAGGATCACTTTTACAATCGTTTATTACATTGCGGGATCCCTTAGAAATGTCCCATGGCTACTTCATACTGCCAGTTCCAGACCCATCTCTATCACCAGGTTGGTCCGGTTCCAGAAGTAATCCGGCGTCCAACGAAGAGTACTCAAACTCGATCGCGCATTTACGCGAAGCTACCCAAGGGACGATCGAAAGTTATAACGGTTCTGTCCCCACCCCAAGTCTCCCACCTATAAATCCAAGTCTCCCACCTATAAAAGAACTACCAAGCTTACACGAGCTCTTGCGTGACCGGTACCCCTTTACGGCTGTTAGTACGGGTGATAGTGGCTACCGAACCCCGCCTTACCCTACTACAGTTTTCCCCTCTGGCACTACCCAAGGAACCCTTCCGCAGAATCAGATGATGGATCCCGTCGCGCATCAAGATTTATCTTCATCGTCACCTCCGACGAACCATTGGCACTGCCCGCAACTGCCTCATCCCCTTGATGCTCCTTCTGTAAATACAGCGAATTTGGGGTCTCAGATGCCTTCCCAGCCAAGGTGGTCCTTGACATCGGCGATTGTCCATAAGTCTGTGAAATACCCACCTAAACTCGAATTCACGATCTTCGATTCAAAAATGCAGATATGGCAGAGTTTGACATGGCAAAGCAAGTGTCGACAGGCACCTGAATCACTCAAGGCCTTCTTGGCGCCCAGGCCAGGTTCTACCCAATCATTGGGGAAGAGACTGGTAAAGTTTCAGCTTGAAGAAAATGAAGAGGGGGTTTTGAAAGGAGTAATCCTGGGTTGGGAAAAATGCCACGAGCAGCTTGAGGAGTACAGTCTCGCACAAATCGCATACTTGACGAAGAATCCCAATCAAATCGACGGACGATCGCGAGAGGCAAGAAGAGCGAAGAAAACGGCGGGCGGATCAACTCAGGCCTGAATGAGTGTGAGGGCCAACAAAGTCGATGGCACCTGCACCAGTATCTGTTTTGAATATATATATATATATCCTAGTCCAGGATGTTGTAGTTGAACAGCTTAGGGGTGAAACACGAATAGCTGAAGCTTCAACTCATTGAGGACTGGTGAAGAAAAGATATGTACGGCTTAGGATTCGGCGTGGTCAGCGATTCTGTTCCCATTTCAGTCGCTTGGGTGGCTTCATCTGCTGCTTCGTCATTCCTGGAACGTTGGTGCATCCACGGTGGGTATAGTAATGAAGAGTCCCTAGTCACCTCCCTAGTCCTGAACAAACTGGTAAAAGCGACCCAGAAACGAAACGAAACGGACGAAACAGCGGGGCAGTGAACAAGGTTTGCTTCCGCATATTTCAAGCTTCCATCATCGTACATTATAATTACCAACAACACACCCGCCTCGACCTTCCTTTATCTTTTCCACTTTTCATCCTCTGCTTTGCTGGCACCCTTTGCTGTCTCCCGGCAGATGCGCTGGCAAATCGGGAATAGGAGATCGCGATAATAAGGATGATTTAGTGAGAAAACAAACAGGTTCCCTCCGTCGGGACGGACGAGTACATCTACGTCGACTTTCACCCTCTCGACAATATGCTTCGTCCGGTCGGCATGTCCAAGGTTGTCTCGACTAGGTCACTTCTACGACTTTTAAACACGTTGTGAGTACAAGTGTTGCGTACTTGCTTTCCCTGGCAGCTTCTCCTGTCTTGCGTACACCGCGCTATCAGCTGTTCTAACTGACCAATCAATTTTATTCACGTCACACAGATCCCGAGTTACTCCTCTCCCGCTCATCCACGTATCAACCCGAACCATGTCGTCGGTTCGGCCTATCACCGAAAACTCGTGCGTCAGCCTCTGGCAGGCAACCAACCGTGGCCGTGATTCCCTCTACGGACACAACGATGGCACCATTCCCACCACCGCCAAACAAATCACCAACACCGGTAACAACGATCAAGCCGCACAAGAAATGCCGGAGGAGGCGGATATCGTTATCGTCGGCGGAGGAACGATGGGTGCGAGTTTGGCGTACTTTTTGACGAGGGAAGGAGGGATAGGAAAGGGGCAGAAGGTGGTCGTGTTGGAGGCCAGGGATGTTGCAAGTGGTGCGAGTGGAAAAAACGGGGTGAGTTCCTTTTCATTTGACTGTTGTCCGGTTATTGCTCGCCAGATCGCGGTGAGGAGGCATGATACGACTTGCCGACGGTCAGGACAAAAGTACTTTGACTATTCCTGGCGCTCATCGAGCCTCTCCCAGCGTGTACGGAGATACTGTCAACATAGCAGACGAGGATTACGCGGAAATGACGGGACACCTCAGCATATCGGTCACTGACATCATTCTCTCTCGTAGGGCCATGTCGGACCATCAACTTCCGGAGCATACAGCATGCACCAGAAGCCAATCGGTCAAGGTGGTTCCGGCGTCTCTTCCGAAGAGGCGGTAAAGATCGTTCAATCCGAGCGTGAGAATCTAGAGTTGATATCAAAGGTGATCAAAGATGAGGAGTTGGACGTTGATTTCTGGCGAGGGTATTTATGTGAAGGTATATTCGAGCGAGAAAAAGGGAACAGAGTATCAATGTGCTGATAAAACATGTTTTTTTGGCTGTGCAGTCCATGAATCGCAAAAGTCGTCCGACGCTCACGTTGCTGCCTATCGCGCTTGGATTGCAGCACGAGAAGCATGTGCGGTGGCAGGAGATCACGATACCCGAATCATCACGGATGCCGAGGAGGCGAAAAAGGTACGTCCAATCTCCGTGGTTCGCGATGTGATGAAAGGAACCAAACGCTGGGTCGATTGCTGACACTTGTTTTGTTTGATGGTACAGGTATCTCGGTTCAATCATGCTGTCTCTTGTCAGCTCCGACCCGCTGCTTCTGTTCACTCGTACGTTCGCATGATTGGAATTGGCTCAAATCAATGCTAACCGCTCTGTTTGTGCGTGTAGACACCGCCTCTGCTCTGCTTTGATGCGCAAAGCAATCACCTCCCCCCACGCCTCATGCCAGCTATTCACTTGGGCGCCAGTCACTTCGTACATCAAGATGGAGGATGGACGTTGGGATCTGCAAGTCTCGCATGGCGGTGTCAGTAAAGGTATCAAGGCTGGCAAGGTCGTTTTGTGTACGAATGCGTACACGAAGAACTTCTTCAAGAAGGACGACCAGGAGGAAGAGCTGTTGCATTCTCAGTAAGTACTTCATTATTTTGTACCGTGTGTTCGATGCCGACCCGTGCTATCTGCAGTATCCGCCCTGCATATGCGCAATGCTCGTTGATCACCCCTACACGAACGTACAGTGGTCAAAATGCGCTGCAGTACACATACAACATGGACGGAGACTTTTACCTTGTTCAAACTCCTGGTGGAGGAATGGTGCTTGGAGGGTGGGATTTGCCGTTGCTGGAAGGTCGGGAAACCAGGATATGGCATAGGGTTGGTAACGAGGATGATAGTTCCGTCCTGTCGGTTTGGACCAAGTGTAAGCGCGATGTTACCGCATGCTGTCTCGCCTGATGTCAAACTGAGGAATCGAACACGTAGTTCTTGCCAACTATTGCCGTACTCGATTCGCAGGATGGGGAAAGGAAACTGTAGGAGAAGGCGCAACAAGGACTTGGTCCGCGTTGATGACGGATTCCAAAGATGCGTTGCCGCTTGTTGGAGAAGCTCCGGGCAAGGAGGGGATGTACATCTCCGCTGGCTTTCATGGACATGGTCAGGTAGGTCGTGTAACGGGTGAATGAGTCTGATCATGTACTAATCATCCTACATGGTTAGTCGCGAATCTTCATCATCGCCAAAGGACTCGCGGAGGATTTCCTTCGAACAGGGGAATGGCCAGAAAGCTTGCCAAAGTCGTTCATGCTTACCCAAGAACGACTCGAACAGAGCCGACATGTCGGGCAGGTAATGGACGTGTACTCTGCGATTGGCGATGATGAGGTAGTCGTACTCGGCTTGAACGTGCAAGCGAAAGGGATGTTGAGGGAGTAGGTTTCAGAATATAGAGGTAGTTGGTGGTGTATTTCGTGCGTTTCTTGTTCTTCCTTCTCTCAGCGACCATGGACATGATCTGGGTCGTGGGGTGTTACATACAAAGGCAACTGAGTGCGGTTGAGTATATGGTTTGCATGCTGGATATGTTCGAAAGCTGTTCCTATCGTCTAGGATCTCACCTTGGATGCAGCTAAAGATCCTTCCTCTATAGTTCAAACTTCGTGGCATTCCAGCTACAAATCTGGCTCATGCCGGTCGCCATGTTGCGAACACGAAGCGACCATCCAAATGTCGCCTGCATCAAGGATGCACGTACGTATCAGGTCTGACTTGCGATCGCTCTCTGTCGCTCGCTGTTTATCGGTGGGGAGGTCTTCCAAAATCTACTCCAAACGAGCGTTCCACCAGGTTCGGAATGAAATGACTGCAGCGAATGTTTAAACATCCTCTTTTGACGCGTTCGGTTTGGCAGGTACGATACTGCGTGAACCCCACCGGGTCGGCACTGGCTTGGACAGGATCGACTTGAGATACGCTAGTGCGCCAAATTCAGTGTGTCCCCAATGGCCGCGTTCAGGGGACGTTGGAACAAAGCTGAGCACAGATCTACCGCTGGTTCAGGCGAAACATAGGCGTTACTGTTTGGAAAAAACATTCTGGGGACATTGACAGCTTGTTATGTATTCCAAGGGCATACTTTGTAACAATACATTTGCGAATTGTATACCCGGTCAGTTAGGAAAAGAAAGCTTGAATTCGGACTCATATGGCTGTACGCTGTAGGTTTGGGTTTTGCGCTTACCACATCTCCGTTGAGTAGTATGCTCAGGACATCGTATGCTTTGAAGTAACACAGACTGCGAGGAGGAGTCGCTCAAACCATTGGGTAGTCTGTGAGGAGCATTCGCTTTGCAGACGCTTGTATAAAAAGGGCGTGCGCGTCTTGTTCCATGACGAGTTTGAGTTTGGAAGGATGGTCCGTCGTCCCAAGTAGTCCATACTCAGGCTCCAGCACGCGACTGGGAAGCTATATGCGTCTGCCGGTTCATAACGACACACGTCACTGACAAGATTGTGTTGGATCACATCGAAGTCGCGGGGGTCCTCGCGAGATCAGCGACATGCTACTTGCGCCGAAACCGTCGTCAAATTGTTCGTCGAAGAAGTGACAGTACATCGGGGTTTACCAGTTCGACGTTGTGTTCTAGGTCCGAGCCCATCGTACGCAGCTTCCTGTCGCGAAGGAGGTGCTGAGATTTGGACAAGCGTGCAAGTAAGATGTGTATCGGCTACTTACACCAAGCGAACCAGCAGGCGAATCCGGGATCGTATATCTGCAAACGTGGTGGATAAATAAAAGGTAGTCGAAAAGAATCACAAAGACGTTACTTGGCCGTACAGTCGGGAACGAGAAGGCTATAGCACATTTTCAACACTGATTGAGGGAACACACTCGTGGTCCGCGGACAGGTAGGCTTACCGTTGATACAAACCCCTGTTTCCAGCATTCACTTCGCCGTGTCGTCACTGTTTCCTGCCGATTCCCTGCAGTCGTTCATCACCTCGTCTTCTCTGCAGGACCGTGCATCACGCTCTGTGTTAGTGATAGGGTAGTATAAGCGGCCGGCAGATGGTGCTTCCCAACGTCAAGAAAGGCGGCAGCCGTGCTTGATTGTTTGTTCCGGTCATACTGTCCGTCTCTGCTCAGGCCAACCATCATCAGCATTACGCTCTATAAACATTGTCGTGCGACTCGATTCGGGGGCGGGGATCCTATAAGTTGAGTATAAAATAGGCAGGCGCTACGGAAACACGATGTGGAGAGGTACCTACCTGATTAACGCAATGAGGCAGGGTAGCGGTCCAATGTTGGAACGTTCTTCGCGGCGAGTCTCGTGGAAGCTCGCAATCCGGTCTTCTTGCTGTCAGCGAGCTTTAGGGAAAACTTTGCTGATCTTTCCATATCCGACAGGGTTTAGCGTTGGCACGACCCAAGATATTGAAAACAAACAGGCGAATATGATTATGCAAATAGAAGAAGAGGCAGAGATAAGATACCAGGAAGCTTGGAAGTATACAGAGGTATCCACACATCTTACATTATTTCCCACTCGATTTTTTTTCCACCCAGTTTCCTTACCCGTCTGTCCATTGCCCAAAAATCATGAAGTAAATCGTGCGCTGTCGCTATCGCAGTATCACTATAACTATGAGTATCGTAGCATTTCTTGTACCTTTCACATCTACAGGAAACGTGCGGAACGAAAAAGACAGTAACACGAACAAACAAGACAGCAACACTGTGGACAAGCTATGGGGATGCGGTGATAAATCCGTTCTTTGCTCGCGATATAATCTTGGTAAGTGTCGTCCCAGACTCGCGCGCTGCCTGCATTATCGATCCAACTGCCTCTTCCAGAAACACAACAGAGCCTTTCCGTACAGCTTCCTTTGTCGCTGCAATAATTACCTGGCATAGCCACACGCACTTGATTGATGCTCTACGTTCTGCGACTTGATCCTTGGCTCTCAAGCTTCCGTACAACGCCACCACAGCACCGATTCCAGCTGCCGTCCTTTGTCCCAAGAGGAAGCTAAAAGAAAGTCGACCACTACGGCCGTGCAGGTATAAAGTATAAATCAACCAACCAGACGTGACATAGAATACCGCACTACGAAAAGGGCGTGTTCCGACGTTCCAACGAGAAAGTGTTGCACTTGATTCGAATCAGCTTTTCACAGACAAGAAGTTCAATTTCTCGCGTAAGTCTCGATTGAGTTATACGTCGTACAGCGAGATACCCTGTCTGATATCAAATATGTCACTCACACAATTGATCTGAGCAGTGCAAAACTACGGAGTCATGAGTTCATCGCTTGACCCGACGCAAGTGCCTTTGTCGTCGCTATCGCAACAAGGGGACCGATCTGTTCCGCGGAGCCAGTCGGTAGGTAATACAGGCGCTACGGAGATTCCTGCAACTGACACTCTGCAATGGAGCCCACTGTCGTCCCACCACGATGGTTCACCACGACCGATCTCATTTCTCTCAGTCGGGTCAGGTCATCTCACCATTGAGGAAGCATTCGGACGGCCATCACCCGAGTTTGTTCATGTGGGAGTTCCTCACCAAGGAAAGACTCACCTCGTCAAAATCAGGACTCCTATCATTGGACAAAACATCGTACATAGCTGGCTTGTAACATCGCAGGTCGTTCAATCGAAGTTGAGCCGTCTTGGGATTCAGCCGCCGTGTCTGCTAATCAGGATTACATCAGTTCGTCTTTGTTTTGCTACTGTCTCGCCAACCATCGCCATAACCGGCATCGAGAACGCAAATAGCAAACATCTCTGTCTCGATATGTGTGTGCAGACGTACCACGATGTGAAAGGAGACTGTGCGAGTTTTATCCGTGACAGTGTCGTCGGCAGGATGCAGCTAGTCAAATTTCTCGGAATCTCCTATGCTAGTTCCTACAACGATATGCAGTTAAATGACTTGCTAGAAGATATCAACGATCAAGGATCCTGGAACTGGAATCTGTACAAAATGGCACAGCAGCAGTACCTGGCGATAGTAGCGAACACCAACACTTCACATACATTGGAGCAGAGCTTGTTCAGGGAACCGGCGTCAGGCAAGGCTGATACTGGAGGTTGTGACCTCAATGCCAGAGTGCACAGCGGACAGAACGGGAGCTTGGATGGATCGACAGCACCACCTCTAACTGCGAGTCACGAGCTGACACACGGACCCAGAACCAATCAAATCACGGCCGTATTCAATGCTCTAAGTGAGGCCGAGCAGCCGAGCGACGAGCGACTTGTTATCAAAGACCCAGAGGATATTGGGAGGTGGGCCTTCAACAGCGCCCATACTGTCCAGCGCAAGCAGCACGTCCAGACGCCTCGCCCAATGTTCCGATTTCAGGTCACTGATCTGATGCAGAGGCTGACTGGATGGTATGGCCAAGCGACCCAAAGATCAAAGGATGGTATGATGGTGCTTCCTGAGACTCTCGAGAGCTTCTTGACGTGCGCCGTTGGTTCGCAAAAGTCCTGGGACGGAAGATTTTCAGACTTCATGCTGAACCAGAAGGAACGCGAGGATTTGTTGAAAGCAATTCTAAGAAACGAGTACATTCAGAAGGCTTGGGTGAAGTTCGGTCGGACGGTGAGAGGGCTCAACGCCACGCTTATCTGTGAAGCGGAGGAGAAGGAAATCGTGCCGCAATCGGGTCCGCAACACGTTCACGAACAAGCCGAATCCAGAGCAGCAGTGATGTAGTATAACGACCCACTGTTTCTGACTGTTTGGACTGACCAGTTACCTGGTTGACCCCCCCCCCCCCACACAGGCGTATAGTTCGCACGGGCAGGCGTACGGATACTATGATGTACCAGTCTTCAAAAATGGATGATTATAGTAATATATGTTGTAGTAAGCGCAATTCAGAAGATGAATGTCAATTGCGATATTGTCTCGACGCGGAGTGCCGCCCGCCAAGCAACGAGAACGCTCCATCCTGACTATGACATTCAGCTACATCACGACATCGCATGTTCGCGTTCCCTACATATCACACCTCCCTGTTTCCGTCGATATGGCCGAGACGGGCGACCGCTGCGTCTTCGGGTGCAAGCAAGAAGATTTCATGTAGCTCTAGGCTAGGATCGACGCGGATGCGAAGAGGCGGTGTCGTATGCGGCGTCGTGGCCTTCAACTCGTCGACTCACGGTCACATTCAGTCTGGTGACAACGCACAACGGCAAAACGGTCCCCGAGGAGGCATCTGATGCGGCCGGTCGGTTGCATCGCTTTTTGACGGCCTCAATTTCCCGGCTCATCCATCCATCCACAAGACAGCGTGACGTTCACCTTGAGTTCCGCATTCTACGTAAAGGGAAAGTCACTTGTCAGTCCGTGGTTCGAGGCTTGCACGAGTAGGCAGGAAGAGGTAGAGCAGATACTTACCAGAAGCCGCAAGAGAATTCGGGGAAGGCAGCAAGTAGCACGAGTTGCAGGGATGCCTATTTTCTGCATGCATCGAACAACACGAACGATGCGGCATATGACACTACGTCAATAGAGGCACGATGTTCGGAACATAGACATTCCACATGTGCGCTCAAGGGAGGACCGCTGGTTTACCGAATGTAGATGTCCGTAGAGAACGTGGTAATACCGAGAGGAGACTGGTCGTACGGATGTATCTTGAACGATAGTCACCGAGAGGCGACCTACGACGTTGACTTGAGATCAGATCAGATGCAAGTATAAGCGTATACGACGGAGAAAAGACATACACGATGTAGCGTAACATCCCACCCTGTGTTCATGCGACCTATCCGCGCAGTCATAACTTCCCGCAAGATTCGTTCCTTCGTTCGCCTCCTGTTGCTCTTTGCGGCTCCGTTAAACCTTCTTACCGTGACAGAAAACGAGGAGCATTTGATAACTTGACGGCTGGTAGTTTCTTGATGTCGACGGAGGCGGCAGACGTTCGTAAGCCTTTTGCGGACCGGTCATGCTCTTCTTCCTTGAGAGCTTCACTAGTCATCACAGCACGGCCTTTATCTCCTTCTTCGATCTGGTATCCAAGAACAACCAATTCTAGAGATTCGAAAAAATTGCATCAGGAATTGCGAACGGTCGACACAGCAGAGGTACGAACGTACTGACCTGTCCATGCGAAGAAGCGAGTAATAGCTCGTCCGCATTCGAAGGCCGCGGAGGTTTCTCGTATCCAGTCTCTTGCTGCCGCGCGTTCCTTGAAGATAATAGCTGCCTAGGCCACTTCCTATCGCGCTGTGTCCGGCGGGGTTTCGGCTTGGGGGAGTGGCGGATTGACAATGAGTCGATGAATGTTTGTGTGCAGGTAGAAGAAGGAGAAAGAAACAGCAGAAACAGAGGGTACCCGGCTTATTTCCCCCATTTCCTTCTACTTCCACCCATGATTACCTAAGCAAACACAGCCTTTTCACGCGTCCGCGCCTTGGGAAAGCTCCCGGAGCGTCAGCTCGAGCTTTGTTGTCAGATTGCAATAAACACCACCACACACCTTGTTACCTTTTCCTTCTTCTCTCCCTTTTCTTCCTGCATTCTACATACCACCTCACAACCTCGACCTTGCCATCTCGTCAACCGCCATGTTCACATTCTCTTCAGCTCGTACACTAGCATTCGCGCTCGCAGCGGTGGCATCGGTAGCGTTTGGTGGAGTGGCAGCGCAGGCGGATCTTAGTTCGACGAACAATGTCACGTCGTTGGCCGGGACGTGGAGTTCGAATTCTCATGTGGAGACTGGAGGCGTGAGTGCGATGTTTTCTTTTACTGCTAGAGAGTTTGTTGGATGCTTGAGATGGAAGGGTGTGACGTGGTGGAATTGTTTTCACGAGGAGGGAAGGATGAGTCTGGGTATCGAGATTACGGAAGTCGAAGGACTTTGTCATCTCGAGATCGTCAGGGCTGGTGGCCGATACTCGGCACTCTACACATCACAGGTGTCATGCGTTACAACTATGGTCGTCTGGCAGTAGTCGATTGGCATCAAACATGCGAGCGCCACATCGCGGAAGAAGGAGTGATGATGTTGTGGCTGCCGAAGGGCCGCCGATGGTCGATGCCTTTGTCTTTCAGAACGGTGGGCATCCGTCGAGCAAGGGTAGCTGGATTGACAACACACGTTAGATTCAGTCTTTACGAGCTGGTCGACGATGGACTTTGGCAGAACCTCGATTCGGTTCGTTTGGTAATCTTCGTCCACGATATTCCTCGACGTCTTCTTCTTCGCCGTTTCGCGTGATCAACGAAGTCCGTCAGCAAGAGGAGAAAAGTCGGAAGCAGTCAAATACAAACCGTAGTTACAGATGGAGAAGAGAAGGCTTAGAAGGCTAGCAACGAAGATATTGTCACGCTCTACTCTGGAACGTGCGGAATGCAGGATGATCTCGTGTCATGGAGATCGAATGGGCGATGTTGCGTGTTTCGTCGAGGGTGGCTGTTGGGTGAATCACTACATGACAGCGCTGCTACTTTCGAATACCTGTTCAGCGGATCCCTCAAAATGGATATCACCTTTCTTCGACATCAAAGGGATGACTGAACATGCCGAAAATCGCGTTCTCACTGCAGTTGGCAGCTTGACATGGTCTTCTGCATCTGCTATGACTGCGTGCTCATACCTCCTCGTCCTGTAGAGATTTTGCAACCCCGCAAACTATTCATTCACCTATCCAGCAACTACGGGTATCAGTTATTCCTTGTGAGTTTTCCCGCCTATCCCCTCCGCTCCAACACGTTGCTCACCCTTGCCTCTGCTGGCAGCACCGACACCGGATACTTCGAGGAAGCCCAATACCGGTTCACATCAAACGCTACCAACCCGAAATGCATCACCGCCTACATCCTCTGGCAACACGGAAAATTCGAGCTCAACGATAGCGGCTCCATGACACTCTACCCATTCCCCTCTGACGGCCGGATCCAGGTGCAAGACCCGTGCGCGGCGGTGACCAACTTGATTACGGAATACAACCAGCAGACGTTGTATGCCGATTGGGGGATCACGATGGATTCCACTCGAGGGAATTACAAGCTGCAGCTGAACCGGTTTGATGGAGCCAAGATGCCGCCGATGTGGTTGATGGCGAATCCACCGAACATGTTGCCCACGCAGTACTTGACGGGTGTCAACGTGAGTTTTCGATACACCGCTCGTACATGCGGAAAGGCGGCTAATCGGACCTTCTCTGGGTTTCTAGGCATCCGGACAAGCAGCTTAAGCGTGCGCGAGAAACGAAACATGTCGGTCGATCGGTGTGGCCTGGCCGAGTAAATACCTCCCCCGATCTTTGGCACACCAAACGTATATCAGCCTGTGAACCGGAGTGGACGAACAAATAGACAAACAGCTGGAAGCATCGTTGGGCGCGGAGCGCATCGTCGGGATTTTGGGACGGTGGGATCGAGTAGACGATCGGTGGATGAACGGTTTGAAGGCGGATGGGAGAGGGTGGGCGGGTGTAGCATACATGGATGTTTCTCTTTATGGACTCGGACCGACGAACGCGGACGCTTGTTGTTGTTTTCGCCTTATTACGCGTGAGCTCGTTATTACCAACCGAAGCACACGGCGGCTTTCCTTTTCCTTTGCTTGCTTGCTGTATTTGGTAGATGTTTATTGATATTCGATATACCCTTGGTTGTTTTGTTAGTACTGCTGATGTAGAGTACTTGGGCACGGATGAAGCGCGGCGGAGTATGTGAAGGGGTGTGTAGAGGTCGCGGCGGTGGTCTGTTATGCGGAAGAGAATGGATACTGGCACACAAACTTCGCTACGATACTGGTACAACAGTCAAAACTTCAAACCCGATACTCAACTTGGCACACTACTTGTACAACAACCCAGGCTCACGGTTCGTTTCGACAACAAAACTTCTCTGGCGCACAAGTACAGCTAGCAATTCCAGAATACGATACCTGGACTTTCCGATTCTGTACGCTCGATGATCGCCCTTTCCTGCCCTGCATCATCAAGTTCGCTCTCTGCTGCCAGACGAGTTAACAACTACTTGGCAGACAGGATGGCAACGTCTTTCAGCCTCATCGAGGTCTTGATGTACCCGGGTATCTTTCGCAGAGCTTCGATCTCCGAGTAGGGGAGGATGAAGGAGAGCGAGGATGCGTTATTGGCGGATTTGATCTTTCGCTATTGGTTGCGCGGGTCAGGGACATATGAGCACGCTATGCAGAGAATGTGTACGCACCTTCATCATGGCGATGAACGGCATTACTCGTTTATCTGCTAGCTTGCCTCTTTCGGTCAGCGTTTTCTTCAGTTTTTCAACGTCTGTGGTCTGCGTTTCCTCATCGAATGCTACTTTCAAAACAGACATAGCAGAATACTTCCACTCGGGATACTTGGCCGCCACAAAAATCGAACGGATCGTGGTTTGCTCGGATCGTGCGTGATAGTCTTTCCCTTGTTCTTTATTTTTTTTGACCACAGCTGCGTCCGTCGAGCGGAGATAAGAAAGGACGCCTCGCATGTATGCAAGTCTTGGTAGTAACATCACTCGATCGACCTTGTTTGTATCCTCCCCAACATCGGGCCATAGAGCATTCTGTACAGACGGTTCGTCAAAGATCTCTCGCCGGGGGAATTCGGCATAGTGCGGGATGAATGTCCGTGCCAGTAGGGCGCTGGTCCGTACGAACGAATTTGAACACGAGGTCGACGTGCATCCCTTCGCCACCGTTTTGTGGTAGAGTACTGTCGCGGTACCAGTCCCTTGCGCTCTGATACTCGTAGTATCCATGCTTCAGGCAGTCCTTGTAGAATGTACTGGGGGCAATAAAATGTGAGTAGTATTGCCTTGCTGCCGCGAGAGTGCAGCACTCACGCAACGAAACCCTACTTTGTCTTGCGATTCAAGTCGTCCATCTCCGCCTCGAACGCGAGAGCGTGCGAGTTCCACTCTCCAGAACGCAGCGTACCTTCTGCCCGTACAGTTTTCATTTCCTGCTTGACAGCATATAGTCAGTCTACATTCAAACGAGGTTTTGCTTTGCGCCGCTCACGAACGCCCATTGAATGGCTGCAAAAAATCGCAAAACGAAGGCGCTGACAGTCGCGTCGTCTACACTATGGGCGGGCGACCATCAGCAACATCAAGCAAATCTTTCCGACACAGTATGAGCGTTACTCACTTTGTGTCAGTCATATTATCGCCTGCGTCGGCCAATGTCAATCGCGTGGCGTCAGCACCGAACTTGTCTAATGCTTCCCGCAAAGTCGAAAAGTTGCCCGTCCTCTTGAACATATTCTGTCCTCCCGACATGAGGTGCTCGTTGGCACGCATGGCTCTTGGCCAGTATTTTTCCTCAAACAGAGCGGCGTGAATGTAAATGCAAAACGCTAAATGATTGGGTGTCAGATCCTTGCCAGACGAACGGACGTCCACAGGATACCACTGCTGGAAACTGCTGCGCTTCAGCTGCGACACCTTCTCTTTGTCAATTGATTGGTCGTCGGGAAAAGGAGCATCCTGGAGTACATGATTTCATACTTCATCCGTGATCTGGTCAGCAGTAATGCCTAAAGGTCCACCTTGATCACCGTAGAGACTTCCTCCTTGTAAAAGGTGTGCGACTGTGTAGTATGACATGTAGATTGTGGAGTCGCTCAGAGACTCGACAATGTATTGGGAGCGCATGACCATTTCGACACAAGGCAGTAACTTCGAGCGCACGGCCACTGAGTAAGCCAGTCTAACACGGCATCAAACGAGTGGCACAATTGTGGGATGAATGTGTTCATACGCCCGACAAGACTGTAAGCAAGATGACGACCAGCTGGGATCAGCCGAATATAGAGTCATCTACTTGGGGACAGGTGTTGTAAACTGAGAGCGTACCACGCGCACACGAGAAGATCAGTCTATGTATCTGATAGTTGTGTGAGGGACTAGCTCTCAGGACCAGGTCTGCCCTTTCTGCCCATCAATCCTTATATATTCCGGCTACGGGGATTGATGGCGGTGTGAACAATAGAACATTGCGAACAATAGAACGATGAGGATGTTGTGAGTGGTGACTGATGTATCGGATACTACGTGTCATTTATTAGAATGACGACAACATGCTCACAGTTTCGCCTTCGCTTTCCATTCCTTGTCACCATAGTCAAGGTACCATTGATCGCACAACGCAACTACACAACCGTCACCGCTCCGTTTTCGAGCATAGCAAAAGTAAAAGCGGAGCCAGCCACTATCAGTCTCGTTGCGCAGAAAGATGTAGCCTCTTTGACAGGAAGACCAGCAAAGTCACCGACTAGCATGATACCGGTAGTAGGCGCTTGCGGATTGAGTCGCATGGCCAAACTTTGTACAACTGCGGAACAGCCTGGACTTTGCGTCCCGTGAGGGAATAACCGCAAAATGCCCTTCCCCTGGAATGTTATTATTGTGTCTTCAAGGATGTCCTGAATATATCGTCCCAGACCCCAGTGCAAAAGGGACAACAGGCAAAATGAGGCATCGAGATCCTTGTTACGTATCCATGCACTTTGTCCAGTATGCTTTTCAAGAATACGATCGACGTATGGGGGTTTAGCAGACACATAATATGGCTCGTCACGCAAAAGAAGTGCTGAATCGTAACCAAAGGAAAACCTTGGCTACAGCGTTGAAGCACTCGGCAACTACATACATGGGGAGATTACTTGCATAGCGTGCCAATCCCCGCCACCTCGTCGTCACGTACGATGTATCACGACTCTGGGCGAATTCATTATTGTGTTCTATTTTCATGCAGATTTCCCTTTCCACATGACCTTCTATTTTGAACCGTGTACATTTTCGTGGTGCGTGATGATCACGAACCGCGAATAGGAGCTCGAAAGACTGGGATCGGATGCAAAGACGATTAGAAGAACTTTCGAATCTCGAGTATGAAGGTCTGTACTTGCCATTCCGGAGAAGGGCAATGCACCGAATTATGCACCGGTGCCCCTTTCTCTAGGTTATAGGCTTTCGAAAGGTGGAAGTCGCAGCTGTGTCGCCATGCGTTGTTAAACGTTGTTGATAGGAGTGACCCATCTGTACTACTCGATATTGGACTTGTTAGAGGGGCCCTCGACCGAACAATCAACAGCTACATACCACAAGCCTAAGCATTTCCATACCTTTGCCGTAGCCCTGGGAAGAGGGGGTTCAGGTCCAGAAGCGTCATAACCAATGAACTTGAGAGGCGGCCACGCTTCCACTGCTTCCTGTGACCATGGAAAGTCGGGTTGCAAACTCGCAGTTTGGCCTCCGGGCGCAGGTGATGGAGGAACGGTCAGATTGAAAGCGATATACTGGCGGAGCATGTAACTTACCACCATTATCATGGCTTTCCGGTACCGGGGTTGGAGACAGGCTCTTCTCAGGTGCTGAGATACCCTTAGGATCACCAGTCCCGACCCTCTGTCTTTTCCCGAGAGAGGTAAGAGAGTCTCGAGAACGCTCATCGGTCAGACCGCCACCTGTCTCCATAGGGCCCCCTTCTGGGCTATGAGGCCTTTTGTACGTTCCCGACCCACCAGACCCAAAGGTCGGACCTTGGTGAGACGGAGCTTGAGTGCTGCCAGAAGTAGTCTCTGCCTCGGAGGCGGTAGGTACCTGAGGAACATAGTTAGGGTTGGTCCAATCCTCCTTCGAAATGAGATCCCCAAAATCTTCGGTATCGCGTGTCGTACCGTGTTCTACGGGGTCATGTGACATCTTACAGGACGCCCAGGAAGTAGCTTATGAATGAGTAGGGGATCGGGAGCCGTGAAGCAGGAATGCAGGATACACTTACACACTCCCTCGACTTTTTCTTTCCGGAGTACGCAATATAATATAATATACTACTCAGCTCAGATATGGAGCACGGAATCCTTTCATCCAATTTTTTATCCAGGTCGACACTGTCAGCCCACCACCTGCTCATAGACGCACTTTATGAGCTTCATTAAGGCCTTCGAGGTAGCTTCAAAGGCCCTTGTCAACTGGAATGGCCTCCGTACGACGTGTGGCTGGTCTGAACAGCACACTATTCCGTCGTGCTCCCTTCAGCTATGCAAAAGCTGCCTTGCGCGAGATTGTCCGATATGGCCCGAAACCGAAGTTGAAAGGCTATGGAAAGGGTTACCGAAGCCAGCAGTCGGCAGCATATGTCCGTTCTGGGTAACACCGTAATCGCCTGACGATGTAGCTGCAATACGACTGCTGAGCTATGAGGTCGAAGCTCCCTGCTGCTTGGCCTTGCACGGCCGCCGCGAAGGGCGCGGATGCAATCCCTGCTTGTGATGAACCCCGATCACCCTCCTCCCATCACCTCCAGCCTTTGCGGATGTCATGTCTCACGTTTCTTGAAAGGGATGTTGCCCTTCCCTTGTTCACTCTATTCCTCTTTATCCGCTTCAGCCCGAAAAGCACACATTCACTCGACACAGCTGATTCCTATGCGTCTCGGCCGACGCTGACCAACAACGAGCCGAACGCCTGAGAAGAAAATCGAACGATGGACCGCGCCTTGTTCATCTCCGAGCTAAACAACCTCATCAACGAAACTCGGCGCAAATACCCTGAAGTACGACACGCAGCAGAAGGTGCGTTGGATGCGTTGAAGAGAGGTGGTGCGGGACCTGATGGAGGGGTGTTGATGCTTCCTATTACGCGAGGGTGTGCGACGAGGAATGGCAAGGTGGTGGGGATCTGTGTAGGGGCGTTGCAGAGGCTTGTAGGGATGGATGCGGTGGATTCGGTGAGTAGTGTGGTAGGACGGTTGCTTGGTGTGTGGTGGGCTGACCTTCTGTTGTTGTAGACGGCGGTGCCGGCCATTCTTCAGACGCTCGACTCGGTCCTGACGCACGGCGTGGATATACAACTGAAGGTGCTACAGACGATTCTTAGTGTGTTGACTTACTGCACGGACGTGCATGGAGAGGTACTTGGTGATGTGAGTTTGTTCTTTCTTTCTTTTCTTTTTTGAGTTCGGCGGAGGAGAGAGATTGCGTGCGGGTCAGGGTGTGAGTTGAAGATCTGAAGCGGAAGGAGACAGCTGAGCGAAAGGAAGAGATTGCTTTACGTGCCGCTCGTATCGTGCTTGGAATGTCTCCTTAAAGACCGCTGAGGGAGTGGCTGAGAGCATCCATCAATATCGAGTGAGCACGCGAGTCCCGGAGGGCTTGGCGGAGCCGCATTGTTCTTGTCTTTTGCACTGTCGCATGTGATCCGAAACGCTATGTTCTGCTAGCACTGAAGCGCTCGAGTGTCGCACAGTGTATGGTTGACTGTTCCGTATGGAGGATACAAGTTATTGTTTTGGTCTTTCTAAGGCGGAGCAAGGTACTGTTTCTCTCCAAGTTAGTTGCACGGATGCACGGTATCTGTTACCACGTTGAATACATCATCAACAAGTGCTTTGAGAAAACGGCTGTGCTCACTTCGTTTTCCCTCTCTTCTCAATCAGGCCCTCTTACTATGTTTCAAACTGCACGACGTGAAACACCCAGTCGTGAACAGCACGGCAGCAGCAACACTCCGACAAGCCGTCATGCTCGTGTTTGAACGAGTCGCGGAAGAGGACGCCACGATATCCCGGATCACGCCAACAAATGCTTCTACAACCGACGATGGACCCGAACAGGATACACCTGCGCCGCAACCTCCGCTGACGGAGGTCAATGCCGATAATTTACCGCCGGTGCTGCAGGATGCATTCACCCTCCTCTCGGACCTGTGTATCCTTGCGCGTCCGCCGGTTGGAAGAGCTACTTCTAGAGGTGGAGTAGGTTCGGGAGGGAAGGAGCCGGCCGAGGTGGTGGAGGAAGAAGAACCTTGGCTGTTGCGGTCGCTTTCGTCCTCGAGTAGCGGAAGGGTGACCAGGACGTTTGCGCTCGAGTTGGTGGAGAGCGTTGTCGCTGGGTTCGAACAGTGTATCAAGGCGGTGAGTCGCGAGGTGTTTGCTGTTTGTGGTGAAGTATGGTGACGCTGATATGTGCGGCGGTTGAATAGCACCGCGAACTTGTCTTCCTCCTTCAACACTCGCTCACACCACTCCTCCTCCGCACTCTATCGGAAAAATCATCATCCTTCCAGCTCACGCTTCGTACCATCCGCTTGGTGTTTCTGCTTTCCCGCGATTACCTTGATCAGATACCAGGCGAGGATGAGGCAGAGGCAATGCTGGCGTTTCTAATCAGGGTTGTTGCAGGGGATCAGGAGGTGCTGGCAAGTGTGCAGCCGGAGAGGGTCAGCGGAAGTTGTTTTTGGTATAGGGCTTTGGCGTTGGAGGCGGTGAAAGGGTGAGTCGACTCCCTTGGGCCGTTTGGCGCGGCATATCGATCCAAAGCCTCGGGTGCATGTTTTTTTGCCTTGCAGACTGTGTCACGACCCGACATACCTTCTCCACCTCTGGCAGCGGTATGATGGCGCTCTCAACCGAAGCAACATTGTCACCAACCTCGTCTTCACGCTCAACCGGGTCATCACTGAACGACCCCACCTCCTCGGCTCAAACAGCACCATCGGCGGACTTGGTATCGCCTCGGGTTCGTCATCGGACGCGTTTGGTACAGCGTACCCACATACTGCAAGACCGGTGCAGAGTTCGCTATCGACGACGTCTGGCGCTAGGTACAGCGCTTCAGGATATTTGGATATGGGGTTGAGTGCGGTTGCGACTGCCGCAAGTGTCGGGGTGAATACAGTGAATGCGATGATGGGGAATGAGGATGATGGAAGGCTCGATGCGTCGTGTGCGGTCAAGACGCAGTGGTCCGTACTTTCTATTCTGTCTACTGTGCAAAAAAATAATGCTGAGACATTGCCCTTGCCCTTTATGTGCAGTCTGGATCAATATGACAAGACGGATCCACCAGCGGTACCCGAGCGGTACATCTACCTCCTCGCCTTGCAGATACTGGAAGAGATCGCTTCGAGTTTCGCCGTGGTTTCAGGGAGCGACGTCACCACACCACGTGCCAGTGCGTATCTGGAGCGAGAAGAGCAGGTCGTCGATCTTTCGAAAGACGTGGAAACTTCGCCGACGATACCCTCGACGGTCACGGAGATTCAAAAAGCGATGATGGATGCCGCTTGGCCGGCGCTTTTGGCCGCCCTTACATTCCTTATGGGCGTCAACCTGTCGGAAGAGCTTTCCCTACAACTCCTCACGGCATTCCGCGAACTCATCGTCGCGTCGGATCGAGTATCGCATTTCACTGCCCGCAACACGTTACTCAGCAGTCTGGCACGGTATGCGGTCCCCGCGGCCGTCGTCAAGGCTATGCAGGCCTACTCTGAAGGAGGAGGCGGCGCTAGTGGGACCTCGACTACGAGAAATAGCAGCGTGCTCAGCGTCGATGCGTTGGGCCTCGGGACACTCGGTATGACCTCATCAGCAAATCAGCCGCCAAGTCTCTCCGAGCACAACTTGGCTTGCCTTCGCTTACTACTGGACGTCATCCGAGGCTGCAGCCCGACCCTGAACGAAAGCTGGCACGACATGCTGGAAACGCTACAGAATGCAAACTACGTGTTGGGAAAGAAGACAACGACGGGTGCCCGCAAGGCGTCAAGTACTGTAAACGGCACCCCAAACATGCCTCCATCACCATCCAGAAGCAGAATGGCATCTTTTCAAATGGAACGAGTGTCATCTACAATGACAGAAGGGGAGGTGGACGCTATACAACTTGACATCCGAGACCTGTTCGAGTCGTCGGGAAGGTTCGACGACGTCACATTTCAGCATTTCACAGACGCTCTGTGCCGTCTCAGCGCAGACATGATTGGCATCAATTCGGCATATCATGGCTCGACTGCTGTCCCTACGGGTACGACTCCACCCATACTCGACCCGTCGTCTCTTCCACCTTCTCCACGCGCAGCACCGCGCGATCTTCACCTTCATATCCCGATGACCAGCACCCGTCGGAGAGCTAGCGGTCTCCATATGTCACAAGCAACAAGACCTGGCGAAAAGTCTTTTGCAATCGCTATGTTGGATAATGTCGCGTCCAATAATATGTCGAGACTATTGGGTCCGGATCCAGACTTGGCTTGGAACAATATCATCAACCATTTGCTTGATGTGGCGTTCTGTTCGACGGCTCCTGCAATTATCCGGAACCAGGCAGCTGCGGTTCTGAACAACATCCTGGTGGCGGCTGCCAATGCCATCTCAGAGGCGGAAGAAGTCAACTTTCAACAACGAATCGAACATCAATTGTTTCAAGCACTCAGCCGGGAGGTACAGCCTGTCATCAGCGGCGTTATCGCCTCCATCGATATTGATATCAGAGTGGCGGGGCTCCACACGTTACTTGTAGTGTTAGAATCATGCGGACACGCTCTTTCCGATGTCTGGTCAACCGTATTCAACATCCTCGGTTCCGTCTTCAACAATTCGGCACAACACACCGATGGCGAATCCCTCAAATCGCGTCGACAATCGGATCTGCCGCCACTACTGATCCAAACCGTTTCGCACAAGAGCCAAATACAAATGCTCCGTACAGCCTTTCCAAGCGTCAACCTGATATGCAGCGACTTTGTAATGACGTTTGACGCATCTGCGCTGGGCTGTGCCATCGACACGCTTGAACGATACGGGAGACAGCGTCTGGACGTTAACATTACCCTTTCCGCAATTGGACTTATTTGGAATGTTTCCGACACGGTTAGGTCTTCAGCAGTGGATCTCGAATCGGCGCAGAGGGAGACGCTTTGGCTGAAGCTTCTTCACTGTCTGCTTGTGCTTTCGTCAGATTGTCGAAACGAGGTACGAACGAGTGCTCTTCAGACACTGTTCAAGTGTCTGGAACTGCACGGCGGCAAATTGCCGGAGAGTACATGGACGCTCGTGTTGGATGGCGTCCTGTTTCCGTTGCTACATGTCATCAAGAGAGGACCCGAGGTTGACGAGGACGAGCGCGAGGAGACTGAAGCGATTCCTTTCACCACATACGATGCCAACGCTCAATGGGCGGATACTGCTGCACTCGCTCTGAATTCGTTTGCCAATATCCTCGATGGCTTCGGCGATCACTTGACGGCCATGATTACGTTCGATACAACCTTGAAGCAATTAGCCGATATATCAGTCGAATTCTTTGGGCGAGCAGGCGACAAATCATGCACAGCAACACTCGCCATGATCCGCAAGCTCATCGGCGTTGTGCGCGAACATCAACAATCGCCTGATGTGCTGTGGCTGACGATAGAGAGCATCAGGAACGCCCTAGTCGCAAATGCACAACTAGATAGAACGGCTAGCGAACCGACCTACAGCCAAAATAGTCTGTCCCTCGTGATCCAAGTCGCCCAAGATATGGCGACTTCATTTCCAAATGCCGACCTCCATCATCAGGAGCTGTTGTTGAACATCGTCAAAGAAGCAGTCACCTACGGCAGATCCCCGACGTACGCCTCTGACGTGGATGCCATGACACCAGTACAGAACTCGGCCATGGAATTCGTCCGCGCAGGTTGCGGGGAGGTATATTCGCCTCTTACATCAAGCATCCTCTGTGATTTGGCGGAATATATAACGCTAGCGTTCATCGGGGCGTTTGAGTACGTGGATCAGTCATTGCCGTATACCAACAACAAGAAACAGGTTGCCAAGCAGGTAACGTTTATCGCGCTCAGCAAGACGGCGATGCCTCTTGCTGCTTTGATATTTACAAAGTATCCGAAAGAAAAAGCAGTTTATAACAGTGGAGCTTTTGAAAGGGTGCTGGGGGTGAGTGGTATGGGCCGACGTTGTGGGGTCGTACTGATGGAATGTATTTCAGGCGTTGGCACTACCTATCAAGCTTAGGTACGAATGCCCTGCCTCGAATAAATATGGTGAAGATGCACCACTCTGGCAAATAGTAAGTTTGGCAATTATCCATCTCGGAATATCGGCTGATCATTTCTCTATCAGGCCACAGATTCTGCTATAGTGTTGCTCAAGGACACGCCGAGAATAGTCTCTTCCATCGCAAAAGGTAATTTCTTGCCGAATGCATTCTGTTTATATACCTGAACTAACGCACTTTTGAAAGACCTTTCCAACGACAAGCATGATGCGCTGTGGCAGCAGATAGTCGAAGTGATCCGAGCAGTCCTGCTGGCAGACTGGTATGTCCGATTTCCCGCAGAGTCCCCGAACCATCACTGATCGCGCCATTCATCCAGCTCAAGCCTCCTCGATATGCCACCTGCAGAGCGAGAGAAAGAAGAATCACTAGACTGGCCGTTCCTCCAGATGCTGGAGACGCACTTGTTGCCCGTACTTGGGTACCGGGAGATGTCTGATCGAACGTTGCAAGCGTTGGCAGAGATCGTGCACTCGGCGACTCAGTTGTGGAGAGGGATGGTGACGTGTGGGGCAGGCACGGAAGAGATTGAAGCGCTCCCGAGGGAAAAGTTGCACTATTGGTGTTTTGACTTGTTGTTCATCGTCACCTCTCGGACTTCTGTTGGTGAGTCATTTTCCCGAAGTGAAGAAGCGAACGACGAGCTGAGTTTCGACGTTTTCTGTGGTGCAGTTGACGACGTCCCTTCCGCTCGCCGTACTGCTGGGTTCTTTTTGCCCCTGCTCGTCAGTAGATGCAAGGCTGCTCTCATGGGATACCTTGATGAGCTGCCATTGCGTGGCGCGATGCCGTTCGAGCGCATAAGGGAGGAAGAGTTGGTGTACATTCTGCAGAGACTGCTTGATCTGCAAGTATGGGAAGATGGGTTGCGGGCAGTGATGACTGCTGATGGTATGTCCGGTGTGTGTTTTTCTTAGTCTGCATAAACTCACCCTTACCATGGTGACTGTAGGGACCCACGCAATCTCGCCGCTGAAACAGGCATTGCTGCAATCACCGCGAGCACATCTTTTCCACCTATATCCAATCCTTGTCGAAATTGCAACATACAACGGGGCAGGCCAATTGCCGACGGTGTGGGTAACGAAGCAGAGTGGACCTACGGGAGCGACGTTGGACCGGCTGCAAGGCGATCCGGTGGACAGCGATTCGGCGCGAGTGGAAACGAGGGGCGTCCCTACGGCGGTGGATGCGATAGATGCCGTCGAGGTGGATGCGAGAGAGGTAGCCAAGGCGTGTTTGAAGATGCTGAGTAGGGATACGGGGGTGTGACGAGTTGTAATAGAATACACAGTCCAAGTTGTATACAATAGCACAAAAAAGTATAAGTATCAGCAGTATCGCAGGTGGAGGGGTGCGCCCCGAGCATATTCTTCCGGCGTTGACTCAAGAACAGCGTTCCTTCCGTTTCCGTTCTTCCTGTATACCCTGCTTGGATTGAAGCATATCTCAGCAATGTTTCTGATACCATCACACCTCCGCAACGCACTGCACTCGGTGCTCACCTCCTCATCCACGGATGGACCACATACGGCACTCATTACCTCCGTACAAGGCCAGATCTACGTGAGCGGGAGCACCTACGACCCGGACTGGGACGAGTCGCTGGAATGTCCTGATCCGGCAGAGCAGAAAGTGCAAGAGGACGGAGACAGCGATGAAGAGGACGACGAGGAGGACGTGGAACCTGATTTGACCATGCCGGAGTGGAGACGGACGTTGCGTGGGATGGCGAATAGGGAGTGGAAAGATCATATGGATCAGGGTGGGAGAGATACGGATCGTTTACGTCTGAAGTGCGATGTGAGTCGAGCCACTGGAGTGTGTCTGCATCTTACTCACTGACGACCTGCCTATTGTCTCGCGTCAACAGGTCGGAAAGATTCTCTTTGTCCCGTTACAAGTCCCAGAACCGGCTTCCGCTTCGCTAGAAACATTGACTACGTCTCCGCGCTCCTATGCTCAAGGAGATGGTGACCATATGGACAGCGATAACCACAATTCGACAATACCTAATGGGGACAAGATAGGCGGGGTAGAGGATGGGCCGAGTCAGGAAAAGGGGCGGATGTTGTTGATCCTGAATGGAAAACAGGCAGTAAAATGGTCTGTGTTGGATGCAAAGGTACGCTGTGTCCTTCACTTTTCAATCTTGCAAGGGTATCTAATGTCGAGTCTGGTCTAGGCCGATACATTCGTCAAGCGATTTCGAACAAGAGCGGTTGATGGAACGAGGATATAAAGCCGTGATTGGCAAGGACCGGGTGTAGCTTCCCGTGGATATCGATTGCTTGATAGTGGTTGTGGAGCAGCCGAGAGTACGAGCAACGAGGCTCTGCTGGTCCTCGGCAAGCGTGGCTTTTCGCTACACCGGCTGCATGGAAGATACTGTTGTATAAGACCTCTAGATGGATAGCACAAGCATGGCACATGCGACGGATACACGTATTCGGTACATGTATGATACAGCAATAGTATTACAAGCACGAGCATGCGCAGACGCTGCTTCGTCGATGCATGAGTGTTCTATGATATGGCACCGGGTGAAGATACTGCGGGAACCGACGCCGTCGAGTATTCGCAACTTGTCCGCCTTTCACCCAACCTTCCCAACTGTCGGTATTTCTCGCCGTTCAGTTCAAACTTCCCGGTTTCCTTGTCGTTTGCCGTTTGTGATCGAGGCGGGGTGAAAACGCTCACTCCCATGCCTTTTTCGCACGATCGCGGCGTGCCTATGAGCGAGACAAGAAAAAGTCAGCGTTCGTTCACAGCACGATAATGAGTGGACGAGACAAGGCGGGCGAGGAATATGCGAATCGAAAGCTAGATTCGAACCGGTCGCGAGAAAAAAGGACAGCCAACACGACCTCGCCAATGCTCAATCATAGCTTGCGATGCCACCGACAGTGTAGTAACGCAGATCAAGATCTCTTTCCCTTTCTCTGCGCGGCCAGGCAAAAGTCGAACAAGTCGCTTGGTCATTCTGCAGTATTCACAAAAGAGAGCACGGTAGACTGTGTGAGCCCTTGGAGAGCCATGTTGACGTTCGACCGGCACTCAAAATTCGACACATGGGAAAACTATGTTCCGAGTAACAACACACGAGACCGCCGACCAATCCCATTGAATCCAATTCTTGGTACGTAGCTTCGTTTCCAGGCCAACGAGCCAGACTCTCCGCTACCCTGCCTCTAGCTTCGCTTCAAGCCGCCTGACTGCTCCGAACCGCAACGGCCATTCAGACGCACTTCGCAGCGTGCGAATGAACGAGTTCACCAGGCATTTGGTTCCGATTCTTCATAGCAGACTTGCTCGGGAAGAGTTCCTTGGTACTTGAAAGCTGCCGCGGGATTACAAGAGGCAAAGAAGCCAGATGCTCGCGCGGCCTACGCCGCGCTCGAAGCGAATAGTTCTTCGAACTCGTAGCCTGCAGTACAAGACCTGATACTCGCTGTCGCTCGGAAGACAGTGTGTCTCGCTGTCGCTCGGTGAAGGCACGGAGTCTCGGCCGTCCTATGACGGCCTCGGACTTGTAGCCTGCGGCGCGAGACATTGATGCTCGCTGCGCTCGAGGAGAGACTGATTCTCGCTCCGCTCGGGTATATACTCGCTGCGCTCGAGAAGAGACTGATACTCGCTTCGCTCGGGACACATCTGATTCTCGCTCCGCTCGGGAATATACTCGCTTCGCTCGGAGAGAGACTGATTCTCGCTCCGCTCGGGAATATTCTCGCTTCGCTCGGAGATTACTCGCTGCGCTCGCTCGCTACGCTCGTTCGACGTCGGCTCACCTTCCTCCCCTCCTTTTCCCTCAACTTCTTCTCCAACTGCCCACCCAACTCTTCCGCCCTCTCCTTTGCCCTTTCCGCCCGCTTCATCTGCTTTGCCGACGCTGCTTTCCCCTTTGCCTTTCCCTTTTTGGCTGTGCCTGCCGGTGTCTTGGAAGTATCGATATCGGGAACGGAGGGTACTCGTGCGTTGATAGTTGACGGAACGGACAAGGCTGCCGGATCTGATGTCTTCCCGCCTGATTGACGTGCAGCGAGCGCTGCTAGTTGGGCTTTTACTTCTGCCCTCCCCGCACGTGATTAGCACATGCTCCCTCTCCCCTTGGTTGATTGTTACGTACCTGACATTGCGGTGACCGTTGCTTCCTTCCTTGCGAGGTTTGAAGAAGGAACCAGGAAAAAGAAAGAAGAAATCCTCCAAAACTGAACAAAGAAGGGGGCCACGGGACGATCGAATACTCGATTGGGGCGCACCATTCATTCCAGGCTGGGGCCCACTTTCCTTATCATTCCCTTCTTTCATTTTATTCTTCCCCTTTTCCCAACCTCCTTCATCAACGACAACCGACACCGGATTGCCCAACGAGCAGACGAGTTGAAAAGCAAGAATGGCCAACACGACATACCCACGAACGGCCGTCGTGCTTCCGCTGAAGACACTAGAGCAACTCCTCGACCCACGGCCATATCACTCGGCAATCCGCACGGCAATCCGACAAACCATGCAGCAATGCACCATCATCTTCCACGGATCCGCACAGCTGTTCGGCGAGAAAGGAGAGGTAGGAATGGATAGAAGAGCGGGGTGGGAAACGGTGCAGAGGTTTTTAGGGGTAGTTTATGCGTATGCGGCGAGGGAGGTGGCGCGGTTGCGGGGTGGCGGGAGAGAGTTGTTGGCGGTGGATGTAAGGTGTGAGGGGTGGGCGGGCACGGCGAGCGGAGCGAGTCGTGGGGAAGGGAATGCGTGGGTTAGAGGGCAGTGGGATAGGGTGTTTGTCGATGGTGAGTCGAGCGGAGCGAGAATATTTCCGAGCGAAGCGAGCATCAGTCTCCGCGAGCGAAGCGAGTATATTCCCGAGCGGAGCGAGCATCCGTGGCTTGCGCCGCAGGCTACAAGTCCGAAGGACTCTCTTTCCGAGGCCGTCGTAGGACGGCCGAGACTCAGTGACTCTGCCGAGCGGAGCGAGCGTCAGTGTCTTACGAGCGCAGCGAGAACCTTCCCGAGGCCGCCGTAGGGCGGCCGAGACTCAGTGCCTCTGCCGAGCGACGGCGAGAATCAGATATCTTCCGAGTGACCGAGCGACAGCGAGCATGCGTGCTCTCCGAGCGCAGCGAGATTCAGTGCCTTCCCGAGCGATAGCGAGTATCAGATCTCTTTCGAGCGACCGCGAGACTCAATGCCTTCACTGAGCGAAACGAGAACGAGGCGTCGAGCGAAGCGAGCATCAGTTATATTTCCCTACCCGGCCGTCGTAGGCTGGCCGAGAAACATTGACTTCACCGAGCGACAGCGAGAATCAGTACTTCCCGGGAGTAGCGCGAGTGTTTTCGCCACAGGCTATCGAGGCCGGAGGACTCTTCCTGCGTTCCTAGTGCGGCGTAGGCCGCGCGAGGTCCTGGCTTCTTTGTTTCTTCTCGAGGCTGCCACCGTCCGGCCGAGTATCAGTGCTTTCGCCGAGCAGATCGAGAGTCACGTACCGGCGGAGCGAGAGTTAGAGTCTTTCGAGCGACAGCGAGCATCAATGCCTTGACCAAGCGACAGCGATAATCAATCGGGCGAATCGAGCATTAGTTGACTTCCGAGCGACAGTGAGACTCAGTGCAACACGTGCGGGAGCGAAAGGTATTCGTCGTACAGGCTATCGACACCGGAAGACTCTTCTGGCCTTCCGAACGTGGCTTAAGGTCGCGCGAGTGTAGTGCTTCTTTGCCTCTCTTGCGACACGGCCGTCGCGCGGCCTGGAATCAGCTCTGCTTCGATCGAAAGCGAGACTCGGTATCTGTCGAACGAAGCGATAGTCTTTCGCCGACGGGCTATCGAATCCACAAGGACACTTTTCGAGATAGCAACACGAGACTCGGTGCATTGCGTCGACAGGCGTGAATTTCGCGGGATTCTCGACCTTCCCGACGGCGGCGGCGTAGGCTGCTCGAGAGTATGTCGGACCTTGCAACCCGCAAGGAGCGGCGTGGCATCAATGTACTTGTTCTCCATCGACGACGCCGAAGAGCGCGCCCAGCATCAACGTCTTTGTTTCCTTGAGGCCGTCATATAATGGCCGGTTTTGCGGTGGCTTTTCTCCTTGCGGACAACGCAAGAGACATTCGCCAGTGAAAGTGACAAGTGTCCGGAGAGGACTGTGTCATGCGGTGTCTGGTAGCCGAGTGCGTCAAAGGCGCTCAGAGCCCAATGACGGCAAGGCTGCACTACGCCAATGAAGTAGCACAGAGCAGTAGCAATGCTAGCGAAGACATCCGCAGGCGTGATAGCACAGCAAGACCGTCTCGCAGACGAGCCGACGGAGAACAGGAGCTCAAGTACATGTGTATCACGGCTGAGCGAGGCGAGGTTTATTGCACCGGAGTGGATGAAGGACGCCGGCCGGAGAGAGTGAATAGGGAGGGATGGCGATGGCAACGCCCGGAGAAAGTCTGACAACGTTGGAAATAATGCACGGATTGATGTGGAACAAACAGCTCAAGTGTCAGAGCGAAGAGAAGGCAAAATTGGAGGGAGCAACTCAAGATGTTGCGTGGCGAGCAAGAAGGCCAACGCGCAAAGGGCAGGCTGGTCAGGCATCAAGGCGTGCGTGGTCGAGCCGACGTGCCCGATTCGTTTCAATGCCCTGGCACGGGTGTTGTTATACAAAGTGATCAGCTTTTGGCGTCGCATACAATGCGTGCCACAGCCCTTACGGCTCTTCACGGCACGCTGCAGGGGACGTCGAAGGAGATCGAGCTTGCCTCCGCTTGCGGAACTTACACTCGTGTGGGACTGGCCCGTTACTCATCGGCGTACCGTTCGGCCGGAGGGCGGTTGATATCACGGGTCAGATACGATGAACAACATGCGAGTGAACGATGGACACGCTCTCGCAGCCGGTCTCACGAGAGTCGCTGTGGATGATTTACCAGAGCAGTTGATGTGGATGATTTGACAGAGCAGTCCTTTCGTTGCTACATTGGCGTGGTTTGTCATGTCGCCAGGCGGCTGGTTTTGTATTGTAGGAGAGAGAGCGAAGGAAGGAAACAACGCGTTTTTGTCTTTCTTGACTTGCGAATGTCATGGACGTTCATTCCTGCCCTTGGCTGCAAGGGGCGTCACGTGTCGACGGCCTACTGTTGCATGGTTGGGATGATTTCCTCGTGGAGGACCGGGACTGGGCCGATCAAAGGCCAAGGCTATGGAACTGACACTCGTTTGGGCAGTGTATTATGGAGTTCTGCGTGACCTCCCATCCATTGTTTAAAGTATAAATAGTATCACAGGCTAACGCTCGTTCGTGTACCAGACACCTCGGCACTGCATATATTCGCGACTCCGCCGCCGGCGCACACCGTCACCACACTTCCGCCGCTACGTGCACCTGGCGAACCGATTATTCCGGCCCCGCGTGCAGCGCCAGTACCTACGTCAGTCACCCTCGAGAGCGGCGGGCGATACCCCGTTGTCGCTCTCGGAGGAACGTTTGACCACCTACATGCTGGGCACAAGATCCTGTTGTCGATGGCGGTCTGGATCACCGCGCGGAGACTCATTGTCGGGGTTTCGGGTACGTATTATCCTCTCCCTTCGACCCGTTCTCCTGTTCACACATGACCCTCCTTCCTGCCAGCCGATGACCTCCTCGTGTCCAAAGCACATCCGGAACAACTCGAACCTATACAAACACGCATATCTCGAACACGGGCATTCCTCGAATCGCTGGACGACGGACTGGAATACGAGATCGTAGAGCTACGGGATGTCGCCGGACCGACGGGAGAGAGCGCCGATGTTCAGGCGTTGGTTGTAAGTAGGGAGAGTGTGGGAGGAGGTGAGGCCAGTGAGTCCGGCTTCCCAAGATCCCTGTACCAGGTGAATAGACGTATGCTTGTACTTTCCCGGTGTCGATAGTCGCCAAGATTCGCGAAGGAAAGGGATTCCCGCCGCTTGACATGTTTGTGATAGACGTGATATCGTCCTCGAGTGAATCTCTCAATGATCTCGCTGGAACCAGCGATGACGAGAACGAAGGCGTACATGCCGCAGCGTTGGGAAATGATGGACTGACTGGGGAAACGGATCAAGAGCGGCTAAAGGCGGGGAAGATGAGCAGCACGATGATCCGGCGGATATTGGCTCATAGGGAGGCGGCATTGGAGAGTGGGCCGTCGTAAGTCGTGGAACGGGGCTAGGGTGTATGGGGCTGATAGTCGCATCATGTACCATCACCGTTATGGACCCCTTGGCGTACCGTGTAGCTTCGCCGCCGAGGCATGTTGCTGGATGGTAGTACATTGTAGCACCAGGCTTCATCTGCGCGTACAAGCTCGCGCACAGTTGGCGGCAAGCCCGCCGGCGCTCCCAATAAAAGCATGGAAAATGTTTACTCTATCGATACATCTATCTTCGCCTACCGATCTATATGGCACTCTATGGTATATCATCACTACCGGTTGTGGTGTCTCAAGTTGTCGACGCGTACAGTCGTCCCAAATCGTTGATATGCCCATCTCCATCCATCAAAGCGTTGGTGTTTCCGGATGCAGCCCAGCTGGTAAACGAACCAAACGCAGCGTATCGCTCGACTCGCGGCTCGTTGTACATGTATGCAAGAATCTTGCGGTTGAACTCCATGGTTTCGTCCAATGTGCAGATGTAGGCGGGATTTGATCCAAAGTCTACAAAAAGAACATCATTAGTCGCTACTTGTCAAAGACCAGGTTTGTGCCAACATACCCAGACAAGCATACTGCGCGGGAGAGAAACATCAGCGTGCCATCGGTTGAACAAGCGTTGTGCAATAGCGCTCACCTCTGTCACCCACACCGGCTTCCCAAATGACGTCAAGAAATCCTCGATGTAACTGATCATGTCGTCGGCGTTGGTTCCGTAGAAATGGAGGGGCACGAAATCTACAAAACAACAGTCAGTCATTGGTCAAGGGGAGAGTCACAATAGCGGGACGAACCATAAGCACATGCACCAGCACATGCTGTAATCCATTGCTATAGGGGATCAAGAAGTTGGTAAACATGCACCGTGTGTCGCTCAATGCGACTTGCCTCCATCCACCATTTACTTCCTCTTGCAACAGCGGGTGTGCCAATCCTGTACCTGGCTGCCAGAGTCGAGTTGAAAATGCGTTGGTGGTATGTTGCCCCATCGGACGGGCTGATACCGGAACCACCCACATCCAACGATTGCTACAAGTAAAAGAGGCTATCAGAGACGTGGACAAGCGGAATACGTCGGTCATGTGAAGAGCGACTTACATCGGGCTCGTTGAAACTTAGCAAGTGGCTAACTCCGAGTGCATCAAAGTTGGCGGAATCAGCGGCGAATCCGTCAACGCTTCCAGATCCCCATGCCATTGGGACAAAGTCGAGTCGGTCTAGCGGCGTTCCGGGGACAATGTGGGAGTTCCAGTCGTACGTCCTACCAGCGGAAATATGAATGTCTAAGTGACGTGCGGCGCAACTGACACAAGGTAAGTTACTTGCCATCCGATAACGCTTCC
This sequence comes from Naganishia friedmannii, assembly GCA_030039255.1. Lineage (NCBI taxonomy): Eukaryota > Fungi > Basidiomycota > Tremellomycetes > Filobasidiales > Filobasidiaceae > Naganishia > Naganishia friedmannii. The sequence goes on from JASBWT010000035.1 coordinate 192,648, forward strand.
CGCCATTCGCTTGGACAGTGAGATGTGACTTGCGTCCCTCTTTGCGACTGTGGATGAGGAATCTGGGGTGAAATCGTTCCATTGCGTTCCCGAGTCTGAAGTCCAGCCGAGGCCGGCTTTGTTCACGCTTGTGTCGACTTGGCCGGGGGTTAAAGAGGGTGAAGCGGAGGAGGAGGTTTGGGTTGCGGTAGAGGTAAACGCTGCACTTGCTTGCTAAAGGACAAGCGTTTGTCAGACGGTATTCAGCAGGCGAAGTTGTACGGCCAGAGCTTACCCGTCTGTCGTGTCTCCTCACACGGACCATCCCATTTTCAAGCTTTGGCGTCGTGGTACCCCACTTTCGACTGTTTTTCATCGGGTGCGCAAAGTTGCTGGATATCGGTTGCTGGTCGGCGACGAACTGTTGCATTCGGTTGGAGATCTTGGAGTCGTCATGAGCCGCAGTTTGAAGGACTGCCCCATGTCCTGCGAGAAGGGCCAATAGGGCAAAAGAGTAGGAGAGCATTCTTGAGCGAGGTGAAGAACGAGTAAAACAAACTTGAGCGTTGAGGATCGGCTTACAATGGCGTTTGGGAAGGGCGAAATCAAAGGCACCATTTCCTTTTCTTTTATGTAGTATAGCGAGCGAGTTTCGACATCGAGTCAAATGAATGCAGCGATTTCCGATTCCTGTTTACTTGCTGTATCCGGTGGGTTATTGACTTGTAAACGACACTGTGTTATGAAAACCTAACCGGGGCTTTCGGTAGGAACGAAGCGAGGCGTCAAAGGAACAGGTGAGAAGCTAGATCCGAGAGGATGATGCTGTTTCTGTGTCGAAGGGTGGACGGATGGAAGGGCAATCGCGCTGCAGCTATCAAACATTCTTGAAGATGGTTTGTTTACATGTACGTACAACATCATCGCTAGCGTTTGCTCCCGTAGACGGTGACAAGCCTGGTGATACGCTCGATAATAAGCAAAGGTGGACGGAGTCGAGACAACTGTCTGGATCGCAAATCGAAAAACTATACGAAAAAAGCTATACGCGTATAGCTTGAAGACGGGTTGTAGGTATCTCGCTGATTCGTCCCACCAAGTGTTCGGAGGTTGGCTTGCAAGTTTCTCCAGGACGCGTACCTAGACAGCTACCTAGACCTTGCCTTATCCGTTTCCTGAAACGGGTACCTGAGTTCATACCATCCTCCCGCTCGCATCGCTTGCTATCGAATCAAAAGCCCGCTGCAGTACGTTATATCCGAAAATGCACCAACGCTAACATCGATCTGCTGATTGATGTAGTGGTTAGCATATCAGATTCTGACGCAATATTCAGCGTTCTGGATACCGGGGTTCGAATCCCCGATCGGCATTCAATTTTTTTTCATCATTTCACGTGTTTCACGTGTATGTACCGCATCCATCTCCAAGCTAAATGAACATATAGCAGTACATGCAAGAGCCTTTTCAGTCATCATAGTTTTGCCGCTATGGACTATATGAATCGCGACAGACCCGACGTACACGATGCGTCCCTGGCTGACAACCATCATGGTAGATTTGCTAGCTATTGTTATGAATGACTTCAGTCAGCATGCAGCATCACCTGACATCTTGTCATCAGCTGACAGATGCATCGTCGGTCATCGCGGGTGTCCGAGAAGTCCGTAGTCGGCTGACATCAAAAGTGTCAGCCATCACTCACCGATCGCTTCGTTATTTGCAATCCGCGCGCCGCGCCGCGCGTCGTACGAGTTTTGTTCCCAAGTGATCGAGGTCGCAGGTGACCCAGATCATCGTCTCTTCCCGCGCAGTATATATAGCGAGCTCTCAGACTCGATTCCCCCTCATGTTGTAATCCGTTTTGCTCTTCAGAGCAAGATCATATGTCAATACTATAGTCACTTGTTTTCAACTATAGCTTAGTGGTTCGAACCTGTCGCGGGCAAGTGGTCTAATCTACGTTAGTAGTTAGCACCGCCGTTGTAGTGGGAACTTAGCACAAACGATGTACTCTTATTACTTAAGTCGATACTTGAACACCGGAGGCACCTGGTGGATGACGTAAGCGCGCGTGATGTGGGATTCTACGAGTTTCGGTCGGACGATAACTCAGATACGCTTCAGCCGAGAATGATTACCTAATCGTGATGAGTGTGGTGTGGATTAAGGTTCGGGCTATCGTTAGAGATATATGGGCAGAAGTAGCTAGTTGAAGAGATTATCCTATTTTATAAGGTCATCTCTAACTATTACTATACTAGATCTCTACAGAACCCACTGCCTTGTCATCAGTCTTAGCCTTAGTCCTGTTCCCTCTTGAGGTCATTGTCGTACCCAAGTGTTGAGTCTTAGCTCAACAGCCTCCCATTCGTGACAGTATCTTGCTCTCCCCACCTTGGATCATCGACAACGACTTCAACCTCAGCCTTGTCATCGATCATCATAGTTAACTGTGTCTTCGACCTAACGTTGATTCACAGTTGCTATACCATCATTCCTTCTGACTTGAACGTCCACTTCATTGTTGCATTCGATTAAGACTATAGCTACTCGACTTCACTGTCGGTCTATAGGGGTACGATACCTTTGATCATCGTTATCATTGTCATCAACATCGACATCGACGACATCATCATCTTCATCATCGTCATCATTAGCTCCTTCGACAACGTCAACTAGTACCCTATCCCTTCAACACACCACCTCAACCCACCTTGAACATCATGTTTAACCCATTCCTCTTGATCTATAACATGATCATGTTCATTGCTCGTCCTTTCTTCGTCGTACCTGAAGCCTCCGGTCATGCCATCGGTAACGAAGATCATGTCATGGATGATATCACTGCGGACAGCTCCGCTCACACCACCGCTGCTACTGGCTTCAACTTGCCTGACGCTACCGCAGCTACGCAAGCACGCCTTGAGCAGCTTGAACATCAACTTCATCAAGCTCAACAATCCACATCGTCTGTGGCCCAGTATCCCAAAGAACCCAAGATCAACACACCTCCTCGGTTCGAGGGAAACAAAACCCTCTCCGAAGAATTCATACTCAAGTGTGATCAAGTATTCGCCATATGCCACAGAACCTATCACAACGATGAAACTCGACTCGCTTTTGTATTCAACCTTCTCGAAGGCGATGCCTATCAATGGCTCAAGCCTGCCCTCCTTGCTCAAGACAAGCTCGAATGGATTTCTACATGGCTTTCTTTCCGCTCCGAATTTCTCAAGACCTACGCCGATCCCGATATCAAAGAAACCTCTCGACGCAAGCTTAAGGCCCTAAAGCAAACGTCCTCCGCCTCTACCTATGCAACGGAATTGGAACGATACGTGATGTATCTCGATTGGAGTGATGAAACACTTCGACAAAACTTCTTCGATGGCCTCCAGCCCGACGTTTAAGACCGAACGCTGTCTCCTCAGCGTTTCATCTTGTTCTCTGACCTTGTCGACTCTGCCATCGAGTGGGATAACTTGTTGTTCAACCGACGACGCGCCAACAAGACCACGACTTTCGCACCTAGTTCTCAGCGATCTTCGTCCAAACATCAACGGCCAAGCGGGCGCGGCTTGAGCAGGGTAGGTCATCGCAAGTGCATACTCCTGAATCAATCCGTCGATCCCCCCAAACCATACCTGGTACACAGACAGGGACGGAAGCCGCCACGGACTGCGACACTCCCACTCCCAGTCTCAAGAAGAAAGGCAAAGAGTCGGAGATATGGAAGTACTACGTCTTGATTACTACCGTAGGCAAAAACAAGCATATGGAGTGCCGAGCTTGTAAAAAGCCGGTCAAAGGCCAAGGAACTTCAAACTTCCATGCGCATCAACGGGAGTGCCCTCAGCTCAGGAAAGCGGTTGAACAAGGCATCCCCGGGATCTGCTGTGCGGTACTGGCCGCGGATCAAACAACCATGGAACGTACGACAGGCAAGCTCCGACTGCCGTTCAAACAGGACGCGTTTCTCGCCGCTGTCATGAAATGGATCATCGTATCCGGTCTTCCGTTCACGCCGATTCAAAATCCCCATCTCCTCGAAGCCTTCAAAGCTGCCAATCCCGACATACGTCTCCAATCCGCCCGTTCGCTTGCTCGGAAGTTGGAAGATTGCTACGATATAGTTAGCGAGCGAGTGATACAAGAAATCGGGACTCGGTCTGGTGGCGCCACCATCCATTTTTCCCACGATTCTTGGACCGACACGGGTCGCAAGAACTGCTATTTTGGCGTTTATGTTTCTTACACCGACGAGCAGTGGGAGTATCGGGAGGTCTTGCTAAGACTGCTACATATGCGGGGGTCCCATTCTGGGGACAGGCTGGGAGATGGCCTATCCGAACTCTTCAACAGCGTCTTGGACGTCTGTGCGAAACTGAGTCCAGGAACGGCGGACAATGCATCAAACAATCGGACCGCCGCTGATCGCCTGGCTGCCCTTTTGATGTCGGAATACACGTATCCGGCAAATGGCGCAGATATGGTTGGCTGTGTCTGTCACATCGCCAACCTCGCAGCGTTGGCGTACATTGGCGGAGAATGTAGGTCACTCCAAAGTCGATTTCTTGTTGTGATTCTGATACCTTGTGATCTTCTTTGCCAGCCGCTCTGACTGCTGACGACTACGCCTATGCTTCGGAAAATATCCCGGGTATTCGAGTGATGGGAGAGAATGCCTTTTGGAACCCGGAGATGAATGAAGAAGATGAAGCGGAGCAGGAAGTGGTATAAGACGAGCCTGAGCTGAGGGCTGACCAAGCGCTTGAGGAAGAGGATGCGTGGGGAGACTCGGTACGTTTCACTTCATGTGTTTGGGGATTTCGCCAAATTCTAATACTGAATTGTCATGTAGGAATTGGATGAACCCGCCCAGTCGCCGCTGGACAAAGTACACCAGCTCGCCGTCTACGTACACAGTAGTCCTATACGTAGGGAGGAGTTTGAACGGGTCAGAGCCGCCAAGAACCCAAAGACACCATCGGGTCTTTTACCATTGAAAGATATCAAAACTCGGTGGAACTCCAAAGAGGCCGCGATTGCGCGCGTCATACGGCTTCGCCACACCGTAACCGCCTTCACCACCCGAGCACCAGGAACTAAGTGCCCCAGGTTCACCAAACAAGACTTCGATGCCCTCGAAATCATTCAGCCAACGCTGAAGATATTCCTCAACCTCGCTCTTGTCTACTCTGAAGTCGCACCCAACTCGTATCGCATCATTCCGGACCTGATCAACGCCGTGGAAGAGCTCGAACGACTTCATGACCACCCATCGGTCACCGCGGCAGCAAGCAATCATGCGCAGCAGCGGTGAAAAAGCTGAACAAATATCTGTTCAGATTCCTCAAAAACAAATGGGTTTGTGCCACCCTCGCCCTGGATCCAACCGTCAGAGAGGAAGGGCTGGAGAGGCTCCTGACTCAGGATTATAAAGCGGATAAGTATCTCCAGGAGGCGGTGGGTTTCATCCAGGACAAAATGGTGTTCTACCAGAAGATGGTTAGGGATTGTGAAGGCGAGGAGGAAACGGTAGAAGTGGTCAAGAGGAAGCCGGAACGAGTCAACAAGTTCGCCTCCTCGAGATATCAAACATTCAAACTGGACATCAAGAGATAAGGCACGATATGACGGATCCATGGGCTTGTTACAATTCCGACCTCATTCGCTTTGCGACCATGAAAGATGAACCAGTACTCAAATATTGGAAGCGGATGGCGGTGTGCAAGGAGATGTTCCCTCTTGCGCTGGTAGCGAGAGACGTCTTGGGTCTCGCGTCGTCTTCCGCCAGTGTGGAAAGACTGTTCTCTCATGCCGGTCATGTGTTGGGCAAGAAACGAGGCTCGTTGTCTCCGAGGTTACTAGCGAAGCAGGTAATGCTAAGGATGTGGGAGACGACGGGATTTTTGACAGCGCAAGACCTATAGTTGTATCTTTGTATATGTGGGATGTATGTAGTCGTGGTGTATGGAAATATCGATGAGATCTGCTGTGTGATCAAGTAGAACATTGTGATTAGTCACAGTATACTAATCACTCCGCTGGTGACTAGTCAGTATCCGATCAGCCGGTTATTGATTAGTCGATCGACGCAACTGACTGATTATTCGGTACTAATCGCGACTAATCATGTCCGTGACTAAATGCGATTATACTAGTGATTAATCAATCGTTTGTGGCAGCGACTAATACTATACTAGTGATTTTACTCTTTGGAAAAGATGCGACTAAAAAAGTCGCGATTGATTAATCGTGCCGACCACTGGTCTAACGACCACTTGAGTCTCCTGTAGGTCATCCAGTCGTAATAGTGGTAGCTACTGGCATTGACAAGGTGGCTTGTGGTAGTTACGTTCACCTGTCGGGGAAAGAGGAAGATCGATAATGATGGGGGATTTGGACCCTCTGAGAATAGGGTGTCGAAAAAGAGAGCTTCGTAGGTCGACGAAAAAACGACGTTTCATCATTCCAACTATTTAGCAGCAGTACCAGTCAAAGGACTCACGTTTGTAAATGTAATGTTAACCCCTGAAACTTCATGTTGTACCATATGCAGTCTTTGAATAGTGTCCCTGTGATCGGTGACATCAATTGCAGCAGTCGGCGTTTCTTGATTCGCCAAAATCGACATGCATATGTCGACCGACGTCGGCTGAACCTCCATACATCCCACCAGAGATCATCAGTGATCACGAATAAAGCGGAGATCAGACTGAGAGCTGACTAAGATGCCTGTGTTCGTTCGTGAAAATCGAAGAAGGGATTCTGTTCGTGTCATGAAGTCGAAGAAGGGGTGAGCCGCGATATACAGGCAAGGTGAGATGGAAGCAGGGTCGGTAATCGCGATAGACCAAACTTTGGATGTTATTGGAGATTCTCGGAAGGCGGGTAAGCTAAGAGAAAGATAAGAAACGACATGACTTTCTTTAGATATACGAAATGCAGGAGTCTGAGCCGTAGCTTAGAGATGAAACGTACCTTTGTATTATCCTCAACGAACCGTTCCTCTTCTGCTATTCTTCTTTCATTGGTCCGAGCATCTCTTGTTAATCCCTACCGAGAGGCCACACCGCAAAGCCTGCTGTCCCGATGTGCCGAGAGCTTTCAAACGTGCGCTTGCGCCAGATGTGCTGAGGCCCGAGAAATCAAAACCCAGCGAATTGTTGTCCTGACCCAATATTGTTCGCCGGTGCATCTCCTGACCTTCACCTCACGTTTGGCTAATAAGGCGACCGTTCTGAAATCCGAAGACCACACCGTCTCGGACTATAGCACTACTAGTTCGGCATGGAGGTCGAGGATGCACACTGGCGAACAACTCTTCCGGCTAGGATAAAATAGGCGATATCAGATTGATTGGACCGAGCTGATACGTTGACGTTGGGGAGACGACTTTGACGCGTGGATACGTGAATGCGATTGAGCAGGCGGAAGAGAAGTCCTTGAAATGAAGTGTTTGAATTGGATTTGTTGAAAGCTGCACTGCTGAGATGGAGTTGATGAAGCTGTTTCGATGATTGGCGAAATGTTCTAGCGGTAGCCGTGCCGTGCCGTGCCCGGTTTCGGGGTCCGAGCCGCGTGTCATCAGTCACATGTTCTCGATATGCAAGTAGAGTTTCGATGAATGATTCAATCTGAATAAAATTATCCATCGTCATGCCGATGGCCATATTTGTATGTATATCCATATTCACAAAACTAGGCTTTTGTTGAAATTTATTCAGATATGAATGATATATTCATCTTTCCAAATCTGAATGAATAATCGCGTTCATTCAGTATATTCATATTCATTCGGAACTCTGCGTGCAAGCCAATATAAATTTCAGAATCTTCATCTTGCCAGTACTGCTTCCACGCTGTAGAAAACCGAGGGATGTGCCGAGTGTATCCGGAATTGATGTCACGAACTGTGGGTCTGAGTAACTTGAGCACTAGGCCGGTGCTACCGTCTCTAGGCTGTGTGTGAGCATTGCATCACACGAGCTCTTCGGACATGTACTCTTGGGGTGTTCTCCAAACGGACTACGGCGTGTATAATCCCAGGGAAATCGAGATACCCTCCACATTCTTCACCTCCACAATCTTCACCTGCTACACAGATGCTCATCATGTAATCTGAAATCTGTCTACAAGGTGCGTGCCACACACGCTGTATAAACGGTGTACTCGGTGTACTCCGCGATTTCTGACGCGCTGTGAGAGTGGACAACTCAAGAAAAGTAGAAATCCCGTAGGCAAGTCGAGTGAGCAGGCGCGACACCTTCACTTATGAATCTGAGACACGAGCGACCAAGGTGGATTAGGCAGGAAATGTAGGAAATGCAGGAAACTCTCAGCAGAAAACGCAGGAAATGTAGGATTGGGTAACATCCTCCTCGTGACGAATCGATATGCTGGGGTTAAGCTTCTGGCATGTGATGGCCCTGCTCTTACGTTGCATTTTGCCTCCGGCAAAGGTCATTCCAGCAAACAATCGCCGCAATGGCGGGCGTTTTCCCTTGCGAACCCTGTTAGTTATTGGTCGGAGCAAATTTATGCAACCAAATGCATTGTTTTGGCCAACTTCGACAACCCTCGAAATCCATCGTAGACATCCTCATACGTACCTACACAATGCCCAAGTCAGTCCCCACCGGCAAGGCGGCTAAGAAGGCCCAAACAAAGCGTCTACCACAAGAGCTAGCGGACCTCTCCGCCGAAAGTGACAACGAAGAACACGAATACGAAATCGAATTGGATGGAGATGATGATGACGATGTAGATGACTCTTGGAGCTCATCCTCCAGCTCACCCTCCAGCTCATCCAGCGCTGTCGAGATCACTCCTCCTCCTCCGCCCAAAAAGCAGCAAGAGGTCGCGAAGCAAGACATCCCCAGAATCAGCTACAAGAAAGTGATTATCGGTTCAGCCGCGGTTGAAAAGGTGACGGGTAGGAAGCAGCCGGAGTGTCTGAAGAGTCAGAAGTTGAGCATGTGAGAGTTGCAAGGTTTCTTGACGATAGAAGACTTTTAAAAGGGGTTTACCGTACCAGGAGAGCCGTTGTAGGCTGTAGCGAATGAATCATATGAGTATTGAGATTTGTGACTAGTCTCACCAACACGCAACTAGTTGCCATCCAAATTGGCTAGTCAGATGCGCGACTGACCGACTAGATGCGCGACTGACCGACTAGTTTCGAAAATCGCCAAATATTTGACTAGGCAAGACTGGTGACTGACTAAGGAATTGTCAGTCACGTACTCTTCGACCATAACTTGACTACTGGCTTTGATCTTCTGGAAAAATGTAACTCAAATGATCATGACTGAATAATCATGCCGAGCTCTATTAAACAGTGACATATAGAAGTCTCCAAGTGCGATAGGGGGATTTCTTGATGTAATCTCCACATCTGGAGCCCTTAACCACAACAGGTCCATCTACCCTGTTACCCTGTCACCGGCTTCAACCTTGCGCTACTGTGCAGGCGTCATGGAACACATCGTGAAGCGATGCTCCGGCTGCCGCTACAGAATTGAATCTCACAAGGGTCAAACGAAGTCAAAAAAATAGGACATAGGCAGAGGTCTCGCGCAGTGACTTTCTCTACCATCTGAGGTGCTCTCTGCCTCCGTGTTCGTGATTGGGGATATCATAATATGCTTATGAGAGGTTGATGATGAGCGACAGATAAAGGACGGCAGGACACTTGCATGCATTTCAGAAGAGAGATTGGAGTTCTGTACATGCTCGGGAATCGTCACACACGAAAGGATATCAGCGAGACAATGGCACGTGTAGATAGAACCGGAGTCTGGGACACGTATACGTTGTAAATGACTAGAGAGTAGTAACAGCTGTATCGCGACTGATTGATGTGACTGAGCACATGGATGGCGGGATATTGGCTATTGCATATGTTATGCCGAGCACGTTCGTAACCACATGAGAATTGGTAATGGCGATAACAGTTATCAAATGTGTGCATCGCCTCGACAAGGGGCTCGAACCACATGCAGACGATCATCCCCGACGAACCATCTCTATCTTACCACATTCGCATGCTCTAGCCATTTTCGCCCACTTTTACTCACATTGTGATCCTTTTTGTTCGGGAACCTAGTATCATAGCACGTCATTGAGGCGTGATGAAAGGCGTCTTCTCCTTTGTGCAAATTTTCACCTCGGCGCGAGTGGAAATCAGTCGTGGGTGTACTTAATCACGAAGCCTGCTTTTCACAAACAATACCCCTGAGCTGATCACATGAGAATATACAGCATACATGTTCTGCTGCATTCATTGACCACTCCACTTACTTCCATCATTTCCACAATAATGACATCCGAGGGACAAAAGAACCTTTTCGGTAAGTAGATTGTGACGGTCAATTCCATTATGCACTTCACTACTTGCTTGATGAAGAATTAATGAAAGCCATATCCATGTAGACTTAGACGTAGAAGTGACGGAGGAGAAGGTCTCTCAATGGAAAGAGACATGGGGGGAACCTGCCGGAGATCGGATGTTGAGTATCGCCAATCAAGCCATAAGGATCAGCAAGGAGCAAAAGGCGGCCGTGCAAACCGCCTTGGGTCGTAAGTTGTCTTGGTATTCAAATATTCTCGATAGGGGAGCCACGCGCCAACGGCCTTCCGACTGACTTGTTACGTGGTCCCCTCACTATAGACCTCAAATGTGCAGATTTGCAGAGGCATAGGGAACGCATTGACGCCCGTCATCAAGCGTTCAATGTGCAAAATGAAGACGCGAAGGACGGTCTCAAAGCTGCTACATGGGAAGCCGTCCCTGAACGCATCATTCATTGGCCTGCCAGGAATAAACCGTAAGTCTTTCCTCCGATCCACTCGAAGAGCGAAGCACCCAAATGCGCTTCCGCTATTCGGAGATTCTCAAAAAGAAAAACGAAAGAAGGGCGCGGTGCTAATCGTGTCACCAGCTGCTCTACTTTTGATTCTCTCCCTATGTCACAGTTTTTATGAATGCTTCGGTTGCTTTCTGCCGTGGCTAGTTGTTTGTAGGAGTTATTCTTCACGCCACATTGCTCCGTAAGTAATCGACGCACATCTCGCCTTACACCTATGCATCCAGCCATAATATTTCTCCAGGCGCTAACTTTAGTACTTGTGCATACACGCTCTGGACCGCGCCCCGACTACTAGAGCCGGGAGTGCCGGGGGAGGAGTGAGTTCGCCGAGGGTACATGTAGGAGGTAGAATAGGGGTTTCACCGTCATTTCCAGGCAGAAGCCTGTCGCTAGCGACCACCGATATGACGGCGAGGAACGGAGGAGGATCGGCTTCGACGAAGGAAAACAGAAGTCTACATGTGCCAAGTGATATTGAAACGAGGATTCAGCCAGGCACCATTCTTGAATCAGAAGGCGAAGCAGCGCAAGGTGAACTTGCTCCGGGCACGTCACAAAAGAGCCAAAAAAGGAACAGGAGGCATTTAACTGCAGAGGAGCGCCGTGCGAAGGCCCAAAGAAAGCCGGTGAGTGCTTTCTGGAGGACGCCGGTCAGGCACATACCATTGAATACGCTCATGCTCGTTCTCATAACAATGAAGAGCCATCTGATGACCGAAACCTTTGTTCCACTCCACGTTTTGTGCTATACAGGAGGCACAGGAATTGAAATTGAATGAATCCACGCCGGAGGCGAATGAGAGCCGGATCTCGGAGGCAAATGCAACATATGTCGATGGTGATATGGGGTTAGCAGCTGCTTTGGCTGAACCGGGTCCCGCAGTCGAGGGGCAACTAGCGACCAGGGCGGGAAGGGATGATGTGTTGTCTACAAGTAAACGAGCACCAATCCAAGCCGAACTGCTTCAGGCTGATGATCTGAAATCAGACGAGCGTATTGATGCCGCGATTTGGTCCACGAGGGACGATGGCGCATTTCCGACAATTGGATCGCCCTCGATTTCTAACGCATCGCAGAGTGTAGAGGACAAATTAGACGTCGTGACCGGCTCGTTCTACGATATCGGGCTCAGCAGCTCACATGATAGTCTCCCAATTTCCAGGGACTCTAGGGACTCTAGGGACTCTTTCGTTCAGCGCAAAGACTGTACCGACGTGGCGAATTCCATGCAAGACGCGATCATCGAGATGCTTTTGCTAAGACAGCGGCCTTTTGACAAAGATCGTCTTCTTAGCAAAAGCGACGGCTGGGACAGCAGTGGTGACGAATCAGACAAGTCCGGGAGCAGATTCAGTGACAGCCAGCTTGCTGCGCTGATTGACTGCCATGCAGAAACATCCAACTCCCCCCAGGATTTGGCTCCCACCATGTAACTGTAGAGAGCCGTATAGTACTTTAGTCCTGAGCCACATATACCATATATACAGCTCAGTCAAGGGTTAGGGGAAGGGGTTTGCCATAGGTCTCAACACTAATTATACAAAAGGGTAAAAGCATTTGATGAACGGGAAACTATAGTCTAAGAGAGAGATGAAAAAGATGGAATCTCTATAGTGGGTTAGGGTTAGGGGGTAGGGGATGCCATAGGTCTCAACACTAAGTATACAACAGGGTAAAAGCACTTGATGAACGGGAAACTATAGTCTAAGAGAGAGGTGAAAAGAATGGAAACTCTATAGTAAAGTCGGTCTTCCTAGCTCATTGGCAAAGCGAATGGATACTGCTGATTGTGGTCCAGAGCGTCGGCACTTAGAGGACAAAGCTCTTTGCTTTGGCTCTTAGCAGAATAAGAGACAATTGTTGGCAGAGCGTCGAGAATGCCGAAGGCGTAACCGATTGTTGCCACGCCTTGAGGCATTTGGCTGTGTCGTCATCCATCATTCCTTTGACGGTGAATACCAAAGGAGTGAACGGGATGTTGTTGGCAGGAAGTCTTCTTCGTTTTCCAGCAGCTTGACCGTCCAAGAACTTCTTGATGTAGGCGTGACCACGTTCCGCAGATTTGATGGGTTGAACTTGGGGCGGAATGTAAGTCTCGACAGAGTCTCGGCAGGCAAGCGACACGACGGTTATATAGTTCTCTTGGGTAGGGGGGTGATACAGAGCGAAAACTTCGCAAATCGCGTCGATACTGGTGAAATAGTGCTGGGTTACAAGTTAGATCCTGTGATACTGCATGATTACACTGCTCAATCTAGCATAAAGAAGTGGATTAACCTTGAGAACGGCGGAGCTGTCCTTTATGATGCGTTGAAATATATCTGCCCCTGACCTACTGGGGTCTCTAGGTGTGCGGTGGTTGTGTAACAGGACATCGACCAAACCAGGTTTCACACTTGGTTTGAGCAGGGTCCTCGAATGTACTCAGATGTGTGGTTGTGTTCTGTTGCAGAACATCTCGCGTGCCAGCACTTTGTTGAATTTGGGCGCGACCTGCTTCCGCGCGCGTCTGGTGCTCATATGTGTGTGTGTGTTTTGTTGCAAAACATGCGTCGCACCAGCACAATTTTTGGTGCCGGGCGCACCTTGGCCTCTCGCGCGCCGAGACTGCTTGAGACTCTCTGTGGTGAGCGGGTTTTGTGACACAACATCTGATATTGCTGGCAAGTCACCATCCACAAATTACTGACGAACAATGTATGCCCTCTCTGACCTTGATCCCAGCCACCGATAAATATAACAACAACAACACCAACACCATGTCGCAAGTCTGAGAGCACAACATGATATAATGGCATGGTCATTGGTCAATGACTTGACTATTATTAGTTACGCATTCATATGTCCTCGAAATCGCTATGCTCAGCAAGCGGTCCGAACTTACTGACTTAACCATGGGCATCTACCTATGCCTACCTTGAACCTGCAACACTTGCGGCTACTTTACTTCTACAAGCAGCGATCAGGATGTGAATGGGCTCTTCCCTGGACATGGGCTGTATTCCAGAAGTCTCTCATACACAATCCCAAAGAACGCGAGGGTATCACGGTCCTGAAGTCCTTTTAGGTGCATGCAAGCTACCACATAACCACAAAGTCATTTGCTACCGGCTTATCCACCTTACACTTGTCTGTTATGAGAGCCTACCCGTCTACAGGCCCGTCTCATAGTCTATATTCTCGTAGTCTGTCTTGTAGTTGCAGATGCTTTTTCATGCTTTACACCACAGCAACGAGCGTCGAGGATTCCAAGCGACCTATACATGTACCAGTACCAGAAATTACAGGCTTATGTTTTCTTGTGAACTATCTTGCGGCTGCACCCCGCACATAACAGCTGGTGACAAATTGGTAGGGCCCATCCTGTCCCGCTGTTCTTCTCAGGGCACACTGTCTACATGCGCAAGCTACATATTCACGACGTATATAATCTGATTTTGCATGGCATCTGAAGGCGCTGAATATCCAGAAACCAAGTATCGGCTGAGGGAAAGGTGACTCATAGTGCGTGGGTGCGTCACTATACGACTAGTACTACATGAAAGCATTAGATACCAGGGTATGCAACAGAGCGTATGCAGGACACAACAAAGAGAAGCCAAAAAAGAAGTAGGATCAAAGTCTCTCTATGCCACATATTCACAATGTTTCGCTTCAGCGCTCTTGTATGTTTGGCTTGGTAGTGTGGACGAACTTCAGATATTGGGACGCCCACCATATAGCTTGCCACTCAGGTTCGCTTGCCAAACAGGTTCCATTATAGTAAATGCAGCCCATGTAGAGGATCTGCTCACTTAGCAATGTTTTTGGTGAACTATAGCAATTGGAAACTCAGATGCGACTAAGTTGAAACGAGACATGGTATCCCGCTTCACTGTTTCAGCCCTTAGTCGATGCTGTTGTGCAGTTTTCGGTAAGATGAGACGGACAGGCTAGAAAAGCTTGTATTGGTACTCTATGTGCCCCTAATATTAGCAGCCATCTTCCAGTAACCATGCAGGAATTGTAAGGCATACGCATATACGCGAGGATTACATCCCTGCATCGACCCAGCGACCAGGGCACACAACGCAGGGACACGAGCAACGACAGCTGCGCAAGGCTGGCGAACAGTCATAAGATTGAGTAATTGCCGTCAAAGAAGCTTATTATGGGCAACAGCGTGAGACAGCATCCTTCTCTGTTCTGGCAGGCAAGGTGCAAGTGACACCAACTGGTCAACATACTGTTCGCTAGTGTTTCACATATTTCTTTGTTTCCGCGCGCGAAATATAAACATTGACAAAGTCACTGCCTTCCCTGTAGTGGGGAAAAGGAGTTGATCACCAACACTCTATCTTGTAGCTATTCGTGTACTCTTAGTCTTCCACCATACTCTTTTAGCGCCATGAATACCATCGCTGTGCTCGCTGAACCTCTTCAACAACCCCTTGACTCGATCTTCCAGCAACCCACGGCAACGCCCCACGAACCATCTGCTACAATTCCCGTTGAAAACCCTGTCAAAAAGCCCGTCGTGGCCAAAACGATCAAACACCTGCCTGCACCAAACCTACCCAATGCCAAGAGGTATAAACGAACCTCCCTCGAAGCCCGAGCGTACGCCTTTATTCGAACCAGTCTACTAAACGACAAAGATGTCGATTTGGAGAAGTTACGCGCCTATGATCAAGTCTACATTAATGAAAAGCTCAAAGAATACAAAGTGGACAAATTGTTCCCAAAGGCTCAGCGAGACGATCAGGCTTTACGGGACTTCCGAAAACTCGTCAAAAAATGCATTCGTTACTTGTTTCAAGTTCCCACAGACTTGCCGTATCGGCTCGACCACTGCAATGTCGGTAGCGTTTACGCCGGGATCGGTCTTTTCATTACGAAAGAAACTACAACGGACGACCTTGCTTCGGACTTCAAGAAGTTCGAGAAGAAGAATAGCGAACTCGCTTGGGCGAAGGTGACTACACGAGACCATGACTCGTGCTTCACCAACAAATGGGTAGAGGAGGGAGAGGAACTGAAAAGGGGGAAGTGGTGGAAGCCTCGTTGGCAGGATAACGATAAGGACACGGTGGTAGAGGAGGGAAAGTTGGCATATAAGGCCAACTTCCTAATTTACGGAAGGTTAATGTTTGCGAATCATGATGATCGCGGTCATTTCATGTTCGCCCCCTTTCAACCAAAAACGCCTATCGTGGCCGGCCACAGCATCACCGGAACCGTCACCATCGAGCCACAACCCGTGGACAAAGGTCGAGTCCTCAAAGTCGGTGACCAGCTCTTGATCTACTACGACGACAACATGGATTTCGACGGGAAAAGTGGATTTCAGTTCTTGCCGGATTCAGATGAAAAGGGAGAAGATGGTGGTGCGGTGAAGTGGGGTGGAGAAGGCGAAGTTGTTGTGGACGAGGAGGCGGAGTGGGAGGCCGGCTTACCGGAGATGTTCGATGATGTCAAGGCGGATAGCGACTTCGAGTTTGAAGAGTCTGGCGCAGAGGGTGATGTTGAGGTGGTGTTGAAGAAGAAGAAGAAGGCGACCAAGAAAAAGGCGCCGGCGTCTAATAGGAAGGGAGTTGCTAAACGTTGCCGAAGTGTGGTTTAATAGCAGGGAGGTGACGTGGGGGGAATGAGAGAGCCGAGACGAAGTTCTCTTACTTGTAACAAAACAAGATGCCGAACACGGTGCAACGAGGTATTTCATACGAGATTTCTATGCTCCAACATCTTGTCCTGAGTTCTGGTAGGTCTCGTCGTCCTATTTCAGTGGCGACCAACCCTAGTGGCGATAACCTGTCATCTTTCGTTGCGACTCTATACTATCAAGAGCCAAGCATGAATTTCTCGTAGAGTTGTCAGAGATGATGCAATGGAACATACCACGCGGGTTGTCTGCGATACGAGCTTGGGGGCAACCAACAAGCCATGACGGAACGAAGCGTAACATATAGGATTTATCTATTTGACCAGTGTGTGCGGCGGGTTAGCACTTGGCAAATCTACGACCATATCGCGTCCGCTCACATTTCATGTAACCGTTCCGAGCTTTGTCTT
>JASBWT010000036.1:0-203046 GCA_030039255.1 Naganishia friedmannii
TCTAACCCCTAACCCCTAACCCCTAACCCCTAACCCTAACCCCAACCCCTAACCCCTAACCCCTAACCCCTAACCCCAACCCTCTACCCTAACCCCTAACCCCTAACCCCTAACCCCCTACCCCTACCCCAACCCCAACCCCTACCCCAACCCCTACCCTAACCCCAACCCCAACCCCTACCCCACCCCTAACCCCTAACCCCTAACCCCTACCCCACTAACCACCCCTAACCCCTAACCCCTAACCCCTAACCCCTACCCCTAACCCCTAACCCCTAACCCCTAACCCCTACCCCTAACCCCTAACCCCTAACCCCTAACCCCTAACCCCTAACCCCTAACCCCTAACCCCTAACCCCTAACCCAACCCTAACCCCTAACCCCTAACCCCTAAGACTCCAACGCCGAATCGGCAGAGTCCGAGAGCGACGAAGCAGACTCGGACAACCAACAATACAACCCGAACTCTGGCGAGAGGGAACAAAGGCAAGGCTCGACGGCGTCAATAGGGTCTATCGAGATTGTCGAAAACCCCGCGGTACTACCTCGTTCTCGTATTCCGGTTTCGGCCTCTCGACGAAGAGAACGGTTGCCGACACCTCCCGCAATCCAACCTTGGCGGCCCCGAACATCTCCAGTAGCCCCTCCCGCTCGGGCACCAGTACCTTTGGCCAACAACCGAGCCCGACCTGCTGCTCCGGTTCGTCATCCTGGGTCGTCTTCCTTTCAATTCGAAAATGACGAAGCGGCCTTGGACTGTTTGGCGTCACTCCCGACGACGTACAAGCAGCTACCTCCTTCAGTGGCGAAAGCATTTTCGGATGCTGCTGAAAGGGTCGCGAACAACTTTTTAGCTGGTCCGCCTAGTGACAAGGACGTTCTAGACTTTCTGTGTCTACCGAAGATAGGTTTGGCCCCTGGACAGGCAACTACTGCCAGGGACCGCCTACTTCTTTATCCGGATATACCGCTTCCAAAGGTACCGTCTGACTATTCGCAAGTCGAACGATCATCGCCTTCAGCCATCAAGCAAGTGGAAGTCGGTCGACTTGGTCACGCGGCTAGGATCCTCGGCGGTTTCAGTTCGGCACCAAGTCGAACAGCCGAAACCATCGATATCCTCAAAGCCAAGCATCCGGAAGGCCGTCGAAATCCGTTTGGTCCTCTTCCCGGTCCGGCTCAACATACACCACCTCCGACTGAAGCCATCATCGAGGCTCTATACTCGTTTAAACCCGATACCGCTCCTGGTGTTTCGGGATGGACAGTGCCTCTGCTCAAACTCTCTATACGGTCCGATTCGTTTAAGAAAATGCTCACTGTCCTGGTCAGCATGGTTTTGGCCGGTACCGCTCCCGGAAAAGGGCTGTTGTGCTCTTCTCGACTCGTCGCGCTCGAAAAACCTGACGGAGGAGTTCGGCCGATCGCAGTTGGTGAACTCATTTATCGACTCTGCACGAAGGCAGTTTTACGACATACATTCAAACCGGACTTTCTATCGACTGGACAATTCGGAGTCGGAACAAAAGGAGGAGTGGAACCCTTGATTAGGTCTGTTCAACGCGTTATCGATGCATCAGTAGAAGACGCCGAATACACTCATGTCACCTCATTGGACTTTTCCAATGCGTTCAACACTCTCGACCGGTCCGACATGGCAAAGGCGGTTAAACAGCACGCTCCGGGTCTCTACCGACTAGCCAAATGGGCTTACGATAAGCCTTCCAGTTTGGTAATCGGCGGCGGCGGCAGTGATGTAACTCGGATCCAGTCGGCACAAGGAGTTCGCCAAGGTGATCCACTCGGTCCTTTGTTGTTCTCCATCGGTATCCGCCCCATACTCGAAAAGCTGTCCCGACGACTCGGCTCGGAGTGCGTCGTTCTAGCCTATCTAGACGATGTGTACATCCTCAGCAAATCGGACGAAACTCTTGAAGAAGTGTCAGATTTCTTCGAGGTAGCAGGCCTTTCCCTGAAGCTCAATTCGGAGAAGTCCTTTACAACTTCCCTCACCGAAATCAACAGTCGCGGGCTAAAAATGCTCGGTTCCTGTGTCGGGCCTTCGTGGGCCAGACGAGCGTTCCTAAAGACCAAAGTCAGCGAGCTCGAGACAAAGATCAACAAGTTGGTCGATGTCCCTCATCAGCATGCCTTGCTGTTACTCCGACAATACATGCAGCAGGACCTCCGACACCTCCAACGCTGCCTTGTCACCGACGATATCGAATCGGAGTGGGAAGGGCTCGACTCGATCATCTGGAAAGCTGCTCTTCGACTTCGAAGTTCTTCCGATCCGGCGGAATCCGTCCACCAAGACGAGAGAATCATATCTCTGCCGGTAAAATTGGGAGGCCTAGGATTACTGTCTTATAAGACGTGTGCTCCTTTGGCATATGCAGCTGCCTCGGAAACCTCCGATAAGCTGCTGGAACCACTCCTTGGACCTCCGCTTTTACCTCCGACCCTGACTGATCCCGAGGACCCCGAGTCCATCTCACCTCAACGAGTCCGATGCGGCAAAGCGTTTGAAGCGCAACAGGAAAGCCTTTTCCATACACTCGACGACCACCAAATAAAAACCGTTCTTGAATCGGCGTCGGGTTTGGGTAGAAAGTGGCTTTCTGTCATTCCGTTTTATCAGGCTTTGCGGCTGACGGACTTTGAGATGTCGGCCGCCCTCCACCATCGAACTTTGAACCCTGGATCGGCTGTTTGCTCCCTTTGTGGAGTTGTGAATACCGCTGGCCACCCGGAAGTCTGCAAGAAGGGAACGCCATGGTTTGTCGCTCGGCACGAACAAGTGCACTACGCCATCAAACGGGCACTCGAATGCGCCGATGGAGTCCGAGTTGCCGTCGAACCATACATCGCCGATACGAACAGAAGGAACGACCTTCGATTAACTGGTTCAGGAGCATCCGGCCTCTCCAACCACGAATACGATGTCACCGTCGTTTCCCTCGCCGACCGAGACTCAGTCGAGACTCACATTCCGCCCCAAACTCAACCCATCAAATCTGCGGAACGTGGTCACGCCTATATCAAGAAGTTTCTTGACGGTCAAGCTGCCGGCAAACGAAGGAGACTTCCGGCCAACAACATCCCATTCACTCCTTTGGTATTCACCGTCGGAGGAATGATGGATGACGATACAGCGAAGTGCCTCAAGGCGTGGCAGTCATCGGTCACACCTTCAGCATTCTCGACGCTCTGCCAACAACTGTCTCTTATCCTGCTAAGAGCCAAAGCCAAGAGCTTTGTACTCTGCGTACCGACAGCTTTCGACTCTGGACATACCTCGGCAACACTCGCCGCAATAGCCATCTAGGAAGACCGACTTTACTATAGAGTTTCCTCTTTCTCAGTTTTTCCTTTAGACTATAGTTTCCCGATTATCAGTGCTTTTACCCTGTTGTATAATTAGTGTTGAGACCTATGGCATGCCCTACCCCCTAACCCTCATCGCCACGGTTCGTGTTTGTTGTGTTGTTAAGCCTCGTACGTTGGAACGTTCGTCCTTGACGCGACTCTGACTGATCATTCAAAGGCATCACAGGAAGGTAACGTCTTTAATCCGTCAAGCTTTGGAACCGGAAACTGAACGATATCTGCCTCGGTTGTAAGTCGTCAACCGATTCAAGTGTCTGAAAAGACGCGACTCTGACTGATCATTCAAAGGCATCACAGGAAGGTAACGTCTTAATCCGTCAAGCTTTGGAACCGGAAACTGAACGATATCTGCCTCGGTTGTAAGTCGTCAACCTATTCAAGTGTCTGAAAAGAAAACTCTTGCTGACTTGTCAACTTTTCAGATTGTTTTCTTTCTTTCGCTTCTTCGTGGGTACTTTATTTCTGACATTGCCAGAAATAAATGGGTATCTAATTTTCTTTGTTGTCTTTGGGTTCGCACTTGGCTGTTTAGAAATCGCTCTACCGGGTCTCTTGCGACTTGTCCTTTGGGGTTTTTTCTGGTCTTGGATCTGTAAGTTTATTTCTGACAATGCCAGAAATAAAATCGACCGCCAACTTCTCTCCTTTTCTGCAAAGTCTTTCCCTGGGCTTGTCTCTTGTTTGTCAGTGAGTTATTTATGACTTTGCCAGAAATAAATCCCTTGCTCATTGCATCTTTGCTTTGGGTGTTCTTCTTTCAGACTTGGATTGTGTTTCGACCGGGTTGTGCCAATTGCCGTACAACTTCTTTCGTTTGCTTTCCGGTAAGTTATTTATGACATTGCCAGAAATAAAACGCCCACTCATTTTATCTTTGCCTTTGACATTCGTCTTCAAGACATTGCCTGTTTCCGACTTGTTGATGCCAACTGCCTCACGACTTTTTGTTTTGTTTTCTTGTCGGTACGTTTATTTCTGGAATTGCCAGAAATAAAATCGAAGCTGAACTTTGGTTATTCTTTACTTGTTTGCTGTTGTTGCAGAAACTCAACTTGGTATCTCCGCTTCGTATGATTTTCCATTGCGCTTTGTCAATTCTTTGACGGGTAAGTTATTTCTGGCAATGTCAGAAATAAAGCATTGGCTCAGCTTCGACTTTATGCCTTGTATTCTGTGGTACAGACTATCGCTGCAATACTTCACTGCTGCGAATTGTCCTCTTTGAACACGTACTTGTTTTAACGTTAATGTAAGTTGTTTTGTCTTATGTAAACACACTCGAGGCCAAGCTGACATCGCCGCGGTTCGTGTTTGTTGTGTTGTTAAGCCTCGAAGGAAGCCGACTGCACGGTTCGTGTTTGTTGTGTTGTTAAGCCTCGAAGCCTCGAAGCCTCGAAGCCGACTGCACGGTTCGTGTTTGTTGTGTTGTTAAGCCTCGAAGCCTCGAAGCATCGGAGTCTCGAAGACGTCCTCCCTCATGCCGCAACAACGTGGCAAGCGGTCCGATCCTGGGACTTGTCCTGCGTGTGCCAGACCGTGCAACGACTTGTTGGAGCACGTTCGACAGCGCCACAAGAACCACGTTTTTACTCAAGCAGACTTTGTCGGTACGCAAATCAAGGTCTGTTTGTGTGGCAGTGCCGCTTTAGGACTCGAAGGGATTCGGAAACACAAGCAGCGGTCGAAGACATGCCCGTACGCTGCCGAAATCGAGCCAGTTGCCAGCGAATCCGAATCTGAGTCTGACGAGTCGCACGAACAAAGTTGTGGCTCGGACGATCAACAACACCAACAAGATCCGAACTTTGGCGAGAGGAATCAAAGACAGGAATCGGTGGAATCCATCGATTCCATAGAGATAGTCGAACGTCCCGGGGCTTTACGCCCTTCACGAATTCCGGTCTCAGCGTCTCGGCGAAGGGAGCGACTACCGACTCCTCCCGCAATCGAACCTTCACGACCTCGAACCCCACTGGTGCCTCTTCCCGCTCGAGCACCAGTACGCCTGGTCCACAACCGAGCCCGACCTGCTGCTCCGGTTCGTCATCCTGGGTCGTCTTCGTTTCAATTCGAAAATGACGAAGCGGCCCTGGACTGCTTGGCGTCACTTCCAACGACGTACAAGCAGCTACCTCTTTCAGTAGCAAAGGCATTCTCAGATGCCGCTGAAATGGTAGCGAACTCCTTCTTAGCTGGTCCGCCCAGGGACAAGGACGTTCTAGACCTTCTGTGTCTACCGAAGATAGGTTTGGCCCCTGGTCAGGCAACTACTGCCAGGGACCGCCTAGTTCTTTATCCGGAAGTACCACTCCCGAAAGTACTATCCGAAAATACACATGTCGAACGATCTTCACCTTCAGCAGTCAAACAGGTTGAAGTCGGACGACTCGGTCACGCGGCTAGGATTCTCGGTGGTTTCAGTTCGGCACCAAGTCGAACAGCCGAAACCATCGAAATCCTCAAGGCAAGAAATCCGGAAGGCCGTCGAAATCCGTTTGGTCCTCTTCCCGGTCCGGCCCAGCATACGCTACCTTCTACCGAGGCCATTATCGAAGCTCTTTACTCGTTTAAACCCGATACCGCTCCTGGTGTTTCAGGATGGACGGTGCCTTTACTCAAGTTGGCTGTTCGGTCGGACTCGTTCAAGAAAATGCTCACTGTCCTGGTCAGCATGGTCTTGGCCGGTACCGCTCCCGGAAAAGGGCTGTTGTGCTCTGCTCGGCTGGTTGCCCTCGAAAAGCTGGACGGAGGAGTTCGACCTATCGCCGTCGGAGAACTCATTTACCGACTCTGCACCAAGGCCGTCCTTCGCCATACGTTCAAGCCGGACTTTTTATCGACTGGACAATTCGGAGTCGGAACAAGAGGAGGAGTAGAACCTCTGATTAGGTCGGTCCAACGTGTCATCGACGGATCAGTTACCGACGTCGAATACACCCATGTTACCTCGTTGGACTTTTCCAATGCGTTTAACACTCTCGACCGGTCCGACATGGCGAAAGCAGTCAAGCAGCACGCGCCGGGTCTCTACCGACTAGCCAAATGGGCTTACGATAAGCCTTCCAGTATGGTAATCGGTGGTGGAGGCAGTGACGTGACTCCGATCCAATCGGCTCAAGGAGTTCGCCAAGGAGATCCGCTAGGTCCCTTGCTGTTCTCTATCGGTATCCGCCCCATACTCGAAAGACTGTCGCAACAACTCGGTCCGGAATGCATTGTTCTAGCCTACCTAGATGATGTTTACATTCTCAGCAAATCGGACGATACCCTTCAAGAAGTGTCGGACTTTTTCGAAGTATCAGGACTTTCTCTGAAACTTAATGCAGAAAAGTCCTCCATGACGTCGGTCGTCGAAATCAACAGTCGCGGCCTCAAAATGCTAGGCTCCTGTGTCGGGCCTTCTTGGGCAAGGCGGCTGTTCTTGAAGTCAAAGTCACCGAGCTCGAAGCAAAGGTCAACAAGCTGGTCGATATCCCGCATCAACATGCACTCCTGTTGCTTCGACAATGTATGCAGCAGGATCTTCGACACCTTCAACGCTGCCTTGTCACCGAGGATATCGAGTCGGAGTGGGAAAGGCTAGATTCTATCATCTGGAGAGCCGCTCTTCGACTTCGAAGCTCTTCCGATCCGGCAGAATCCTTACGCCAAGACGAGACCATTATGTCACTTCCGGTCAAAATGGGAGGCCTAGGGTTACTGTCTTACAAGACATGTGCTCCTCTGGCATATGCAGCTGCCTCGGAAACCTCCGGCAAGCTGCTAGAACCTCTCCTCGGACCTCCGCCTTTACCGCCGACCCTTACCGACGACGACCCCGATTCCATCTCGCCTCAGCGAGTTCGATGCGGCAAAGCTTTCGATGCCCAACAGGAAACCCTTTTTCACACCCTCGACGACCACCAAATAAAAACCGTTCTTGAATCGGCGTCGGGTTTGGGTAGAAAGTGGCTTTCGGTTGTTCCGTTTCACCAGGCTTTACGCCTAACGGACTTTGAGGTTTCAGCTGCCCTCCATCATCGGACCTTGAACCCCGGTTCAGCCGTTTGCTCCCTTTGCGGGGTAGTGAATACCGCTGGACACCCTGAAGTCTGCAAGAAAGGTACACCTTGGTTCGTCGCTCGACACGAACAAGTCAAGTACGCTATCAAGCGCGCGCTCGAGACGGCAGACGGAGTCCGAGTCGCGGTGGAGCCCTACATCGCCGACACCAATCGTCGAAACGATCTACGAGTGACCGGTTCCGAAGCTTCGGGCTTGTCGAACCGCGAGTACGATGTCACCGTCGTCTCGCTTGCCTGCCGAGACTCTGTCGAGACTCACATCCCGCCCCATATCCAATCCATCAAATCTGCGGAACGTGGTCACGCCTACATCAAGAAGTTCCTCGATAGTCAAGCAGCCGGTAAACGAAAGCGACTCCCGGCCAACAATATCCCGTTCACTCCTTTGGTATTCACCGTCGGAGGAATGATGGATGACGATACAGCGAAGTGCCTCAAGGCGTGGCAGTCATCGGTCACACCTTCAGCCTTCTCCACCCTCTGTCAACAATTGTCTCTGATTTTTTTGAGTGCCAAAGCCAAGAGCTTTGTACTCTGCGTACCGACAGCTTTCGACTCCGGACATGCCTCAGCAATACACGCCAAACTAGCCAACTAGGAAGACCGAATTTACTATAGACTTTCCATCTTTTTCACCTCTCTCTGAGACTATAGTTTCCCGTTCATCAAGTGCTTTTACCCTGTTGTATAATTAGTGTTGAGACCTATGGCATCCCCTACCCCTAACCCCTAACCCCTAACGTCATGATTGTATCCTTTGAAGGAGAGTGTTAAGCAAACATATATCAACCGCATCTCTCTAGGAAGGAGAGTGTTAAGCAAACATATATCAACCGCAGCTCTCTAGGACGTACTCAAAAGCAAAAGGTTCAGTGGTGGGCTTACCCAGTCGCAATGAGCCGTAAACCTACATGACAACATCATTTCTTGCTGCATGTTTGGCCTGCATGTTCTTTACCTCCATCGGGTAAACATGTGTCGCTCAACATAGCCTCTACGGTCTGTTGACTCACCCTTCAATTCTTCCTGAAAGCCAAGGCAGCCACCTTCGAGTGCAAATCCTCTCAGATTCAACATCCTATTTCTATGCTTTCACTCAAGGTATTTAAGATTGAATACACCGGAAGAGTATCTTTTGCGCTAGTTCTCTCTACAGCGGCTGAGCTATCTGAGAACATTGAGCGAATCTTGCTCTCCATTCTTTTCTCATATCTTCTTTAGTACCACACTAATACCGGTCGGCTATGTGCCCCTCCAGTTGATAATCACATTGGTTACCATACGGTAAGAATGAACGATTTCCTTGCACGGCGCTCGAGGGTCGTCTAAGTAGACGCTTACGAATTCATCACTTTTAGCAACCGAGCCGTGCTGACAAATGCGTTGGCTGCGCAAACGTCAACTTGGCTGACGTCACAAGATCGGGTAGCTTGTATCCACTGGGAGAGTCCATTCGGGGCCCAAAGTTGAACCCGGAACGCCGCTTCCAAACGTCGTTTCAGTTGCTGCTTACGGCATCTACCGAGTTGAACGTCTACCTGGACGGCCCTATTCTACCATAGCGTTTTATCACATCTTGCGGTATGGCGTGGTGCTAGATAGTGGACATCAAGCTATGATCGATTTGACACCGAATGCAAGTGGATGTGAACATAAGATCGAGATTAAAGGTAGACGAGGGGCACGCCACGCCACCCCACGCCACGCCACGCCACGCCACGCCACGCCACGCCACGCCACGCCACGCCACGCCATGCCACGCCAGGCCACGCCAAGATGAGTAGACCCGCTTCAAGAAGATAGAGATGATTCTTCCGAGGTACGACAGTTGCAGAGATGACTGATGTTCGGCGAACGCACTCAACGCTGCATACTTAAAAGGAGATGAAACGAATCCAATGTGTGTAGCCAAGGATCAGTTGACGGGTAGCTACTTCATAGCAAACGAACTTAGGCAATTTTTCATGTAGGAAGGTAAGGAAGAGACGTGGGTGGTGGCGCATCCAAAGCGAGAAGAAGATCATTACAGCATAATCCGAACCAACGAACGAAAGATGTTCATAGGCTTTGGGTTCATGCGCGTCCGCTGTGCTACCGGAATCAATTGTTTTTAGGCACGACAGGCGCACGTTCAGTTAAATCGATGACGTCAGTTCTGCCCCCTGTATGAGGTGGGCAGAATTGAGTCATAGGCCTGCAGTCCCTGTCCAGAGTGGCCCGAGGATGTGTCCGGAGACGCTCACCACCGCTATATCCGGATACGCTGAAGCGACTTCCTTTCATGAGAATCTCCGCTTAGTACAAATCAAGTACAGCGGTATCTCGGTACAATCACATCCTAACCTTGCCAATCCTTACCCTCGTGGATAGCTCATTCCTCAATAACATCAAGACGAATTTGGCTTCTTGTAGTCTTGTGCGTCCTTTGATCCTTGGAAATAATCATTTGCGATGAGCAATCCGTTTGAGGCTAGGTTTTTCAGGGATGCTGGGGACACGTCGAGACGATGGGCTGTGTCAGACTCTGTTTGTTGAAGTCTAACATACCAAGAACAAAAGTCGTTGACATCTTTGTATCTTCGATCAAAAGCTTGGTCGTCTGTGGCGGGACCAGAAGGCTGATTGACATATATGTTTTTGCCATACCAGTTAGGGTCAGGCAAGGCCCGGCTATCCAAGTAGCAATATTCGGCTACTTGTCGTGTGTTCACGTTCTCTCCTGGGGGTGAATAGTCGTCCCTGCCATTGCTCTCTTTTACCATACTGGCTGTAACTGGCCTCAGACCCCCATCCATATTATAAGCGATGGTAGGATTATAACTCAACCGTGAATTTGGGTCTCCCTCCTGACTGAGGCCATTTAACCATTCCCTGAGGCTTGAGGGACCTTTCGCGGTAGCGTCTTCTGTTGGCAACCCTGTGAGCATGTGCAAACCATTCTTCACATTGACTTTCATCTTGTCCTCAGAAGAACAGTCGCCACAGTCCTCATAGATGAACACGCTCTTCACCGTACTATCTTGAAATGCCGCCATGAGAGCTCTACGTGAGAGGTTGATTAACATGTCACCATGACCGCATTTGAATATGTGCTTACCTTGGCCACACCACTTCGTCTTTTGCATCCAAGGGGAAGTTAACGGTCAATTGCAAGGCGCCTTCGACTCGGAGCGGAAACAGATTGAGAGTTATCTCGCCCCTTGTGGCATCATCAGTCGCCTGCATGACTGTCGGTGTCGGCTTGTTTTCTCCGTCGCCAAAGAAGTCCTTCGGGGCCCCAAAGACGACAGCTGGAATCCAGCTGTACAATGTTCTGGGTCAGGCTACGTGTTGACAGACACTCATATAGGGATATACCGGAACCTACCTCGACGATACCTCGAGAATCGCAATTGCAAGTGCTGCGGTCTCGGTCCAGTACTCTTCCGATCGTTTTTCTGCGGGCATTTTTGCCATGTCATTTCGGGTGGGTTGACCATTCCAGAGTTTCACCGTGTGATACGTCCGGGCCGAAGTAAGAGGCTGAGCCAGAGCTGAACCCAATTTAACATAACACGCGTGTTATCTCGGCCCCACGCCGGGTACTAGGATATCTCGATTTTTATAAGAGTGAACGTACCATGGCAGATGCTAATCGCCAATAATGCGCTCCGAAGCAGTCGCATGATATGAGAGAAAATGAATGTTGTTTTTCGTGTTTAAGGGGCCGCATTGAATACAGTCGAGTCCTTTTCCACAATGTGTTTCCTCTTATAAGTATCTATATAGTGTACATGATCAATAAGCCCTTAGTCTACAGGTTCCCCTTGTTTATATAAAGGAGTGATTTGGGCTTTACTGTCCCGTACAGAAGATACACATTGCTTCAAATATGCAAAGTGGTTTCAGGATATTACGTCTTTTGCGTGACTCACGGGCTATTGACTGGTTAGGGGCGAGCGCAAAGGGGGTTTACTCCTTGAAGGCCAGACAAAGGAACCGAACAAGCTGAAGGTGGTACGTCATATCAACTTTGTCCCCGTATCAAGCAAGATGACTCCTTTCTGTTCCATTCACCTTGTAATATCCCTTGGGGTTGTATACGCCATACACACTGCCAGCTTGTCTCTCGCTTTCATGCGATTTTCATCGAACGCTCTGCTAAATCAGTTAGTGGTAACCCCTGTTCCGATATATTCAATTGACCAGTATGAGTATGAGTATGAGTATGAGTATGAGTATGAGTATGAGTATGAGTATGAGTATGAGTATGAGTATGAGTATGAGTATGAGTATGAGTATGAGTATGAGTATAAGTATGAGTATGAGTATGAGTATGAGTATGAGTATGAGTATGAGTATGAGTATGAGTACGATTGTCCATGTAGGCTATTCAGATGATTGAGTATCATACTTATCTGCTTGGGCTGGATGGTGAAAAATACTTATATGTAATCATTGGATAGTCATCCTTTTATTTTCTCAAGATTCAGCAGTATAAAGACTCGAACTGAATCAGCAAGCTTCATTGTTGATTATATTGGTTAAATTCGTTAAATTCTCTATCAGTTGCCTTGCCATCCGAGAATGATAATGCATTGATGATCGTAAACAGCCATCGTAACTTGGTCTGAGTAATGCATCTCACTCTTCAACTCATGAACGATTGGCTGGCGCAACAGAGCACCCCTGTTGTTATGATACGCGCTTTTCTTTGAGTAGTATCGGAAAACTGGTAGATTACTCCTAAGTTACGCGTATTCCATTTTAGAACTCGTGTGACGTATAATATTCGGTACTTGGCATACAAATATTAATAAGTTATATTAGGGCAACTTAGCTAAGATAGCTAGAAGGCGTAGCATTCTACACCTGTACTTCAAAAAGACTCATGAAGGAACAGCAGAAGTGTTTGCGTGCAACGCCACTTTGATCGGTCAGCTGGCACAGGAAGACAATATAGTTTCTCATGCCGCAGGGAGACCCGCTGGCGAATTTATTCGGTGCTTTGTAGAAATTGAATGCGATGAGTACTCCTCATAGAGTACTGGGTATCGTATACAGATATCCAGGTGAGTACTGAGTATGAGTGTGAGTATAAGTATAAGTATAAGTGTGAGTATGAGTAGTCATCCGCTCGGACATTCGCTGCTGAGTAGTTGTAGTCAACGGCTCATTTGCAACCGCTAAGCGTGAATGAGCAGCTTCTCTCCCACTTTGTCAACTTACTGGGCCACATTAAAACGCAATCGTCATTCAGGTGCTGACCCTGCTGCTGTATTCTTGTCCCCAAGTTCCTGGATCCAGCTTGCAAAGCTTCTAGGAAGTGAGTACTGCTGCTGGAACAGAGTTCCGAATGAATATGAATATACTGAATAAACGCGATTGTTTCTATTCAGATTTGGATATGAATACGAATATGAATAGCAGCATCCTCGGATTTGCGCATCAGAATGAATAAATAGCAGCGGTTTATTCACTTTATCGAGCGAAAAATGGATAAATTATTCATATCTGAATAAATTTGAATAAAAGTCTATTTTTGTGAATATGAATATGAATATGGATATGGCCATTGGCATGACGATGGATAATTTTATTCAGATTGAATTATTCATCGGAACTCTGTGCTGGAATTGACACCAGAATGACCAGTAGCCGGTAGGCCAGCGCAGATTCGTGAAAAAGATGTGGAATCGTTGCCTACGTACACCACAATAGCAGTAGCAGTGATACATAAGCTTTAACAATGAAGTTTTCATGGTGGAGTGTAGACATCCGCACGACTTTGGCCTCCTTCGAATAAAGTTAACAACAAAGTCAATATTTAACTTTGACTTTCACTCTGACTCTGCCCTGTCACAGATGTTTGAATGTGGTCAGAATGCACCAATGTAAGTGTCAGCATGACGTTATTCCAAGGTAATATGAGGAGTGTTTCAGAACCCGTTCGCCTGAATGAAGAGTCGTCGCTAGTAGGGTGATGAGCTGTAGCAAGAAAGAGGAGCCATTGAACTGGCTCCTGGATGTTGGACTGTTGGAACACTACCAGGTAAAGATCTTTCACATAGCACCTCACCTTTGACTTGAATACCAGTTTCTCCCTTCGTGCGTCTCCAATGAGTCATAGGGTACAGGAGGGATATTGGAGTGCGAGACGGATGCTTACCGAGACGAGTGGTGATGTGGTTGAGATAGATTGTCGCTCTGCAATATGTCTGTGAGAGCTGTTCAAGAGGCAACGTGCGGGGACGGCAGGGTATTGTTTCGTTCAGTAGAAGTGTAGCCAATATCTTGATTGGCTCGCGAAATACAAACGGGGTTTTTTTCGCAGCGGTACACTTGGCCTGGTCTCATGCAGGTCAGTGAGAATTGCTCTATACGCAACCATTAAGCTGTGAAGAGCCAAGTTACTTTCTCTAAGCAGACCTACAATCGCTCCCTACGGTACGAGTTGCCAAGTCAAAGCTTGTCTACTATAATGGTCTAATGGCTCGGAGATACACAGTTGTTATGTAATACGCACCTGTCTTAGCGACTATAGCCAGTCGATGATACTTGTATCTGAGGACGTAAGGTCGCGGGTCCATGATCCTCAATACTGAAACTTTGAAAGAATAACATCAATTACTTGATTCAATATTGCGCAAGTCATATTCAATCTAAGTTACAAGTAGTATCTTTGAAGCTTCCTTTATATAGTTGTCCAGCTACTGGCAGAGCTCAGGAGATGACTCGCAATAGGTGATGATCACCAGGCGATGGATCATTGGGTGACGCTCTGTGACTGATGATCAGTGGGTGATGATCAGTGGGTGATGATCATTGGTTGATGATCAGTGGGTGATGCTCATTGGTGGTCCGCACTTTGCTGATGTCCATTGGCAGCTGAGGCGCTAGTGTAGAGGCTCGCCTACTGCGCATAAACAGTAGTTGGGATCCTTGGCTACCAGGCAGAGTGAAGGGAAAGCGGTCACTCTAAGGCACGCAACTACGCACGCGTTGCTCTGACCTTATCCTGCACAATACAGCGACTGGGGTGATAGATATATCTTAGAAAAGGGGAAACGCTACAAGAAGAAAGTTTCCTCCCAGTCTCGATTCGGGGCCTGCCGCTTGGAAAGAGTCGTCTTACCGTTTTGCTATAACGGCTGTATTTTCAAAGCAGAATGTTCTTATACTAAGATGCTCTTGCAGTAAATTCATGTATTCAACTTCAGGGGTCAAGCTCACATTCAAGCGGACTGACCGTGAGTTTGGTAGTTAAAAAGTTCATCGTTGACTGAAGTCAAACTCACGAAACTGATTTTGAGTTTCATGTATCTCTCCATCTGACCATGAATTTATTCGATGGATAAGCTCACGCGGAGCTCTAGTGGAGTGTGATGTATGTCCTACCAGTATGTGACATCGCCTCGGAACCAAAATTGTCGCAGAACAGGGTAGTCTCGAGAGCGTACGACCCATTGGGAACGGACACTATGACTGTCAGCATTGTCACCAGTCTTCATCGTTCGTCCTCATGACACTCAAACCGTAATATCGGTGTGGCTCAGGAGAACATTGAAAGTGGAAGCAGACGGCGATTGCAAGGTGTCTGCTTCTTTGTCTGCCAGCTGCTGCATACACGTCAGGGCAAGTTCTGACTCTTCGACGGTGTAGTAAAACGAAGGTGGAGACCAGTCGTCCGGTTCTTCATTAGAAGACGTCTTGTCACCCTCGAAGACGGAATCGTCAGCGTTGGCAAAGTAACGGCTGCTTCTGCTCCGCCTCCCAAACGCTTCACCTTTCTCTTTCGGAGTTCCGTTTGGCGCTCACGATTCTTACGCTTCTTCTCCCCAGCGATCCACAACGTCTCCTTATCGGCCGGCAACATACCGTCGGACGATGTGCCTTGAAGAACCATGGCGGTCATGGAAAGGTGCGCAGGTGTGGTTAGTTGGCGCTGATCTGACAGGCAGTCAGAGTGTACGGCAAATGTTTCCTCAACAAATTACGTCAATCCATGCAGGCTGCTGCGAAGAGGGGATAGTGGTCAGCATCAAGCACCTTCATACCCGCCTTTTACCCCCGACGGAAAACTGAGCCAACCTTCAAATCTCTACTTCTCTCGCTGGGACGGCTAGCGATACGTAACGGTCACGAATGTAAAATTGAAAATAACGCCGACCGCGTGGCGATCTTACGTAAGGAATCGAAGAAATGCTATTGTTACCGCGTTGTTAGCGTCACAATCTGAACTTTTGACCCCACCATTGGATGGATCCTTTATTATTATCGCCCCCCAATCGTTATGTTTTTCGCCCTTTTTCATGTCGGCCCACACGAACCTCTGCGAATAGGGTTTGACGAAACGGAAGGCATTCGTCGTTGTGAGTGAGGGTTCATCGCTTTGCTCATTTTGCCTCTCAACAACAAGCCTCGCCATCTCATCGTGACCGCAACTCGTCTTCAATATGCCGCCGTCTCTCGCCTCCACACAAGCAAAGTCTGTCCTCATCTCTGGAGGAAGTATCGCAGGTCCTGCAGTAGCATGGTGGCTTCATCGATACGGCTTCAAGACGACCTTGGTGGAAAGATGGACAGAACTCCGACCTGGTGGACAAAACATTGATGTAACAAATCAAGGTGTAAGTAAGCTCATTTTCTTAATCTTGGTTGTTGGCTCGGAGAGTCATGGTGGAACTATCTGTGCCTGACGGTGGCTGTTAGCGAGAAGTAGTACGACGTATGAACTTGGAGTCCGCGATCCTAGCTGCAAATACCGGGGAGAAAGGTTCACTCTTGACAGATGCGGATGGAAACGAACGTGCTTCGATGATGCTCAGTGACGGCAACAACTTTACTCTGACAAACGACACCGAGATTCTGCGCGGTTCTTTCGCCAAGCTGCTGCATGATGCGACACACGCCAATACCGAATGGCGGTTTGGGGATCAGATCAAGAGTCTTGTCGAGATGGATCAGAGCGAGGGAGGCAATCTCGGCGGTGGTGGTGGTGGTGGTGTCAAGGTCGGGTTTCAGAGCGGGAAAGAGGAGATGTTTGATCTGGTGGTGCTTGCCGATGGGGTAGGATCACGAACGAGGAGGCTGGCGTTCCAGCCGGGAGATGTCGAATTCAAGAAACTCGGTATCTGTAAGTCCTTTCTATCCTCCAACCTCTTTCTCAAGTAGCTCAGCCGCATGCCGTTCCCTAGACATTGCCTACTTTACCATGCCTAACGATCCATCAGACACCCGCTCTGACCTCTGGGTGATCACCAACCTCCCCGGCAAACGATGCCTCAGCTTTCGACCAGGCGGCGACGGTCTCACGCAAGTCTTTCTCATGTGGACTTCTCCGGATTCAGCAGGTTACGAAAAGCTTCCTGTGGCGCAGCAAATCGCTGCAACTCGTGACCAGCTTCTCTCGGGTCCGTCTTGGATTGCCACAAGCAAACTCGTGCAGCGCGCCGCAAAGGGACTGGAGAACACCAAAGACTTGTACCTCGAATACTCTGGACAAATCAAAGCGAAACACCTGTCGACTCCCGGCGGAAAGATCGGAATGATTGGCGATGCAGCATACTGCGGCACACCCGTCAGCGGCGCCGGTACAACACTCTCCCTTGTAGGCGCATACGTTCTCGCGGGTGAACTTGCAAAGCACCCTGGGAATACGAAAGCTGGGTTCCGAGCGTACGAAGCGTGGATGAAACCTTTTGCAGAAGAATGTCAAAAGCTGGCGCCTGGAGCTCCTCATATCGCACTACCTGCCACGACCCTCGGCATCAACGCACTCCATTCGACGTTGAAAACAATGTTGTGGATGTCCAAGAGGAAATCCTTCCGGTGGGTATTGGCAAAGATGTTTAGTGATACAGCTTCGCAAGTCCCGTTACCAGATTACCGACAATTCGAAGTCGAGCCGCCGAGTAAACCTGAATGATTTTATGGTAGTGCTGTTGTTGGCGCGGCTTTTGTGATCGCGGTGGAGTTGGGCAACGCAGTTTGCTGCGCCTACATGGACGCTTACTTTTCCGCTTTTGTATATTCACCATCAGTGTTGTGATCCTTATGCTTTTTGTGGTCCTTTGAAATATCGCAAACAACGTTTGTTCCTTGTCAAAGGAGACGGAGAGGTTGACCAATGACGGGATTCCGACCGATCAAATTACGCCATGGGATCATATTGGTGAAGAAGACTAGAAACTCTGGAGACTGTTGCAGGAGAGAGAAGTCGCACCATAGCATCAAGGACAATGGGTTTTGAACATATGCTCACTACACGCTATTACAACCAATCGCAACTATCCCTATTACAGCGTTCCTGACTTGACATTACAGCGTTCCTGACTTTACTGCTACGAGGCGAGAGAAGATAACGAGTGACGGAGACGACCTTGCCGCGCTGCCGTTGGTGTGGACTGGCAAGCGCGCTATCGTCCGTGGAATCACTGTCGGCGCAAAGTAATACTTGAAGGAGCTTTGTTTGTGTGCGCGCGGGTTGGAAGATTCCGGTAGACAAGGTGTTTCGGTTTGATCAGGTTGCAGAGGCGTATGCGCATCTTGAATCCGGGTCGCATGTTGGCAAGGTTTGCATCGAGTTGTAGTTTGCGGATAAGCGGACAGTAGATGACATATGCACGATAGTAATGCTCCATTCTTTTTCGTATACCGTGTCTCGATTGACGTGATGTGTATACTCAAAGTACGAGTACTACAGTAGTCGATGTCCACCTTCTCTCGCCTCTACAAGTTCGCCATACGATGCCAAACAACACGAAAGCGGTAGCTGTTCCCGTTCCTTCCTACAACCGACGTCCACATTCTCTGTTCTCACCTGGGCAGCATTTCGTCATACCATGCTGAACCACACGAAAAGAGTACGTACGGTATCAAGATAACCCCGAAGCAACCAGTTGCACCGAGTGAGTATCGAATCCTGCATAGCCTTGATTACCACCGGTTCCTCGTGGTCGTCAAGTGCAAAGCGAGAGAGTCTGTATAAAGTATGGAAAGGCGGCATCTTATCGTTTGTTGACCTCCCGAACCCAAAAACAAAACGTCGTGGCGTTGTACGATTTGTCAATTTTTTTGTATCGCAAGGACATGTCGGAATATCTGGCACACATACCGTCATAGATTATCGAGCACTCGTTGGAAGCGATCAAGAGGACGACCTGATCACGATTATCATTGTCCTTGCGAAACCGGATGAGATATCAGATGCCGCTGCGCTGACGCTCGCTAAGGCGCTATAGTCCATGAAATTACCGTCGGCACGTAACAGGACTTGGAGGAGCTCGTAAGCTTTAGCTGTGCGTTGCGCGCAGGTTGAAGATCCCGGTCGATAAAGTGTTCAAGTTTGATCAGGTTCACGAGGCATATCGCGCATCTGGCGTCCGGGTCGCATGTGGAAGTTTTGTATCAGGATGTAGACTACAGATGTGGTGTGAGGGGGCGAAAATGTATGGCGGGAGGCCTTTTTAGCATCCGGAGTACATGTGTATCGACGAGAGAAAAGGACAAACCTAGGAGGGAAGCAGATACCCTGCATGATGAACACGAGCAACGTTGATCATTCCGTATTCATCTACACGACAACATCGAGTCCTACCGGCTAGAACGAGTAGAGTAGCGATATATCTTGGATGTGCAGAGCGGTAGATACACACATGTCAAAATGCCACAGGCAGGTCAAGAAGCGAGCGACGGAAAGGCGTAGCTCAATGACAGGTACCCCATACTGGCTGTTCCCAATCGGCATCTACACGCGTGAACAAGCAAAGAAAGAATCAATCACAATGTTCTGGAGCGATCCGCAGCCGAGAAGGTAGGTGTATCCATCATTCCGTACGCTATGTTTATGTGTATTGATAAGACTCAGGGTCAAAGCTTGTCCTTTCCGCCTGCAAATGAGGGTCTACGGGCTGCAGATTGTGCTTACCTTTCCTGCCACCTGCCATCCGTGATCACATTTCGTCGACATGCCTGTTCCAATCGCGAATCAAAAGACAAGCTGGAAAGGCCCGGCGGGCACAAGGTCTTTCTCGGCGATTCGTTTCGGCCACGATTTCAGTTCTTGCAAGTAAGCGATGCCATACCGGAAGCGAGGACGGGTTGGACAGTCGTGATTTGCCAGTATGTTTGTTTCGATGGCGCATGGGAGAAACGAAGAAAGCGACATGCGGCGAGATGATGTACCTGAGGTCTAGCGGGGAAGATGGCGCATTTTCGCGACGACGAGATCATATAGCGTTCACTGGGGGTTTCCTAGATGGAAAGGCTATATACTGTATGCGCGATGAAGAGCGACGGTCAGCAAACAATCTCCGCCTGTCCATCCCCAAACGTACCTTTTTCGTCGATAAAGGCTATACTCAATAGTCCGCCATGTAGGCTGGTCTGAACAAACGCAGTGTAACACAGTTGGATCCCTGTAGTTCCTTACTAAAGCAACCTGGCGGATGCGTCCAACAACGAGAAACAGGTGATCTCACCTTGCGCCTGACTTTGGTTGCTTGAACCTGACTCCCGGACTGGGACATCGCTGGTCTGAGTTCCAATTTTGCAGACCAGCTACCGACCGTGTAACTTGATGCTACCCAGCCGCAGCCGACGCACGCTTCAGACGACACGAAGATGTGTGCGATCATCAGTCATCTGGGTCCCGCTACCTCGGCCAGGCGTTATTGAACGAGGACCTATCGATTCCGAATCAAGAAGCGGATCAATTCACAGCCCGAATTCTTCCGGGAGACACGTCACTGCTCGACAATTCACATGCTCAACCAACCGTGCTGTTCCATCTTGTACATCCCTTTGTAGCTTGGTCGCATCGCCTACCGGCTTCCGATTCCGCTATCAATCCCTTCACTAGATCCGCAAGCCCACCGCCACGTTCTCCACGTAAACGTTCTGCTTCAGGATTGAGTTACAATGCGCATAATAATGACACCAAGACGTGGTATCAAAGGCTGCTGCCTGTCCGCTGTCGAGTGTTCCGTCGACGTCGACTGATTTCCGCCCGAGTTGATAAGTGGGATGCACAATGTCCTGGTGTTCCTCCTTTTACCGTAACCGCACTGCCACCGCGCAGTCGACCCGAACGTTGAACGAGCTGTTGAGCGCGACCATACTGGGCACTAGAACGCAGTCATCGAGCTGGGAACGGAGCAACTAAACGGAGCGAGATTGCAACATGATGAATAGGCGAATCAATCCACCACCTGTGCTGACTGATGCAGAGCCAAGTTGCATCCGCCGGGATCCCGGGACTCATTCACTCTTTGTGGAGGCAGACTGCACAGTCGACAAAGTAGATGAGCTTACGAATAAAGTCATCTCTGCACCCTTGCTGCCCCTTTTTTCGGTCGGGATCATGTAGGCTACACTGGTATATAATGGAGCGTCTTCCATCAATCAACTCTTTCCGCTCTTTAACGTCATTCACACAACCCCACCAACGAACATGTCCAACCAACAGAAGCAACAAACCGTCTACCGCCTACCCAAGCAGGTCGGTTACCGATCCATCCAGACTCACACCGAACCTATCCCTGAGCCCACCAAGCACGAAGTCTTGATCAAGATCAAAGCTCTCTCCCTCAACTACCGTGATTTTGCGATCGCCAACGGCACCTACCCATTCCCCGTCAAGCCTGACGTGGTGCCACTCAGCGATTGTGCCGGTGAAATCATCGACGCTGGATCCGCTGTCGATACCGTCCGAAAGGGAGACAAGGTCGTTGTTTCGTTTGACCCGACGAACCAGTATGGCCCTCAAAAGAACTGGCACCATGGACACGGTGGACCTATCGATGGTTTCTTGCGAGAGTATGCGGTTGTTCCGGCAACTGCCGTCGTAAAGATTCCTGAAGAGTCCAAGTTGGGTTGGCCGCAACTCGCTTCCCTTGTGTGCACCGGTGTCACTACCTGGAACGCATTGTTCGGTCCCGTTTCCGTAAAGCCCGGTCAAGTGGTGCTCGTTCAAGGTGAGGGCTCGGTTCTCCGGTGATCGTCCGTCCACCGCTAAGCTTTCGTTCTTCTTCGCTGCCAGGTACCGGTGGCGTTTCCATGACCGCCTTGATCCTCTGCAAAGCATTCGGTTGCAGCGTCATCGTCACCTCTTCCTCGGACGACAAACTTCAATTCGTGCAAGAGAAATACGGCGCCGACCATGTGATCAACTACCGCACAACTCCAGCATGGGGTAAAGAAGCGCTCAAACTCACCAACGGCGAGGGTGTCGACGCCATCATCGAAAACGGTGGTGCCGGGACCATCGAGCAGTCCCTGGAAGCGCTCAAGATGGGAGGCCTGATCGCCATTATCGGTTTCCTCGCTAAACCCGATGTTATGCCTGATGTCGCTCTCGGAGCGCTCAGCAAGGGCGCCATCGTCCGTGGAATCACTGTCGGCGCAAAGCAATACTTGGAGGAGCTCGTTACCTTTGTTTGTGCGCGCGGGTTGGAGATTCCGGTGGACAAGGTGTTTAGGTTTGATCAGGTTCAGGAGGCGTATGCGCATCTTGAATCCGGGTCGCATGTCGGCAAGGTTTGCATCGAGTTGTAGAGGACGGCACAGACGACTGCACATCGATGGTATTAGACTGCTAGAAATGTCACTTCGTTTGAATTCCACGAATCCTTTCGACACCGGAGAACATGTGGGTAACCGGATTATTTTGCCGTACTGCTTCCATCAACATCGATTTGCAGTAAGAATCGACCTTGGCCATGATATAATTGACGTTAATCTCAGAGAGTAAAAAGCGGTGAACGAAGAAAGTGGGATGTGTTGCGCGAAAAGTTCCCAACATGAAGGGCAATGCTTCCATCATATGCTCACTATAGGTCATTTACAACGTATCGAATCCATCCCGATGATACCATTCTTGACCTTACTGTTGCGCGCCTGGCGGTTGCGGCAAGTTGCTGTTAGGGTGTGGGGTCTGCAGTGCCGCCGAAGACTGACGTGGACTGCCTTGCCTTGATGCCATCGGCGTGAAACTTGGAGAGCTGTGACGACATACAATCCTGTTTTAGACGGATTCAACCCTTTGATCTTCCGAAATTAGATACTCACATAAAGCCCGAACCGAATCGGGTATGTATAAGACCACCCGATAGTTCCAGATTGCCGAACCCATCGAAACCCTGTAGTTGCGTTGTGATCAGCATGTGGCATTTGATATGCAGAAAGAAAGCTTACTGGTAAAAGTAAAGACGAGTCCCAGTGCAAATCCTGAATACCAAACATATTGTTGAGGTCATACTGTTGCTGTTGTGTCTGCTGCATCTGTTGCATCTGCTGTTGTGGCATCTCTCCGCTCCCTTCGCTATATCCGTGATTCATTTGATTCCAAAGGCCATTCAGCAAATTGTGGTGTCCGGCAGTCGGTCGCGAGGTAACCGGAGTGGCCGCCATGCTGTTGAATTCGGTAGGTACAGCGTCTATAGACGTGTTCAGACTCGGCACAGTGGAATTGCCTCGATTCCAATGAGAGCCGTTTCCCTTGCCATCGGGTTGTGCATAACTAGGACCATTGCTGAACGCGCCCGCAGGCGTGGATGGCACCGAAGCTTCATGTTGAGCAGCAAGTGTAGGTCCGGCGGAGGCTGAATGTTGCGGGTTTCTGTCGATACAAGCGTCAGATGTTGATACCCGCGCCGGACCTCTACGCTACTCACGATGTTTGCACATTTGGCTTTGCTGGATCTGTTACGAACGTCGTCATCCGCCTGTACATGCCATTATCGTCTCCATCAACCATCAAGTCGATTGTGACGTTCTGATTGCCGCCATTGCCGTTCGCGACGATATTCGGATTTGCTGGATCAGCTAACAACTGCTGGGGGTTGACAACCCCGTTCGAGGAAGGGTGCATCGAAAACACCAGATTCTGACTCCGGGTGGTGTCGGTCTTTGGCTCGGACTTCATGTCTTCGCGTTTGCTGTTGACAATGGAGCGCAGTAGCACGGCGTAAAGGCCTGGTGAATGCTGCGGATCTCGTGATGCTTCGTTCATAACGTCAATGACATCGTTGACTCGATCCAGAATCTTTTGAGGGTCAGAGATATACTTTCGGAATTCGGGTTTCAAAAGCTGCGAGGCAGTAGGGTCAGACAACGAGTAGTAGTGGATAGACATAAAACACACCTTTAACAATGACAGCATAGCGTATGACAGGAAGACATTCTGGCTGTCGGTGAAATATGAGATTTCTTGAGTTGCCGCAAGTGCGTGGATAGTGATTTCGCTGATGGCCTGTTTTGTGAATGAGGGCGATATCAGCTACGTCCTTGCTGCGAATTGCCTGACTGGACCTACCCAAGCGGACTCGTATACTTTATGAAAGAATGTGGGGATATCGATCGGATTGCGTTGCAAGGCGTTTTCCAGGCCGAAACTGGCCAGTAGGAGAGAGTTGTATCGATAGTAGAATTCGACAGTACCCCGGGATGCGCCTCCCACTGGTGTCGTTATTTCATCATATCTGGACGTTTAAGCGCGAATGAGCCTCTGGTCCAGCCCATTCACGAGCACGAGTACTCACGGCGCTGTACACCAACGCTCCCAGCCATCCAACTCTTCCTGGAATATGCGCAGCACTGCATTATAGTCCAGACTGGGTGCGAGGCCATTCTGGGCCTGCGACGGAGGGTTGATAATTTGCAGAGCACGGTAAATGATGCGTTGCAGTTGGAGGTAGCCCGCAAGTTGAATATCTTCGGGTTGACTGTAGGGACCCTGATACCACATGGGCGATTGAGCGGACTGGATAACGACGTCCGTAACGGCCGTGCAGGGTTTGCCCATCTGAAGACAAAAGGTCAGCATTGCATCAACGGTGGGACGGTTCACGACCTACTTGAGCACTCCGTGACGTATCTAGAGCTACAGCAAGAATCCATGTCCTTTCCCTGTTTTGAATCTGAACGCGACCAGTCAGCTCAGCAACAAAACACACCTGAAGTGCTACTCACCTCGTAAGCCCTCGTACGATCCTCGTCCGTAAACACCTTGCCATGCTCATTTTTCCTGTACAGGTTTAAATCGAGACCCATCCTGACGGCCATCCCGAGCAGCATATACGATTGATCTTGCTCCCACCTGCAGCCCTCCATCAGTCACGCGGATATGATTCAGGAAACGCAGTACTCACCGTTCCGTCGGACTCAACGTGTAGCAAGCCTGCAGCAAAAACCCCTGAATAGCCTCGACCGACTTGAACCCCTTTGCCGACATTTCCCATACAAGCCTCCGTGCCACTGCCGCCAGCCGGGGATACAGGTCGCGTTTCTTGTCATAGTAGCGACTAGCGATTGCGCATACGCTACGCCACCAACGGCCAAGTCAGTCCGGGGTCAAATTCACAGAAGAGGAGAGCAGCACTCACGTAGTAAGAAGGAATGGCGAACGGGAACACACCGAGCTCGGCGTATGCAAGACTTTGGACAATACAGGCACTTGCGGGTGTATCCGCGAGTAAAAGATGTCAAACAGGTCGTGCACCTCGTCCGGCGTGATAAACGTCAAGATCTCTGGTTTTAGCTGCCACACACATTCCAAAGAACGATATCAGCTCGGCTCTCGCCGTATGACTTGGGAACATGCGCAGACTCACCTCGCGCTCGAGCATGACCGCACGAAGCGGAACGATCGTCATCCCACCCGGCCGGAAATACCCTTCATGCGAAACACCAAACCTCGGTGCATCCCCTGCCACGCCAGCCGCAGTCCCTCTCTTGGCCGCCATCTTCTCCCCCCTCCTCCGCCGCTCTCGTCATCCTCGTCATCCAGTGCGCGCTCTTCTCTATCCTCCGCCATCGATGGGCCGCCAGCCGGACCTCGTGCGCCTGCTGTACTTCCAACCCTACCAGCTCCCGCTTCCCGACTGGCACCCGGACCCATACTGCTCCGAATATCGCTCATTCCAGCACCACGAGGACCAGAGAACGATTTCTTCCGGTGCGAATTCTGTAAACTGGCCTCGGCCAACAATCCCAAGGGATTGATCGCGTTATCCGGTAAACTCTGCAACCTCGGACTTAGGGTTAATGGTGTTTTCGTATTCCCTTGCTCTGGAAGCGGCGCGCATGCGGGCCCGGATGAGAGGATGGACCCGGTGGCCGATGCTTGGCCAGGCGAATAGGCCGTGGATCCAGAAATATCGGCCGGACTGAGGATATTATTACTCTTTCGCAGCAGTTTCGCGAATTCCAGTGCCGTCATGGGTGGTTGCGACATTGACGAAGGCGCCGCTTGAACCGGGTTCGCGGATGTTAGGGTCGGCGTGTACATTGGTTGTTGTCGGGACGGTTCTCCGTGCGCTCCGCCACCGCCGGTAAGCGACGGATCCATGTTCATCCCTCCCATGCTTGGTGAAAAGGACGGAACAACCTCGCCTCCTTCTCCTCCTGGTAGATTCCCAGCCAAGCGCGCCATTTCCGGATTATGTATCGATCGTAGCACCTATCATCACATGTAAATAAAACATGCATTAGCTCTCTTTCGATACTCGTCATGAGACGGTGTAGGTGATGCGCACGGAATGCAACGTCTCCTCCATCTTCTTCAAACTCTTTGCCATCGCCTCGCTCTTCTTCCCCCTATTTGATTTCTTCCCACGCAAGCTCTCCTCGAACACGCAATTCAGGTTGCCTGCTCGGCAGCGCTGCCAGGATGAAGAAAGGAAAACCGCGTTAGAGACGTAGCTACGGGAAATTATGAACAAGTAGAGAAGTAAAAGGGAGACACACCTTGCAAGGAATTCCATTCTCGATATCCGCTTCTACGCACTTCATCTTCAACCTCCTGCAAACCGTACACGCTCTGCCAACCCAAAACAACAAAAAAGCAACATTAGCCGCGCTCCTCACTCGCTTCCTTGCGACGATGATAGACTCTGTTAGGAAGCAGGACGGACACTCACCGAGATCCACGTGTCATCTTTGGACGTTTCCTCTCGTCGTCATTATCCCCCGCCATACTGCCCTCGGCACCACCACCAGGCGCCTCACTACCCGCCGTAAATCTCACATACCCTTGCCCTCCCGTAACAAGTGCACCGCCGTGCTGATGGTGGGCGTGGGAGGAGGATGGAAAGGCAGAAGAGGATTCCTCGCCTTCTGCATCTGAGCCTTCAGAGTCGGAAGCGCCGTCTTCTTCCCCCGGTGAGGCTGGGTTGTTCTGGTCGGAAGCTAGATGTGGTGTCTGCGAATGAGTTGTTCGGTGCTGTTGGTGATGTTGATGTTGATGAGGCATATTCAAAGGGTGTGAAAAGTACATTCCTCCTCCTCCTTGTTGTTGTGATCCACCCACGTTGGTCGTCGAATAGCCCATCGGTGCGTATCCACCAACACCAGTATTAGAGCCAGCACTAATAGCACCTCTAATACCCGCAATGATATCCTCTGCCTCCAAGCTAGATGGATGCCTCGCACCACTCGTAAACCCAGCAGCACCATCGGGTGTAT
Organism: Naganishia friedmannii; assembly: GCA_030039255.1. Taxonomy (NCBI): domain Eukaryota; kingdom Fungi; phylum Basidiomycota; class Tremellomycetes; order Filobasidiales; family Filobasidiaceae; genus Naganishia; species Naganishia friedmannii. The sequence goes on from JASBWT010000036.1 coordinate 26,898, forward strand.
CGCTCATGCGCATCCTCTTCCCCGCTTGTTCGTCCATCCCGTAGCCGGCAGCCGGTCGTTTATAGCCATGTCCTCCGTTACTGGTGTATAATTCTTCCGCAGTTGGCTGCTGAGGACTACCAGGTCGTGAGTTGCTCGTAGGGATCACGAAACCGCCGCTCCCGCCTCCGCCGCCTGAGGAGGCGTACATCGTGCCCGGGCTTGCCGACGAGTAGACGTTTGAGAGCGGGTGGTGTGCTGGTAGGTGATGAGGATGTGAGTATGGTGGATGATGTGAGTGGTCCATGGCTGGGTTGGCGGCTGTGCTTTTAATGGAGAAGGACAATGAGTAACTATAAAAGGTAGAATGCTGAATGACTACTGTCAATCTTTGAATGGAATCGCTCAATCCGGCTAAGGGAAAGGCAAGTGGCCCGGGGCGTGCGTGGTTGGAGACATTCGATTCGGGCGCACCCCAGTCAGGTCGGGGTTAGTCAGGTCGCGTGCATCAGCTCGTGCATCGTTATTTATTTGGGTTACAGTATAGGTATTCCATTCAATCAAGTTTTTATCATTCATGGTACAACTCAATTCATTTCATTTCATTCAGGTAACTCCTGCTACTTGCTCGCTTCGCTTTCCTCCTCTTATTTCACGCGCGCATCTTTCAGCCATTCATCATCATCATCCATCTTTGCCCATTCGTTCGTTCATTCGGCCAAGGACGGGCTTTCAATGCTTTCCCTTGCCAACGTTGTTCCCCGTGGAAAGCGCATCGGGCTGCGTGTCCACACGTAAAGAGCTCACATCAGATTCCACCTCCTCCCCTGCACGAACGCTTCACCCGGAGACTCACCAAGTTCCTGATATCCCACCCATCATTCACATAATCCCGGTAAACAGTCTCAAACACCGTCACACACGCATCATTCAACTCGTGCTCCAGGATATTCATCCCGGGGCTCTTGCTGCCATTGACGTACGACCGAACTTGGTCTACTGATTTCTGCACGGTTTGGTCAAACAGGGAAGGGATGGCCCAGTCCCGAGAGTCGCGATTCCACGTGAGTGTGATCAGGTTGAAGACGTTTTCGGCGATGAATCGGACTCGGTTGTCGAGCTGCGAGCGAGCGAGCGAGCGAGCGCGCGAACGAGCGGAGTGAGCCAGGAAGGGAGGGTGAAGGAGGCGGGTCAGCGATTGAAGTGAGATTGTTAGGGTGGTGCGTAGATGCCAAGGAGGCCGTGGAGACAGAGAGTCGCAGCCGTGTCCCTCCCAGCGGCAGCGATTGCGTGCTTGTCGCGGCGCCGCACGTCCAACTGTCCGTCCAACGTCTCGAGCCCGCTATTGCAACAAATACTTCCCTGTCCCACTCGCGCCACCTCCCAAGACTCCACAGGGAAGAGAGCAAGCCGCAGCCCGTACTCACATCACCATAAGGCGGCCTCCAGAATTTGGGCACCAACCCGCTGTTGTCGTAGATGACCTGCATGCACCACCCGATCTCCGCCAAGATCTGCTCGTCCGTGAGGCCCGTGTTGTGTCGATGCGAGTGAGTGTGTACGCTACCGAAGCAACGATAAGTACGCGCTCCCGCACGATAAGCAATATCACGGGGCGGTTTAGACATACCTCAAATGTCCACCCGAGGCGATGATTTGCTGGAATTGGGTGGGGCTGCGCGATGCAAAGGGACGAGATGAGTCACGGGGAAAGTCCTGGGACGATTTGAGAACAAGGCGGCTTACTATTCGATGATGTGGCTTCCGATCACTGCAGGCGGGGAGGATCGGTCAGCACCCATCGTCCATCCCGGCGAAAAAAGACAAACGGCCTACTGTTATGGGAAGCCGAGATCTGATTCTTCTTGATAAAGTCTGTCAGATTGGTTGTCGCCGCCGTCGGTCCATCATCAAACGAGAGCTACCACACGAATACGATTCAACCACATCAACACCTTGTCGCAGCCGCCATACACACAAGCGGTGCAAAAAAAGGTACTCACAGCCAACACCCCATCAGGCGCATTGTAAAAATCGGACGCCTTGTTACATCCAGCAGAGAACGAACAAACCGGGTCCACAGCCGGGTTCACACCAGCCGGGTAGACGTAGTTTCCCGAAGCGTCCACCGTGGTGAGAGGCACACCAGAAGGGTATCCTCCTGCCTTTTTGGCGGCGGCGAGGGCGGCGGTCCAGGATGCCGGGGTAGTGGAGACGTCGGGCACTTTCTCGACCGGTGGGTAGAGGGCTTTCCATTCTATCGCGCCCGGGGAAAAAAAGAGGTCAGCGCTGTCAGCAGGAATGAGGGGAGAGGGGATGGCGTACCAGCAGAGCCGAATGTGGGTCCATTGGCGAGTGGTTTACCAGGTTTATCGCCCGGCCTGACGAACAGCTTGGCGATGTCCGAGTGCTTGTCCTGGTACGGCTCGACGTTGTGTGGGTTGTCACGGCCCTCGAGGGGTGCGGCGGTTACAGCCATGATAGACAGGATGCTAGCGAGGAGCGAGGTGGTGAGCTTCATCTTTGAGGTGGCTCTTTGCGTTGCGGAGTAGGTGTGGAGTAGCAACTTACGTGGATGAACAATGTGTCGAGCGGTATATATACCTTGCTTTTTCTCGATTTGCCGTTGAGGGAGCGTTATGCTTGCCTTTACGCTATGGCAGGTCTCTATTGATCTCCGTAACTGCTACATGGCTCCTGGCAACCCCGCATCGAAAAAATCATCGGAGGTGCCTAGGTGGAGGACGTCAATTCAACCGTCCGCTCCAATTAGCCCTCGCCCCCAATTACGACCAAAGAGTCCGAGCGTGGCTCACCGTTGTCCGTTGTGGGGAGCTGTCAAGGGAAGATCCAGCGAGTGCGCCGGCGCCATGACAGCGATGAAATGCAGGATCAATAGACGAATCCTGTTCAAGTATCACTTTGACGGTGTTCGGGATTGCTCGCTAGTGTTCTAGCGTGCCCGCGCGTGAACCGACCGCCGGATGGATCGATGAATTTCGGACGAGCGGGCAGAGGAGCGGGAGAGATGGTTGAATAATGAGCATTGGTTTATGGGCAGAATATGACCATATGAAAGAGCTATATGAAGAGCAGGGAGCAGAACCAACCGGTAGCCGTACCTGAACGTTGTCGAGCGACGGATCGGCGGATGATCAAGTAAGCGGCGAGCACGACGAGTTAGTCGCGCGCACGTTCACTCCGCATTGACGTTTGGAATATTCCATCATCTATCCTATATCACATCGGTCACTCACTCACTCACTCACGCCACCAACCATCATCATGTATCCAGCCACCAGCCACCAGCCATCAACCCGCCCATTCCATCCGATCCACCAGCATCCATACATATGCAAATTCAAATTCCCTTGTCGACGACGATACCTCCGCCCTCTGCGCTGCGTCATTTTGATTTTCCTATTTTTAGCCAAACTTGAGCTGTGTTGAGAATGGTTCCGTCGAGCGAGCGTTTGTATACTGCTTTGAACGGGAACGGGAACTGGCTTGGCCTAGAGGACGTCGCCTTTCCTTTCCTTTCCCCCCCCCCTTGGACGATGGTAAACTTACCTTCATCATCCAACCAGCCACCAACATGCCCAACAACCACTACTCGCCCATTCAACAGCAAGGCAACACGCCACACACATACCAGGACCCATACCAGTCCATCCCTCTGGCTCAACTCCCGCCAACAATGTTCAACAAGAACAAGGACCCGGTCGTGATCGAGCAGTCTACCACGGCGATGGACGAGGAAGAAGAGGAGATGTTGAGGAAAGGGATGATGGATTGGAATGCGATGAAGAAGAAGGCATTCTGGTTCAATCGCGACATGATCAGTGCGTTTGCTCTTGCTCTACACCTAGCGTCCGCGTTGTTACTTACCCTTCTCGGGATGGAAAGAGTGGTACATCATTGGCATATTCCTCATGTACGCCTTACTTACTCGCATTTCTCTTATACCGCCGAGGTACTGATGTCGGTGTGCGACGTTTACAGCGTCATCGTCGCCCTCATGGCGTTCTTCCACACGAATATCATCCACTGGCTCACACCCGCCGCCAACAAATTCCGGGCGTTGAAAGGCGGTTGGGTGATCCCGATTGCCATCATCTTCGTGTTGGTACGTTCTTCTTCAACTGTGGCAATCGCCTCCTGCAGTACTAACGAAACAAACCATACTTGCGCGTGCGGGCTGTGCTGTGCAGTCGTTCCCGCCGTTGTTCGGTAACGAAGTAAACAAACCCAGTCTCTTGCATCATGATCCGTCGCGCCGACTAACCGCCTGCCCCTTCTGCCCTGAAAGATCGTCTTGATCCTCGTCGGTGTCGTCTGGGGCCTAGGGGAAGGATTCGGAATCGCAGCAGCCGGAACAATCCTTGTACATTTCCTCCCTCCCCCGTCTTTTATTCTTGGAGCGCAGACAAGACAGCAAGCTGACTGACACGTGCGTGACCTGTCTTACAGGGAGAAGTCGCGAACTTTATGTACGTCTCCGGGCTTACCGTGCTGCGATCTCTTTGGACCCGTTGTGTGGCAGCTAGCTAACGGGCGCGCGTGTGTGTGTGTAATGTCGTGGCGGTGATGTAGCGTCTTCAAGTACTGGTGCCGCGGACGAGCGGAAAAACATGCAAAGAAGAGTCTAAACTACGCTTGGTACGTTACCCCCACTCGCCCTTCTCCTCCCTGACTTCCACACCTAAAGCTGATCAACAAACAAACCCGTCGGTCCAACGTGGGCGCCGCGTACGCCGTAGTCTTGCGAGGGTACTACGTGATGGCGGCATGTTCCTCTGCTGGTTATCGCGACTGAGTGCGATTCCGACGTAAGTGGTCCATACGCATGTCCCATCTTCATCGATGACGGGACCTTCCCTCCGCTTACGCTCCGCCTTGGACGATCGACAGGCATTTCACAACTGTACGTTCACCTTTACCCGTATCTGATCCAGCAAGGGCCTATACTGAATCTTTGGCGGCTGATGATGCGGGCGGCTAGATTGTATACTCGGTCTGCGGCTTTCCGTTCTGGAAGTTTTGTATCGCCTTGATCGCGAGTTTGCCGAAACAGGTAGGTTGCCCCCAAGGTTCTTCGCCCCGGCGTACCCTTTTGCGCGCGGCGTGGGTAACGCTGATCTTGTTTGCGTCTTTGTCTGCGTCGGTAGCTGGTCAACGTATATGGTACGCTCCCCAATTCTGTCTTTCCCTTTCTTATCAGCGGGCACAACCTGACGTCTGGTGCCTGCCATAGTCGGCGTGGTCCTCGCCGGTGAATCATCCACCACGAAATCAAGCCACGTCGTCTCCGACATCGTATGGGCCGTGACAGCGGTCGTCAGTATCGGTGCGGGCTGGTACATCTTGTGGAAGATGAGTAAAGTGCGAATCGAGGTATGGCGGGAAATGAGGTGCGTCGGTCGGCTATCCTTTGAAAAAACTATACGGCACGTCACGGTTGCCCGTTACTGATATGTCGGTGTGTGCGTAGAGACGAGATGGCGCTTAAAGGAGTGCCAGCTTATGAGTTGCCGCCTCAGGTGGATGCAGAGGGTCGTGTCATGAGCGACAACGACTACCGAGGGTACAATGCACATGATGCTGGGCACTCTTTACCGACTGCGTAAAGGCACTCAAAGGACGGGTAACGTTATCTGATGGCAAAGGTTTCCGACGAATGTATCTGTATACCCACGTATAAATGTGTACTATTTCACAAGGATGTCGATTCTATATCACAATACGAGCTGTACAACGATTGAATTCACGACATACTCTTCAAGCATCGTGACGCGTGACTAGTCACCATTATCAGAACTTGCTGCACTCGACTTTACCTCATACTCGCTATAGTCAGGCAACGGCAATTACGGCTCCAGTATCATTAAACACCCGTCCAGCAACCCACTGTGCCGCTTTCTACTTGGATGACCACACTGTCGTCCCGACCGCGGCATACAAGGTTCTGGACCGGTTGTAATACCAGATAATACCAGATAGTGAGCCTCATATGATTATCATGTCTCTGTTGCACCGTCTCAAAGGCTGCAAGGACTCGCTTGGCATCGGGTTTCAGCGTATGCCTGTGCCTGTGCTACGTCCTCAAGTCGGACAAATTAGTAGCACCGAGGAAAGCAGAGATGTGGACTAAGCTCGGAACCGCGAGGGTGCCTCTCTCCACCAGCGTTGATGCTGTTCCGCGAACGGTGAACCCCGCCGAATGCGGGGCGGACGGTACTTTTGGAGGACCTATCAGGAAAAAAGTGGAAAAAGCATGGCGAAACCCCTGATCAAACGAATACAACGATCACTAGCACACAGGAGACGGATAGCAGCCATAGCTGTGGCGAGTTGTTCCCCTTTTCAAGGAACCCAGCGGACGACGTCGATGATTGTGATGTTAGGTTGAAAACTCGCAAAGACCTGATTTCAAACTAGATCGCGTGTTCGCGGGTTATAACTGGAGTGCGAGGGATACGAGGGAACATCTGTGCGGGAAACTCACATATGCTTCGTCATAGTTGCTTGGCTCCCGAACGTATGTCGAATAACAAGAAAGGCCGTTTCGAAGCGGGTCGCATCCAGTAGTGGCCAAGGTATCCGCCGCTCCCGCCCAAACACCGCAAAGCTATTACAGGGCTCACTCCAGCTTAGTCCTCTTCTACAAATCGGCAGCGGATGATGGTACTGGCGCCAGAAGGACCTACCGTGATATCAAAGATTAGTGATTGAGCTGAAAAGTATTTCGAAATGTCGCATTTCTGGTTGGTGAGGCGGGCGACCGGTAAACCTAGATCGACAGAGTTGATGACCAGCGACGATGTGGCATTTTGCAAAAGCTGGGGAATGTTCTGCCGCTGCATTAACGGTATATGCTTAGCCTTTGTCGTGCGCGCTTCATAGAGTAACAAGACAAGATTGGCTCACCAGGAAGAACCATGTGCTGTGGAGGAATGCGATAAAGATGAGCACCAAAACCACAGTGTAAGGCGTAGAAAGGACATAAACTTGCGATATATCAGTAGCTGAAAAGATCGTTACCCAGACGCCACCACCAGCATCAGCGAACGGTGCGCCGTATGATCTTGGATCTCGGTCATAGAAGGAACAGCCCGAGTTGTTGTTGTATGCGTAGCTGCAGTTGGTGTTCTCTTGCATGCCGCTGTATGAGCTGTTGTCCGACGTCGCAAAACATCTACGGAATGAAATAGTCGTTTAGTGAGGCCGAGCCGACTTGACTTTTCAGTACTGTGTAAGAAAGCGTCTCACCCTGTTTCGGTATGCATAGCGACACTATTGCTAACCTGGTTGTTGACTCCTTCGATAATGTCTATCTCTCCGCCCTGTGGCCAATCCTGTCCCCAAGACCAACTGTTTGTGCCGTGGGTGTTAACTGCAAGTCGATTTCCCTACATTTGTTGCCATAGCGGGACTTACAAGGCAGGCCAGACAGAACAGCCAAACGGTATATGTAAAGCATCGATGACCCACATGGTACCGGCAGTGTACTGATCTTGCGACGTTATCCGCACCGAATTACGCCTCTGGCCATCATCCAATCTAGCTACCACATCAAAAAGGTTAGAGGCACTACTTGGCGCAAAATCTATCCCACATCTTACATGTGTTGTCGACCTTTATCACCGCGTTACCGAGATCATTGATGTAAGTGAGATTGTTAGAAGGTCCGAGCGTGCTTGCACTCCGATTCACAGGGAAGATTATATACTGAGAATGAGAGGGGGTTACTGATACTCTTCCTGGGTATGACATCGGCTTGTTCAAAGGCTTACAGATACATTGCCGTGTGTCAGGTTATCATAATTCGAGCTAAGATTGTTCAGACAAGCGACACATTCAGAATCACGTCCAAAGGCATGTCACGCCGCTGACTCAGACCAGGGAACGCTTACAAGTAATCCCATCGATCAAAGAACGAATCTCCAGAGTACTCTCGAGTCAGATTAAAGACGGATATCGATTTTGCTTTAGTGGCGATGGTCTGGTATACCGGGGCGAGCATTGCGAGGATGATGATGTATGGCATTCTCATACCCAACGAGAAGACCATTCTGCCGTACTTTTGAGAGGCTGCAATGTGTTTAGTTATACGCTCGACTCCACGCCAGCCAAAAATATCAAACTGACCAGTCCTTATAGTAGCAACTCGAAATACTTGTCGACTCCTACCTTGACGATTGAGTCTCCCTGCGCCTTGCACAGGGTGGAGTGCGGATTTCTTCTTGTCGTCCTTTCTCTCTTTCGAATTAGCTTGGCATCGACTTCACTGCGTCGGCTTTTGTCGATGTTCAGGAGTGCGCAATGGACACTTTCAGGTGGCACTTCCAGCTTTCGTTGGCAGGGTTGACGAATGTTTGTGGCGTGGGCGTGAGTGAAGATCTACGCGATAGGGAGAAAACGGTTCATCCGCTTCGCCTCGCATCATACCTCTCTCGCCTCAATCAAAAGGAGCTTGAGGGAAATGATAACGTTATCGCGCGACTTGGGTCTTCCCGATGCGTTCACCCTAGTGTACCTTACTGTAAAGCGATCTCATCCAGTCATAGTTGGGAGTGATTGTCGTTTGCTCCCTTTACAAGGAGTGACATCGCACCCATAAACCTGCGGGATCTATCCGGTCAACGGAGCGGGGTGAAGTATAGCAACGCAGGGAAGACAGTGGAGCGAATAATGTGTAGCGCAACGGAACGCAAATGAATGCGATCGAAATCGAAAGCACTTCGTTTCCAGTTCTTGTTCTCTACTCTTATCGCAATACGTACATCGGAAGGCGGAACTAGGATGGCAACAGCTGTGGAGCCGGTACTTCTGTACTTCTGTGATATACGATTTAGGGTACTCTACAGATCCGAGGCAGGATACTTATCGTCGTTTTCCTTCCACTAACTCTATCAGTTTTTCTATCCAGGTTTAAACTGTGGCCGTGCATGTTCTTCGACTGTTCTTTCGGCGAGCCCGACTCGGGTCATTCCTGCACGTGCTGCGAAACATCTTGCGAGACGATAATGATATTCAGGGGTATCTCTGGAACGGGCGCTTGCGAAAGCGACCAGAATAATTTCCAAAGAAAAGCCCAAATCGCAGCGAAAAGTTTGAACATGCACATGACGAAGGACATAGGCTTACTGGGCATCCAACTGCAACGAGAACTCGGTCGCGTTTAATTGCCACCGTCATGATCATCGTCAGATTCCAAAGTTGCAACTGCCATAGCGTTGCAGCACCCATCACTATCAGTTCGCCGAATCCTGCCAGCTCTTCTGCCGGTCCCCATCTCAGAGGCGTGTAGAAGAAGACGTCGGCTCTCGACTCACTGATTCGATGTGGAGCACTGTAGCCTCCGTGAAACCGTAAACTTTTACTGCAAACATCCTTTCACGCCTTTCTGGACCAAGGTGCAACCAAACCTTTTCAGATAACGTCCACCCGACGATGGAAGGAGAAGCGCATCTCTAACTTCTTTGACGTGCAAGTATTCACCTGGTGCAGCTACAATCTAGTGTATGGCATCCAGCAGCAGCAAAATAGATGTCGATTCCCGCGCAGAAGGTGCGGAACCGCACTCACGGATTCACTGTGATGCTGTACGGATCGAGGGTCATGATCGAAGTGAGATCACTATCAGAGATAACATACATATTCTGACGAAAAATGGGAAGGAGGAGAGCGGAAGGAGCGACGGAGAAGAAGCCCGTGCAAACAGAGTTGCTGGCGTTCCACTGAGGGCGTGTTCTGGTAGAGTCTTCGGAAGATGCTGTTCTACCTGATCATCCGAGTATGTGACAGACAACTCTTCATGGGAAAGCGCCCTCTTTCGATAATGGGAGCTCACGACTCGGCTGTCCTTCCTGTCATGTACAAAGCAATGGGGGAGCGTACGTTACCGGTTCGTCGTGTCATGCGATGCCATGCCGGCTCGTGCTATCGCATTTGCAACCCATGTACTTAGCTCTAACGCACCACCATAATAAAAGTAATATACAGGACCGCAGGTACATGGTCGGAACAGAAAGCAAATCATGATCTCACGCCGCGTTATCTGTACTCGTGGTGGAATCATGTGCAGAACCTAGTCGATCCCCGTTGTGGCATCCAACTCTCATGCTTCATTGATCAATATAGACCCGGCGATAAGGTAGAACGCCCGCGTAGTTGAATTATGTCATAATTCGGCTCCCACTACAGAAGGTGTTGCTGGAAGCTGAACCTCGTTGCCCATGATCAAACCACCTATAGTGGTTTCCGGTCGAGGCAAATCCTGAAGGACGAGCGAAACGGGTGCCAGGGACTCTCAAATCAGTTGATTGGAGTCCAAAGGATGGGGCAAAGATCTGTACAAGGCAGTTCTGAAGCGTGGCAAACGCTAATGTTGCTTTAAGAGAGCGATGCTCGCCTCTTGAAAGAGCAATCTCCTTCCAGAGCTGTCTGTTTCATCCCTATTCTCGGACAACCTCGATAGACAATGCTCCCATCAAACGACGGACCGCCCCTTCCTACTTACAAAAGCCTGGATGAAACTGGGTCCTTGGAATCTCTGGACCCTCAGTTGGAGTCTCCCGCAAAAGTACACATTCCGAAGGGACCACTATCGCGCTCGACCTCCAAAGTCTGGAAATACCATGCGCTCCGCTCGCCCGACATCTCTTCCTACGACTTGACAAGTCCTCGTTCTGTATCCCAACTTTTTCCGCTGTCTCCTTCCCATAGTGAAAGCGATTGGGATCCGCCCTCTCCACGCACTCCATCGACTCCATATCTCGAGTTTGGCAGCCTGCTGAACTCGAGAGATCATTCACCTACCGCCAGTCATTCCGTTCTTTCACCAACCTCGCTGAGGGAAAGCACCAGCTTGATGAACAGCTACTATCAGGTACGCTGTTTGTGATTAGGGATCGAAGGTGAACTGACATTTATGAGTATGCATTTAGAAGTACCCTTTGCAACGAGCCTTGATGATCAACGGAAGCGATGGCGAGCTCTCCTCTACTTGGTCTCAAGCGGTAAGATGCCGACATCTCAACCAGTCTCATGGAGTTGTCTCATGGGAGCTTTTCTTGTTGCTGTAGGACTGGAACACTGGCTTCAGCAACTCGGAGACTCTTCGCGGGCAGTTTTTGCTTGGCGGTGATGTCGAAAAGAGCCCTTCGAAGCTGTTGACCGTAAGTCGGTCGCAAATTGATTCGTCACGCCACCTGTGCCTAACATTTGTGTATATGATCACGACCCTTCACAGCCGCTCAACATGCCACCAAACCTCCTCGATTGTCCTGTGACGAGCTCGCCTTCTGTCCAAAACCCATTCGACGATCCGCGAACCTCGAAAGAGCTTTTGCCGATCATTGATGAGACCACCGCAGAACATCTCGTTCTCTCGAGAGAGTTCCCAAGCGCTTTCGTTGCCGACTCGAGACATAAATACGGCCAACCGATATTCAGTCTAGTGGAACGCGCGCGAAACTACCTACAATCGCATTACTACATCTTCTCCGAGCCAAATATCGTTCTGCCCTACCCACCTAGTGATCAGGAGAAGCTTTCTTATCTGGACACTCGTCGGCTTGTCCTCCTTGCCATGGGAATCTTTTCCTTCTTGTCTGCCTCTAGTGGTGTCTGGCTCTTTACAGTATCCTCGACCATTTTTGTCTGGTTCTCCCTATTTGCGACATTCGTTCAAATTCACTTGACTATCTTTTATTTCACTGGCGTTTTCGGCAAGGACTTTGATCACCAAACCCACCTCAGGATCCGGGACGAATACATGGTGGACTCGGCAGACACGGCGCCAACGGTGGACATTTATCTCCCTTGCTGCAAGGAGCCATTAGAGGTGCTCGCGAATACGTACCGCCATGTCGCCCAGCTCGATTACCCTCCTTCTCGGATCAGCATCCACGTACTCGACGATGGAGCTTCGGACGATGTTCAGCAGTTAGCGGAACGCCACGGCTTCAACTACATTCGGCGAGAAGACCGTCCCTATTTGAAGAAAGCTGGAAATTTGCGTTGGGCTTTTGCCCGCACGCGGGGAGACTTTTTTGTCATTTACGATGCGGCAAGTCGCCGTCTTCTTGGTACGAGTTCGCGTAGTAACTAACTTGCGGTTTCTACCGCCGCCGTAGGACTTTTGTCCCCGTCCGGACTTTCTGCTAGAGTTGATCCCTAGGATGAAAGAGGATCCCAGGCTCGCCATCGTACAAACTCCACAATATTTCAGGGCTACCATAGATCAGTCATGGGTCGAAAGAGGAGCCGGTAGTCTGCAAGAGATCTTTTACCGTTTCATCCAGGTGAGCGATCATATCGAGGTACCTGGCAATCCCCTAGACGGACTCACCAACTCGGCCTTCTTCCTTTATCCCATTCTCGAACCACCATTCTCAAATAGACAAATCGCGACAAATGGGGTGCTTCAGTGTGTGTGGGAAGCAATGCGGTTTATCGACGGGCGGCTCTTTTGGATTGCGGGGGAGTGGCTGGTCTCGCGTCATCCGAGGACATTCACACTGGTAGGTTTCGGAGAGATAGAAAGCACTGGTTGCTCAGTTCACATGCCGACCGGACTTGCCTACTTGTTCTTCAAGGAATCTACGCTGCTACGCATGGCTGGATAGTCAAATATCTCCCCCTCTGTCTCGCCACCGGTGTGTGTCCGGATCAAGCACGAACCTTTTTCTCCCAACAAATCCGGTGGTGCGAAGGTTCAACCTCGCTCGTCTTTGACCGCTCGTTCTGGGCCAACAGATTATCGAAAACTCAGAAACTATGTTACGTCTCTGGCTTGCTCTATTACGTGGCAAGCGCCCTCGGGATCTTCATCAACCCCTTGCCCGCCCTTCTTCTCCTCTGGTTCCGGATCGACTATTTGAACTACTACACTCTCTTCATGGGCCTACCGTCGATCGTGTACGGGATCATCGCGTTTCGATTATGGTCACGAAGCACGCATTCACTCGCTGTCCAACACATTGATGTGATCCAGCAATACGCCTATCTATCCGCCATGGTGGATGTCATTATCGGCACGAAGTTCAACTGGGTGCCTTCCGGTGAAGGTAAAACAGCGCACAAATCAAACCGCTACCGAAACTACCGGATGGTCGCCATCGTGTGGACTGTATCGTGTCAGGCGTTGTTCATCTCTGCTTGTGCCTTTAGGATGTTGACGGGACACGTTTGGTATTATTTCCTTCCCTTGTGAGTTAGCGGTCGAGCCATTGACAAAGTTTGCGGAAAAAGGCTGACCGAGTTGCGCGATAGGATCATCATAGACGTTTTCCAAATCTATGTTTCTCTTCCTTTCCTCGTGGCAAAAGATAGATAAGGGGTGGATTCTCTGTATAAGCTGACCTACTTTAGCGCGTTCTTGCACCGAAACTGTATCACACTGTAAATAGATGGACAATAGACACCTTTTATAAATGGACATGCTGCAACGGCTTTGCAGGATACATATCAGCATGAGAGCACAGTCTCTCGCAACCGGACAAAACACGCTCACCTATCGCGTCGCGAATCTCCACAATCCCTGGAATCAACATGATCCCTTGGACATGATATACCCTACCGAATCAGCAACGTGGCAAGGGGGAACGCTCGGAATATACGTGCACGAGAGGCGAAACAGCAACGACGCCTACCATCATATTCACTTTATAAGCTGACTTTGCACTCGGGCGGGCGTTTATTCCTACCTACCTACTTGCAGGGTGGGTGCCCAGAAACGCCTCTACATCTCCACAAAGTACCCGCCTGCGGAGAACACTGGACACCGGAAACAAGCACGAAGAAAATGTCAGGTGGGTGGAAAGGCAGCAGTCAGCAGTCAGCAAACGGAAGTAGAAAAGACATTGCAAGAGAGGATTCCGTACCTTTCCCGCCCTCGTCGAAATCATTAGCGACGAGCCTAGCTCATGGCCTGTATGGCGGAGTTACTGTCATTGCAGGGGTCGGAGCAAGAGTATGCGCGCGTCCGGGCCTGTTGAAACGGCTATCAGCTTGAGTGGTGGTGCCGGCAGTGTTGGGATGCTGGGTGTGGAGAAGCGGGTGGGGCGAGGACTGTCTGCGGTTCCCGGCAGATCCAGGTATTCGCCGGGACGGAGTGGCGGCGTCGTTTTCCGATGCCCAGGCTCTCCCTAATCGAACACCGCTTCATGCCTGTCGTACCCACCAATCCCGGCAAGGTCCTGCGTTGTATTCCACCCACAACCCTACTAGTCTTGATCGTAATTGCGCACCTGGCTGACAATATCGCAGGAACAGCTCCATCAAACCATCCCCGGCGAAAACGAAACGAGCACCGGCCCTCTCGCGCGCGTCCTCTGTCGAGTCTATCCAACAGGAACAAGAAGAGTCACTTGACATGCAGTGAAAGAATCCCGAGATCGACCGCGTCCACCCGGGAGTGACCTACCTGCCTGCTAAGCGTTCACACACACCCCGAGCAGCACTTGGTACCCCTCGCTCTTTTGATGTCCGAAAAGAGGCATCGCTCGGGACGGCCGTGTGTGCTTTTCCTTCCCTCCTACATTTCTCTCCGCGTAGGAACCAGCAACCGGACAACGCACCACGCACAAACGCACGTACGTACGACGAACCCACGGTTTACGCACCTCCCTGGCACCAACGCTCACGGCGTGACTCCTCCCGCAGGAGCGCCTCTGGTTATCCTGGCAGCGCTCGTATAAGCTTGTGCAGAAATGCCACCGCTTGACTTTGTGCAGCTTTCCAAGCCCTGCCTCTTGGGCAAGCTAAGATCACCGAACCCGTCTCTCTCGCTCACGCACCTGGTAGTGGCACCGACCATGATCCACCCGACGGGCGACGATGGCGGCCAGCCAGTGCATTTCCTCTCTCTGCATGCCTAAGCGTGGGTTTTGGTATCCCTGCCTACCAATCTCCCGCGCCTGCCAGGATCATCATCCCGCGTCACTACCACGCTACCACCGCAAGTCCATCATCTGCCAACACACACGGGCATTCGAATGTAGAAAGAACAGAAGAGGGAAGTGGGAAGAGGGAAGAGGGAAGAGGGAAGAGGGAAGAGGGAAGAGGGAAGAGGGAAGAGGGAAGAGGGAAGAGGGAAGAGGGAAGAGGGAAGAGGGAAGAGGGAAGAGGGAAGAGGGAAGAGGGAAGAGGGAAGAGGGAAGAGGGAAGAGGGAAGAGGGAAGAGGGAAGAGGGAAGAGGGAAGAGGGAAGAGGGAAGAGGGAAGACACTCACCCTGTGCTACCACATGTCGCTAGTCCTTGCTTGACCTCGGAGCTGCGAACTCATGCTCCGCTCCTTCCTTCTTGCTTTCCATACCGTGATGTCGATCCGATCTGATTCGGAAACGTTGAATCGCAGGACGAAGTGGTCGGGTCAGAGGTTGCAGTTGGAGGCGTGAATGACGGGCCGTGACTTTGACTCTTTGGCTTGCCGGGTACTCTAATATTTGCATCCGCCCGGCTTAGTCAGCTTCTTCTCCTGCTGTCCAGTCCCGGCTTGCTCATTCATGTCTGATCACAGGCAAGGCGATTACGCAATGTTGCGTCGGTCGTCGTTGAGCAACTCGGGTTGGCGCAAAAGAGTCGACGGTCAACGTAACGCAACGCAACGCAACGCAACCCTCATTCAACAGAGGACAAAACAGCGATGGCTTGATCAACACGTCCCTAGTATGTGTCGTCCTTTCATTCCGAATCAGACCCTGAAGCAGGACGGAGGGACGTTTAAACCCACGCGGACAATGGCGGCGGGTCTTGCGAGTCTGTTGGAGTAAGCGGGTTGAGAATAGTCCAGAGGCGGGTATGCGTTGCGACCCAAGGGACGAGGGCGGTGAAATACGGAAGGAGTATAGTAGAGAGATTGATCGGGCTTGCGGATTGTCACGTAGGAGGGCTGTTCTTGTGCCGAGATACAAAGAGTTCGTGAATGATGCGGTTCTCGGGCATGACAGGCTCCTTGCTCGCTCGATGCCTACTTTTCCAGGTTTAGCGGCACGATTGGGCGATCGCACGAAATGCAGTTCCTACATGGTTCTGTAGTCGGTTGACCGTCAGGACTCGACATCGGCGGGTCGGGGTAAGCGGTTTAGGAAAAAGACCCGAGCAAGATGAAAAGGGCGTCCTTGATGCGACGTTATTGCATTCCGATCAGGAACGAAACAAGCTCCGTCTCGCTCTGGGACCAGGCATCCTCCAATCCAGTCAGGGTGCGCCTTACACCCGCTCGCGAGGGGAACGAAACCCCACGAAGGCTGGGATTCCAGCGTAGGATAATGGGGAAAAAGAAGGTAAGCGTGGTTCGCACTGCGCATCATGTTGACCGGAGATTGGGAAGGATCGCCATCACGGACGGACGGACGGACGGGCGGAACTTACCTTGCGACGTCGCGCGCCACACACACGCATACACAACGGCCATCAAGTCCCCTTTTCGCTTTCCTTCCCATGTGACGTTGGTCTATCTGCCGCTCCGCAGTTTCGTTGTGGATCACTTGCGCACGGACGGGAAGAGTGTCCTTGGTGGTGCATCCTCTAGGTGAGTCAAGCAACTGATCCTCGCTCGGTCGTTGTCGCCGTCGTCGTGGTCGTCGTGTTTTTCATCGTCGTGGATCTGCGCGGCTCTGGAGGTTTGTTTCTTTTCTCTTGTCATCAAGCAGATGGGTTTGTACGCCAAAAAGGGAGTCGCGCAGCAGGAACGGATGACGGGATATATGGTGGGTTTGGATGGATATCGCAAGTGTAGGCTGGGTGGGTGGATGTGATGGACGGCGACTGTCTCGTCTGACTGGTGTGGCTGGGACTGATCAGAGAGATGTAATCCTACCGCTGACATAGTTTCCGTCCTGATGGCATCAAGTCCCTCCACGACTATTCAAAAGTGGCGCAATAGACTCTGCATACCTCGAACAATACCCGGTCAGGTTCAGCCGGTCAGGTTCAAGCCGGTTGTATCGTACAGTGAGCACATTACATCAAATACATGTCCTTGCTATGGTCCGCGTCCATAGGCGCCCACACCAGAGAGAACACAGTCGCGCCGGACGTACCGTTGTCCATGAGTCGGGTGTGGTACGGAAAGCAACCCACTTCGCTTTGCCGTTTCGGGGGGATGTGCTTCCCTGTTATACTGTAGAGTGCTTTACCTCACTCTCTCCATGGCGCGTAGCGTGTTGTGGATTCGCTTCGAGTGGGAGTATGATTGAAAGGACGGATGTACAGCGGACGTGCAAACGATGGGGTAGGGAGCTGCTACTCTGACTCTCTACGAGCGTCAAGTTCTCCACACTAGACTCTGTTATACTGTATGCGATCACGACCTGAACAACACGTCTGCTGATGTTTTTTCTGTTCCCTCGGCCAACTCTTGTACGCAGATCCCCGATCAGCGAGCGACCTACACAGTAGTTTCACGACTGTCGGTGGCGAGCGAGAGAGCGACGGGCGGGAGGAGCAAAAATGTTTCCCCTGGGGAGTTCCCCTGGAATGGAATTCCGGCTTGCAGTTTATACCGTAGCTTGTTCGTCGCGGAGACGATCTTGTCCATTTATCATATGGCAACCTACATACAAGTATGGCAAGGGTTGGTACGCCCGACGGTCCGAGGTGGCGTCTGCGGAAAGCCTTGTACGGGATCACCCTATGTACAGAGATCAAAGTACACTCTCGACGGCGGCATCTATGTCGATCGCCATCCCGGTCGCTGCATGCGACTAATCTATAGATCAGCTGGTCATCGGGTCAGGCAAGCTGTCAGGCACCTTGTCAGGCTCCCTTTGTGAATTGCAATATCCGAAACCAGTGGAGGCGACGCCAAGTAAACGCCTCGTGATGCTTACTGGTAAAAATACGCACGGAGAATCTCGAGAGAATAAGGGCGTGGAGAAGCCGTCCGATCGCGCATTAAAGTGCCTTCCGTAGGGTCCTTGATGGCCTCTGCGTAGTCTGTTGAGCTGTCTGTTCAAGGAAGTAGTCAAAGAACAAGGAATTCGGAACAGGAGGGAGCATATCCGGGCGGATGTAGTAGTCGGTACAGCAAGCTATACAGCAGGAGACGATGATGGTCCGCACCGGCCGCCGGATTCCGAACTGGTTCCGATGGCGGATCCAGATGAACGACAACGTCTGAAAGCCTGAACTGCCAACAAGGTCGTCCAGATCTGTGCGTGTACAGTATAGAGTATCGGGCAAATATCGTACCCCAAAGAAAAGGATCGTGCAGGATACCGTACGCACCACAGGGACATGTCGAGGCATTCGTTGTGCATCGCGGTACACTCGGCAGCGAGGTCGTTCGACGAGTTCGACGAGTTCGTCGCTGGTGAACAGCAGAGTCACTCCAAGCTCCGTCGATACATGTTCTCAAGCTGCATCTATACTCCGGATACAACAACGAACGTCCATGGTCTTCCGATCAGTTACCTTTCACCTCCAGTTCCGCTCAGTGATAGGAAATGCAATGATCTATCCGTCAAGCTAGGTTGCTCCAAGAATTTCTGTAAGTGCCTACGAAGAAGGGCTGGAGTCGGTGGCTAATTGAAAATTCCGCCACTGATCTACAGAGCGAGATAGACGACATCAGATCTCGCATCGTATACCAGTACAGTGAAACGGACGACCAAGATGTTGTAAGAGATGACGGAAGATTGCAGGAAAGCGATCGGATACTCTAAGCCAGACACCGGCGAAAGGAGCGGTTCGAGGCTACGGCTATATGTCGCTCTAGCGATCGATTTGGTAGCAAAGCGCCCTCCGCCTCTGGTGCAGACATGGTGAGGCAGCGGTTAACGATGCTCTATACACCGTTCCCGCTCACGACTGAGCGTGCTTGGTATACAGGTTCTTACGTCGAATACATGTCCACAGAACGCTCTCGGTCCTTCGCAAATTCTTCACGATATGCCGACAATGGTATCAACAATTTGCATTTCACCAACGGATGTTACGGCAGCAGAACGGTTCTCTCTAGCAACTGGCAACATCGAGAAACGCCAAGCGCAACGAAGTCGCGGATACGGTAGTCGTCTGCAGAAATTCCGACACGGATCTGCGGAACAGAACAGGATGAGCGCCGCAAACTTCGACTGTGTACCAGTACATCGCGCGCCTCATCAATCGGAAGCGGGCGAGAACGATACGAAAGACGATCAAGCAAGATCGACAACTACAACCTAAGTCAACTCAGGTGACGGCGAATGGCGCCTACACCTGGTTCCGGAAGACGCTCGTATGGCTTAGGAAGTCTTTTCCCGGTTCCCCGGATCCAGGTGCCACACAGACTGGTGCACAAACGGACAGCTCTTGGCAAACCCTCGTACCTGGTGAGGAAGCGCTGACAGTGCAAATATCCGAACGTCAACTGACATTAGCTACACCATTCGTTTAGGGAATAGTACTTTTGACCATTCTAAAGCCGAACAAAACGCAGGAATCAACAATCAATGTACGTTGCTTCACTTGACAGGCAACCGGGCCGCACTCTTTCTGATCCTGGAGGGGTCGTGTGATCCGATGTTGTCGGCATCGTAGGAGGTGAGTTGGCAAGTAACGCCCTGCTTCGATAGAAGAGACCCTGACAGCACAAACTATGCCTGCAGACATCAGCCACATCCATAGCTACATCGCCGAACTGAGAAAGGTACTCTCGTAGAGGATGGGGATCCGAGTGAGGTACGTTACCTTTGCTTGTCAGGAGACGATGTCCTCCTCCTTTCCACCCCTTCCTTGGCGTATGAACGAGGGCTGACAAGACGTCCAAGTACAGAAATGCTGATGCTCAACGAAGAAGCACATTCTTCATCGGTGTGGAGCCCAAAGCGGAGTCGACTGTCGGTGTTGAGAAGCTTACTCCTTGGGAATAACTTTCTCTCGTGAGTCCCGTGCCATTTCTGCCGTTGTGCTTACGGCCAACCTACGACACAGCTGACGAGGTTGTCTGGTTCACAGGTATATAACGCAAGGCCAGATCGCAAATATCGGGGACACCGCAAGCAACTAGGATCATACCATACCATACCAGTAAACCCATTGTGAGATCAACACCAATAACCAACACATCCAACAATGGCCAAGTTCTTCTTGTTCGTTGTTTTGTTCTACCTCTGTGAGTGTACCACCTCCTTTCCAAGTTGAGGATGAGCACCCTGTATTCGAATAAATGCTGCAACGTATGACTGATATCCCCTGACACTCTCTCTCCTGCGACGTCTAGTCACTGGAGCGTCCGCGTTCCTCGGACCCAGACAGGGTAATAGTGTCTGCGCCAAGTGGTGTGCCGCCAATTTCGCCAATCCTGGTGGCAGCTGCACCTCCCTTGCCGCCAAGGGCAAGGGACCATGCTATCAATGTGGACCCGGGTTGACGCTTGCTGGACAGGTGCTTTGCAGCGAAGTCTGTTGCTCCGTCCAGACTGATCCTAATCACTGCGGGTCATGCAACGTCCATGTGCGTAGATTACCTATAGCCACCTCATATCTATTGATGTTATCGAATAGCTGATCTTTATGTGACACAGTGCCGACCGGACCAGACTTGTGTGAAGGGAGCATGTTGTTGTCCAGATGGCAAAGAAGAGTGCCGCGACAAATGCGTGCTCAAGACATCATTCCAGACTGACCCGATGAACTGTGGCAAATGCAAGACTGAGGTGCGTAAAAAGTTAGAACGAGTCGTCAAGGTCACTCCTCACTAATATTTTCGCAACACAGTGCCGAAAGGATCAAACTTGCTCATACGGAGTATGTGGATGTCCTCAAGGCACGGAGGAGTGCAATGGCGAATGCAAAGCCAAGCTCTCCTTCCAGACCGACATGAAGAACTGTGGTAGATGCCAAAATGAGGTGAGCAAAGGTCACGCCAAGTACGATTGTCATCGTCATTAACGACTTCCGTCACACAGTGTCGAAACGATCAGACATGCTCGGCGGGCGGTTGTTGTTGCCCGGAGGGCAAAGAAGAGTGCCGCGACAAATGCGTGCTCAAGACATCATTCCAGACTGACCCGATGAACTGTGGCAAATGCAAGACTGAGGTGCGTAAAAAGTTAGAACGAGTCGTCAAGGTCACTCCTCACTAATATTTTCGCAACACAGTGCCGAAAGGATCAAACTTGCTCATACGGAGTATGTGGATGTCCTCAAGGCACGGAGGAGTGCAATGGCGAATGCAAAGCCAAGCTCTCCTTCCAGACCGACATGAAGAACTGTGGTAGATGCCAAAATGAGGTGAGCAAAGGTCACGCCAAGTACGATTGTCATCGTCATTAACGACTTCCGTCACACAGTGTCGAAACGATCAGACATGCTCGGCGGGCGGTTGTTGTTGCCCGGAGGGCAAAGAAGAGTGCCGCGACAAATGCGTGCTCAAGACATCATTCCAGACTGACCCGATGAACTGTGGCAAATGCAAGACTGAGGTGCGTAAAAAGTTAGAACGAGTCGTCAAGGTCACTCCTCACTAATATTTTCGCAACACAGTGCCGAAAGGATCAAACTTGCTCATACGGAGTATGTGGATGTCCTCAAGGCACGGAGGAGTGCAATGGCGAATGCAAAGCCAAGCTCTCCTTCCAGACCGACATGAAGAACTGTGGTAGATGCCAAAATGAGGTGAGCAAAGGTCACGCCAAGTACGATTGTCATCGTCATTAACGACTTCCGTCACACAGTGTCGAAACGATCAGACATGCTCGGCGGGCGGTTGTTGTTGCCCGGAGGGCAAAGAAGAGTGCCGCGACAAATGCGTGCTCAAGACATCATTCCAGACTGACCCGATGAACTGTGGCAAATGCAAGACTGAGGTGCGTAAAAAGTTAGAACGAGTCGTCAAGGTCACTCCTCACTAATATTTTCGCAACACAGTGCCGAAAGGATCAAACTTGCTCATACGGAGTATGTGGATGTCCTCAAGGCACGGAGGAGTGTGGTGGTGCTTGCGTTGACAAGAAAACCGACCGCAACAACTGCGGCGGGTGTGGCGTACAGGTGCGTAATCATGTCAAGAATCCCTGTCACCCAAGCGCTAAATTTATGTTTCGACGACAGTGCGGTCCCAATGAACGATGCGAAAGCGGAGAAAAGAAATGCGAGTCCGGATATAAGAAATGCGGGCAGTCGAATCTCTGCACCAGTGGCAAATGCTAGCTGGGAAACCTTTGGACGGACACGTTACCTTGATTATGGGCAAGAAATAATAGCAACAACGTAGGTTTAATTTGAACAACTTTATCAAGAACGATTCCCCGACTGCAAACAAACCGAACCACAAAAACAGAAAAGTCAGAATGGTAGCAACGATGTTAGCAACTATGTTGTACACTTTCGTAACCTCTGTTTGTCAAGGATGAAAGATATCCGCCCTACCCCAATATCCAGTTATGGTTATATTGTGGTGAGTCACGTTCCTCCCATTGTGCCTGGCGACGCTTTCCTTAGCTTTCGGTCCAAGTCGCATACTCTTGGGTTAACACCTGGGGAAGCGCGATGGAGCAAGAAGAGGTGTTAACGGATTTTCGAAACGTACAAGGCACATCCAGGATGTGACAGAGGATGATTGTGTCACATAGCGTTAAAGGTATCATGGGATCCGGTGGGTTGTGACTACGACTTGAGCGATTTGCATACGGCGAAGCCGAAAGGGCGCAGCAAGCTGTCGCGTGATGATTCATGTTCATACTGCAAGTTTCCCGATACACTTTGTCTAGTATACCCTCAATCGATGCAACGCAAACAACAGACTGCGAATCAACATGTAAAGACTCCCTCACTGACTGATCGTAGAGAACCTGCGGAACACGCTTTGATGTATGATCCAAAGATGTGATCCTATCCCCCATACTCTCCCGACAAATGCACATTCGAGTATCCTCGATACATGTTTCCCTCACATCATGGCGTGGCGGATAATTGGTAAACGCCTCAGTTGCGGATATCGCAATTCCACGAACGAAAGAAAGGGCCGACCAGCTGATCCTTGCCAGTCTGGGCGCACAGAAAAGCCGAGTACCTACTGCGCTGCGATAGTATGGGATCTTCGCGGTGAACGACGTGTACGTTGTTAGCGGTGCAAGTCCGTTGGACGATATTGGAATTGAAAGATGGATTTACATCGTTTGCTCGCTGAACATCACAACCGACTGAACCCAGCGAGATATTTGTCGGCCAATCGCCCACCAAGGTGCGACAGCCCCTGCTGGTAAAAAGGGGGTCCACAAGCATTTCACAAAGGGGAGCGATGCAGAGTCTGCAATCTCACTGGTGTGGTTGACGCAAGCAGTCTGGTTTCATTTGAACATCAGAGTATCGAAACTGGGAGCGTTGTGATCCATGATGCGCGGATCAATCGGTCTTCACGATTCACATATGACTTGGTTCAGACTAGACTAGTCACGTACCATACATGCAGCCAGCCCTAGACATAATTTACGATATCGCTACCACACGTTCTTCCGTCCGTACGTTTCTGTGAAGTGAATGGAGCCAAACACTTTCAGCATTCCAAAGCAAAATGCCAGGTAATGCTTGTCGACACACCGACGAGAGAAAGAAGCGTGAATATCTGCGCAGGAGAGATCGACCTGACAGAAAGGACGCAGAGGAGGATGGTGTATTGCGGACTCACCTGAACAGACGACATCAAACCCGTCAAATCGGATCGGAACGCGAGGATATTACTCAACCCCGAGGAGGACGCGCGAAACGACACGCGAAACCGGCATGGTCCCGAACCAAGAAGCGGGGAAAGACAGGAAAAAGCCCGTGTTTGCGACGATCGTGAGTGGTGGTCTCACTCCATGCCAGTCTCTGAATCACCGGTTCGACGACCGTAAGCAGCACAGTTCCAACCGACCCGATCCTGTTCGAGGAAGATCCATGGGCGAGAAAAAGTTGCTACGGTATGTCTATACACCATCGACCACCATCCTGGCCTCTGCTCACGGTTTTGATTCTGTTCATGTGCAGCACGAGGTAGACAAGTTACTTTGCTTGTCCGCTCGCAAGAGGGAGGGATGCTACCATCCGATTTCAGGCGGATTCAAGCGGCTTACCTTGACTGTCCCCTGCCAATCCGCTATCATGTTCCCACGAATCTCATCGCTGCCGATCTGATGAACGGGCTGATGCTGTCATGCCAACGTGGTGTCGGTCTGACCGTACATCGTTGTATTCGGCAGCATCATCATCGTACCCGGTTCGTTTGCCGACCCAGAAGTCCGCCCGTCCTGGAAGTAATCAGGCATGTCCGAAGTTCCTCTCCAGCAACTGTACTGTTGGCGTGGGTCGAGGCGTGGTTTGTATGGTGTGACGAAAGACAACGTATGCTGCTGGCTACTATAAGCCGGAACGCCTGTATGTAACTCTCATAAGACTACCACCACTCGAATATTTGCTTCCACTCTGCTTAGTCAGGCGCGGAGATGCTACAACAGAATACCAGATAGAGTCATTATTGATGGGAGCTTAGGGCGACTCCAGCTATAATACATCTTTATCCAACATTCACGTCGCAACGCTTCGCTCGTAGTATGCATACAAGACAAGGACTCGATATAGAAAATGCGTCGAGCGAATCTACCGACGGATTAGCGCCTCGACACAACGTAACGTTTCGGAAACAACCATGAGGATCAAGGGCTACGAAAATAACAAGACGTTGATAAACTTGGTAACGAGGTTGTCCTGCTCGTCTTAACGCGATTGGTATGTGTACTGATGGGTACGTCCGTGCTGATCGGTCGGTTATAGCACCCGGGAGTCAGTAAAAGATGGGATTGCGTGGGCGCGACAATCGACTGCTTTCCAAGAGTAGGTCAACGGCTCATACCGCCGATGCCTTCACTCGTTTCCGGAACAGAACCTTCCTCGTCTCCGTGCTCCCACTCAAATTACTCAACCAAACCGCACGAACACACACTTCATCCTCGCAGGTTCAAGCCCGTTGTATACGTATAGTCAGCACATTACATCAAATATATGAATGACCTTGCTACTTTGTGCGTCTACTGGGTACCATGCCATAGAAGACACGCCGAACGTACGTTGTTCATGAGTCGGATGGTACGAGAGTTCGTCTCCGCTTTGTCGAGCGGCCAGCTGGGGGCATCTGAGAGGATCTCCGTCTCTGGCCTGATACAACGTAACTGGTTGACGGGCAAGTGATACTGTCATATGTAAAGCGACTCCAAGCTGCTCAGCCGGCCCTTTCCAGGCTTCCAGAGCCCCACAAGCTCTCCTACCATTGTCGGTAAAGAAACCAGTTTCTTGCTGCTTACCTCGCGATTCATGGTTGCGAAGACAGGAATCCAGTTGGCGCTGATCGGATGAAATGCTAATCGCAACAAGCTTTCTGTACGTAGTCTGTACAGGATTCGGTAGGGGACTAACAACTTTCCTAGGACACGCTGGTGTTATGGCGGTAATATATAGTATTCGGAGATACTGTATAAAGGCGGAGTTCTCACCGCCTGTCGCGATTCTACCGAGGGCCGGGTCCAAGATCAAGCCTGAATGTACGGCCATTGCTTGCCCTGGTCAGCGTACTGGGCGCAGTACCGAGCCCTCGACTTCAACTGACGCATGTTCTCACCGACGGTGAAAGTCGTTTGAGGTTATCAGCTAGGTTATCGGACCTCTATTACGTGCATACATCATGTTTGTTCTATTGTTATCATCGATCAACTGTGTTCCCGTAGCCGTTCCTGTAGCTGTTCCCGTGCGTCTGTCCGGTCGTAATGTACGGAAGCAACCTGGATGTACATATGAAATAGACTTCTGAAATACCTCTTCTTGCAGTCAGTCGTGCTGCTTGGGAGAGCAAGCTTGTCTAGGTACTTATTTAGGTATTGGACATGCAACAAGGGGTGCAGACACAGTCAACAGATACAAGTCCGTGCCGGTCATCAATGTTATTGGTTGGAGGATGGAGGAGGAAGATAGGCCAGCCCGCAGAAAGTCAAAGCGGGCTCCGTGGTATCCGCCCCCCCGGTCGCCGCCGAGCTTTTCTGCACGGTAGGTATACGTAGGCGTATAGATATACGATATACGTTTATCGTCTGCATCTCACCAGCATCTATGGGACCATAAGTCAAAGCAAGGTCGATTTTACCACCTTTGTTCCTCTTCATCCTGCTTTCCATTCAGCTTTCGCCCAAGCAACCAGCATCAGTCAGCGTTCGGAATCGACACGAACAAACATCAAAGCAGTAAGGAGGGCACATCATGTGGCCATTGTTATTAGCTTTGACGCATTGGGCGCCTTCCGGTTAGTATAACAAACCTCACGGCAACCGCTTTTCGTTTTGCAAGCATGACGACAAGCATGACTGACAGCTGGTTTGTTACAACTTTATAGTTAACGCTCTAGCCGTCATTGTTTCATACAGTGCCGTCAGCTTGCAGTACCCTACGTGCATTCGAGCCGGTGTGGCATTCCTGCAAGAATCTGATCAATACTGTTCGGCTGCTGGAGTTTGCACTCTATCAGCCAACATGTCGTTGCCCTGTGCAGGCGTAATCTGCGATCAAGCCCAGTTTCCAAATTCGCTTATCTGCGATGGAATCATGAGGACCGCCAGCGGCTCTCAAGACCTGGGACAGGTTCAAGAAACATATGGTGGAGCGTACCAAGTACCCAGTTTGAATTGGTATGTAAGTACTCAAGCGGAGTCTTAACAGGAAACACGCGAGCGAATTCCTACTGATGATCGAAACCCTTTTTGTGAATGTCTATACCTTCTGGCTCAATAGCAATGCGCTATAGATGCGCCCCTGTCATCGTTAACTCATCAGGGACCTTTTGCAGCTTGTGACTGTACTGGGTAGGTATAGATGTTACTTTGCGACACTCAGCGAAGCAGGTCCTTGAACCACAATGTCCCTCGTTCTAGTGTCTGCGGGTTGCGATTCGCTGCCGCGCCGACCAATCTCAAATGCAACTTTGCGACTAGCTGCAGTTATGGAACTGTTATCCAGACCAGATACTCGCACGATTGTGTTTCACCTTCTCTTTACTCCTACCAAGGGCCTGCTACAAACATTACTAGTATTCTGTTATCGGGCGGTCTAGGTTCTGATTTCGAGAAATGTCAAGGTGGGTTGTGCATTCCTTTTTCCCCAAACGCGACCGATAACGAATCTGACGCAGATCCTGAACCCACAGGACGCTCTAATCTTAACGATGGTTGTCAAGGCGGCTCCTCCGTCGGTAGCCGAGTATGCTCTTGCACGGATGCCGCCTTGGGATATAACGACTGTGGTCTGAAACTGACGGCTAACCCGGCACAAAGTTCGGTACGTTATCCATTTGGTTTCATTATAACAAGATGTGTCGCAAGTCTCAGCATCGGCCTATGTCTGTTTCCCGTGTAGGCATCTTCAGCTAGCACTGTTCCATCAAATACAGCCACTGGGAAAGGCGCAAGTGCGAGTACGAGTGCGGTTCGCTCTAATGGGTGCGTCGTGATACAAGGTTTGGCTGCATTCGGTCGCGGCTGAAAAAATTCAATGTCTTCTGTCCCATAGGACCAGTCTCTTTCGATCAAGGCTAGGGAAATTTCATCTGTTTTTCTTTATCCTGGTAGTTGGAGTGGTATCAGGGTTGTAGAGTACTTCTCCGACCCAAACGGCTCATAGCATCAACTGCCTGTTTCATCGTTGTACTGTTACCTGGTATGTTTATCACTCCGTGAATATGAAAGCTAGCAATTCTCCATTCCAAGTGAACAACATGCGTCTGGTCGGGCAAACGTCGATGATGTTCCTGTCACTCCGGCAATCACAAGACACTCGAGCATTTGCGCCACTCACCAGCAAGTTACAAGTCGTTCAAATGCGTCGGAGCAGACGATCTAGCCTCCGTTCCTCCGCTCTCAGCTGGCCCCGTTCTCTTAACCCCCCCTCCCCCCCCCGCGGCCCCTCCTCAACCTGACATGCTGCTGGGTTGACTCTCCGCAAAGGGCGAAAGACGAGCACGCGGGCTTCCGCGAATTATAATCCGGGTAGAGCACGACAGGGTGTTGTAACTGTTCAGGGGAAGTGAGATAGCAGTGTCCCCCTAAAAAATATTGCCAATACCCAGACTTCGTCCCCTCTGTCACCATCAGACCCTTTTTCCGTCGACTGTGTTACCTATCTCTGTTCGCAAGATGCATGTGCCCGCGAAAACAGAGACCACGTTCGGCCACTGTACAGTAGCCTCAAAAGGCTACGTATGGAGCCAGCTGTCTACAGCGGTGCAAAACCTCTGACTTCCTACACCTCCGTTGTGCCGTGTACGAGCCAAAGTCACCGTCTCGTGCCGCGCCTCGCAGTAGCAGACATCGTCGCAGCCTTACGGTAACCGTCCCCTCTCTGCTCACGCACCTTCTTTACGAACAGGTACACCCTGCCCTCGCCCTCTTCGTCCCCATCCTTGGCCTTTGACTCATGACCGACGATCTCAGAAAAGCACGAGGAGATACTCACCTTTGATGTCTGATCTCGACCTTCTTCTCCAACTTCATTCACTCTTGCCCGTGTCTATACAGCCCTATACTCGTTACTGCGCCTCTTCAAAGTTCCGGATGTCTCAACACTCTGTTACAGCGTATCACCTCTTCTTGCTGTCTCCTCTCTACCTCCTTAACCCTCACTCGTAAGGTCCTGTAGTCGCTTCTCCCGCCTCTCCGGCTTTGTGACGCTGCCTATCAAGTATCGAGTGCCAGGTGCTCGGATAAACGGATATGAGCCAGGTCCTGTCATCCATTCGACACCATATGATACCGTTCCAAAACTTTCCTTTTCCCTTCGGGGATACTATCTACCGGACCATGGGGTGTAAGAAAACGCGTCGGTCAAGGTCGCGGTCGGAGCTTCGGTCGCGATAGTACGATAGTGGCACTCGCGACACGCGGGGAAAGCCATGTTCTAATCCTACCGACGAGCAGTAGTGTCGGTCGGGTGGGCGACTAGTAAGATAAGGGAGAAAGTTCCGTATTCCGTATTCAAGTAGTAGTTTGTTCAAGCCTAGCACACTTTTACACTGGGGTCGGAGGCACCTGGGGGGGGGCTCCTTTAGCTCTGGCAGCTGCTCTGGCTCTCACAGAGCAGCCAGCTCAGTAACCTCCGGTTAGTATCTAGTCTGGTTCATGTCATGCATTGTAGTCTTCCATCCGGTCTCCATACAAGCTATGTACTGCAACTGTTGCCTGTGTCCTCCTGCCCAATACCTGTGAGTTTCAACAATCTCCGTCCTCGAGCGCCGATACACGCCCATGTTTATAGTCACGGCAGCCCGGCAACTAGACCCGGAGGTGTTCGGTCGGTATTAATATATCCGAGTCCTACAGGTAGGTTCTGCTATTGATGTACCACTTCCTCTTCCTCAATACCATTACCTTGATTGCCCTTCTTCAACGATCGTATCATTGGAACATTCTAGCATTCTCTGTACCGCATGTGACAGACGCATATCATCGAGGGGTTCGGTTGAAAAGAAGGTCTGCCTTTGCGAAAGAACCGACAAAGTTCAGCCGTTCAGGCTTGCAACCGCAAAAAGGTTCGGCCAATGGCGTGATGCACAACAATCTAGCACAGCTGGCTGCACAGCTTTTAGTACTCTTCCTTTATATCTTCGGAAATGAACAGGGAGAGTGAGAAGCTGTTGGAGTTTGGCGGAATTACTCTTGCGCCAAGTGTAAGATCGCTCTCTGGGGCAGCAGTTCTCTTTCCCCAGCAAAGCATACAAGCTTCTTGCAATAAAGAATCCTCGACCCGACACACAATCTTAACACGTTAAAGATAAACAGTGCACCGATAAGGCATCATGGATGACAACGAAGTGGATACTGCTGCATCTTTTCTTTGTGACTCGCATGGGTTTAATTTCAGAGCCTTTGTATCGCCCTTCTGACAGTGAATTGTGGGTCTGTTCATCATGTTTACTTCGCAATCCCCTTAATAATTGTACTGCCTTTGAATGGCTTAGCCTTCTTGAAAAACGTTTCAGAGGGTACCAGAATAGCGTTGGAATCGGGTGATGATTCTGGGGAGGCGGTAGAAAAGTTCAGCCAGCAACTTACTGATGGCCCTGGGTTTCCGATGCCTTCAACCGCAGAGAGGCGCACCGAACTGCTGACGGATATGCAAGACACCTGCGCCCAAACGCAATTGCTCCTGGATCTAGACAACCTTACGCCAGAGGTGACCGGTTCACGACAAGATGTGGCATACCGTTGGGCGTGGGCGAATGCGATCATAGCCACAATCAGGTCTTACGAGACGGCGCTTTCGTCGAATCCTACTGGAATCAACATGTCACCAGGACGCTGGAAGTTGCCGGGCCCGCCACCGAGGAGCTACCTGAGCACATTAAGGATTCAGATATCGCCACTGAGGACCAGGTGGATGTTGCCAGTAAGCGTACAACATTCTCCATAGCGTATGCATCCCCTGATCTATACCATTTATCGACAGGCCGATTCACCGAAAGTCATGCCCATCATCGAAATCATGCTGCAATTCCAGCGGCCGCTGTGCCTGTTAGATCATATTTGCCCATCTCATACGAGTGGGCATTTGCGGGAGAGATTAAGATCCGTCCCGACCGACCGAAGTCTCGGAAGGATGAATACATTGTCTCGGGCGGAACTCTTCAGGAGCCTTGGTTCGTGAAGTGTTATCAGCCGAAGCAAGACACGTTAAGCCCAGCCATAGGGGGCACAGACGTGAAGTTTTGTTATGCGGTGATACACAATAATCAAAAGAGAGACGCCAGGGGCCGAGTTTACGGTGGCGACGTCCACCGATCTCTTTGGAATTCGACAGGGTATGGCGTTGCATTCGTCAAATACTTCCAAGGAGACCCAAACTGTGAGAATCGGCAAGGCCGATACTTGAAGATTCGTGAAACTGGCTATTTTGACCGTAGTGCTGCCACAGAGAGCCTCTGCAATAGGGCGAAGGTGTTTGCGCATGTGATGGCCTGGATAGGTTGGGCATCCTATTTAGGTGATCTCGACAGGGCAGTGAGGGCACAGTGATCTGTGTATCTTATCACTGTGTCAGTTGTGTCTATTCAACAATCTGTGGAGTTGATAACCTCAGCCTCTGGAGTTTTGTCAGATGATTCGTCTTCTGTAATTCATTATTTCGTATAAAGCCTTAGAAGAATCAGCGCACCTGTTGCACCCATGGCTTGAATTTACATACGTACTTCGTCCACCTGTGTTGGCTCGTGACCAGGTGTAAACCAAAACAACACGGAGCGTAAGTCAGACGGTGGCTTGAGACCAGACATGATATTCTGCACTGGCCACACAAAGTAGAGTCGGAAGCCGTGACTTTCATACCGACCTTGGGCTTCAACGTGATGTACGAGCCGCTTCGTAATGCCGCCGATCTTGCTCAGGCCCTCCAATCCCATGCCCCGTCCGTGCCTCGAAATGACGACCTCCGTCTCTGAACTGCCGATTTCCACACACATGTGCTTGTGTGCGCCGCTCTAAGGTATGATAGTGATACATCCTCCCGCAGCCAAAGCAAAAACAATGCATGGTGCAATGCGATTCCGTTGTACCGTCTGGGACGCATATCAAGACGCTCATTAGCCAAAGAAAAAGTTGCGATTGGCAAGGTGTTCCATCACGTGGGACAGCCTAGTGGGCTACAAGGAGGTCTGTCCATTCTCAGGTGAAGGTAATTGCATCGTATTTGTTCGCGT
The DNA here is from genome assembly GCA_030039255.1 of Naganishia friedmannii. Classification (NCBI taxonomy): domain Eukaryota; kingdom Fungi; phylum Basidiomycota; class Tremellomycetes; order Filobasidiales; family Filobasidiaceae; genus Naganishia; species Naganishia friedmannii. Next base: position 58,572 of record JASBWT010000036.1, read on the forward strand.
CCCCAGGAGTCGTCTAATACATTTCCAAGCTCTGCGACGAATTGATAGATTACGCATCAGCTTGCGAGCGCAGTTTCAGAAGACTGAATAGAGCACACTCACCATTCCATCGTGAATCTCATAATCCCTCAACTCGATATGGTCCTTGAACACGGTATACCTGGACGTGCAAATGTATAAGCATGCGTGTTCATAATCCGAAAGCACCAAAACATATATCCTCCCGCTTGCAAGAGGAAGACTCACCATTTCTTCAGCTGAATTTTGCTAGCGTTCGTGCCAATCTGCGCTGCAATAAGCTTTTTCAAATCTCCCACAGTGTCCGTCGGCGAACACTTGACGCGAACTGCAGAATTTGGCGGTCAGTACAACAGTAGAAGGGGGAGAGGACGGCGAGGAACGTACCTTTTCGACCGAGTCGATCATTTGCGATGATTTCGATCATGGCGGTATACGATGGAGGCGCTGTTGGTGCGGCAGCTGGAGCTGGAGGTCGTGCGGGTCTGAAGAAGGAAGAATTGCTCAGCATCGGATGCGGGATTAACCGTTAATCGAAATATCGTCTCTCCGACAAAATGAATGTCGATACTCTTTGTTCCTTGTCTACTGTCTTCGAAGATTGGATGATACTGTACGTGCGCAGCGGGTAGGATCGGACACCCGCACACTCGTCCATGCGAAGCCAGCGTACCACCAGGTTTCTTTAGTATGCCTCAGTGCGAGCTGAGAGCTAGAGAAAGCACCGCGCGTTGACTAAACTTCCAGTTTACGCGATCAGGGTTCGACGACCCAACTAGCTTCTCCTCAATGACGCAACGTAACTTGGTCTTTGCGGGACCAAGAACGCTTAGCGTTGACGCGCGCTCACCTCGACCGGCTATCGTCAACTCCATGCGGCCGCGTGCAGAGATGGCTTGTATGCGTCTCGTCATTACTCCACTGCCTCTCGACCTCGCACTCGCACTCGAAGACAGTAACTACGCTCGACACCACCGTGCGATCGCCACGCAAAGCCTTACAAGGATACAGTCGGCTACACCATCAAGACACTGATGTCTCGAGTATCTTGCGCCTCGCTCGTCGGCGTCAAAAGCAGCGGCTCCTGTGCTTTCACGCTGCAGCAAGGCTACTAATCTCAGCGGGCACGCGGCGGCCCCGAAAAGCACAAGTACTTGGCTCTTGCTCTACTCGATTTAGTTTCGGGCGGCCTATGCTGCCCCCGCAGACACTCATCCTCAGATGCGCTGCACTTCGAGGAGATCACTACTGTTTTATCGAGGAGATTAACACTCGCAATCTCGCCCTGCCTCTCCGCCTGTCTGCTGCAGTCCAACCGACCTTGCTTTACACAACTCATCCTCGACACTCTGAAAGAGCAGAACTCACCTCTCATCCCTCGTCGTCACCCTCCGTAACTCATCGCCACCGCGATACGCAACCTTTCCACCATCGGCATCTCTCCGTTCCTCGATCCTCGTCTCAACCCTCTGTAACGGCGCACCACCTTTCCACTCTTTCCTCCGCCTCTCCAACTCGCGTTCCTCGTCGCTAGCTGTTGGTGCAACATCCCGGTCCCTATCGACTCTCCGCCTTTGTCTGTCTGGAGATCGATCACGTCCTCCAGCGGGATACCGATCTCTCGAATCTCTTGAATTCCTTGCATCTCTTGAATCCCTTGCATCCCTCGAATCCCTGTCCCTATCCCTCTCTCCGGCGGCGTACCGATCCCGATCAACACGCGAGAGACCAGAAGGCGGCGGCGAGGAAGCTCGTCTCTTTCCCGCAGGAATCCTATCAAGCGGATCACGCCTCGTTGAAAACGATCCGGTGGCCGCAGTGGTGCTTGCTGCGTGCGGACGACTGGATAGAGTGCGGTCACGGTCGGATGAACGGTCTGTAGGACGGTCCGAGGCGTCGCGTTTGTAAAAGGAGAGTTCTTTGGGACGTTTTGCGGGACGATCACGGTCAGGAGAGCGGCGGGAGTCCATGGTGAGTTGGGTGTTGGTGATGGTGGTGGCGGAGGGTTGAGTAGCTGGATGATGTTGGTTGCCAGTGACGGTGACTGTGAATGCGAGGTGATACAATAATGACCACTGGACATTCGAGTTACCCATTGGGCCCGCGGAGGAGGCCAATTTCGTACAGATATCGCGGTCGAAATTGCCTTTAAAGCCGTCTATTGTCGCATTTTAGCCTGGATTTGCGTCTTTTTATCAAATTCGAGGACCCTTTGCGTCTGGCCCGCGCTTCCTTTGCCCATGCGCTTAACTTTTCTGGCAGAGCAAGCAGCCGCACCAAGACATTTCAACAAACTTGTCCTCTTCATCTTCAGTATTCTACTTTACATTCCCAACAATTAATTGCCCACAACAAACGTCCATCATGCTACCACGACTCACCACCACCACCACCCGCCAAGTCCTCCGCTCAGCAACCTCCGCACGGCGAGCCTACGCAATCGCATCGGGCGGCAGCGCAAAGTCCTCAGCAGACAGAGACTCTACCGCCGGCGACTCCCGCTCCGATATTATCCGCAAAACCTTGTACCCAGTAATCACCGACGCAGCACTCTCCCAAGCTGCACGGGAGAGCCCTTCCTCCCCAACGGGAGCGTACCACCCTGACCACCTCGCACGGCTGGAGCATGTACTGGGACCGGATCCGGAGGTGCATGAGACGATTACTCGAGCGTGGTTGACGCATCAGAGGGAGAAGAGGGTTGCGCGGGAAGACGCGTTGACGAAAAAGTACGAGCAGATGGTTCGTGCATGCGACGCACTCAAATCCGTTGCTCAGGGGGAAAACGTACGGCTATACAACTCGGCAATGGAACGTCGTGATATTCGAAAGGCCAGTGCTGGTCTGCCGACGGTGGAAGGAGGTGGGAAAGTGTCGTTGGCGGAAAAGAGGTGGCGTGCGAGTCGGATCGAGGGTCTGTTCCCGAGAGAATTGCAGGTGCCGAGGGAGACGCGAGGGGAGGTTGCGTGGACGAGTGAGTGGGTGGAGCCGGGCGCGGAGAGGAGGGCGAACAAGGAGTAACGCGAGGTCAGTATCCGAGTCTTTCGGTGGGTAGTATATGGTGTACTGATGGAGCATGCGTTACGGTAGATCAGCAGCGAGGAGCAGTAGCGACGACTACCGCCGTGTACCGCACACACAAGCATTCTCGAGGTGGAACGATATTCGAACGGGGCGGCACGCTTTCCCACCAGTCGCGTTCAACATGTATTAGCAAACATTACCATATTCCGCAATAGATCAGCAAATGCCGCACGCCAAACCATCGGTACCTCCTTTGCGCCACATCATTATTCGACTGTCCGCGGGAGAACAGCATTACATCATATCACACGACAACACGAAACGCAAAGAGGTGGTGGGAGGTTCGACGGATCTATGGAGACCAACGCGGTCGGAGGATGACATATGGACATATGATGTGGCATCGCAGCATTGGAATGAGGAATATTGGGGGAACATTCCTGCAGGGGAGAGATTGTACACCTAAGCAACATGTACGATATCGCCATCAAAGACGCACAAACACCGCGTCGGCCGCGTAGCTAATAGGGGCAGTAGTAGCCCTTTGTCTTTTCCTCTTTGACAACGGAGGTAGCCCAGGAAGCGGTGCGTTGTATCGAACCAGCGGATGAATAAGGATAGGCGATTCTAGAACGTGCATTCCTCTCATCCTCTCAACTATATCCCTGCAAGTTCAGCTGAAGCTTCCTCTGAAGGATCGAGTCTGTCGTCCTTAGGCCGGCTCAAGAGCGGGGCGACATCGCTGAGTTTAGACATCCGGCACGAGCCGCGGTTCAAGTGCAGTATATCCATTGGATCGTAAAAAGCTACGGACGAGATGTGCTCTCGATAACAATCGTGATACCGAGTCTGCACGGCTACACACGTCATGTGCCAAGAAAAGTACGGTAGCATAATCATCTACCGTGCAACTGCTATGCAACAGAACCGAAATAACAACACCATCTATCCTACATACATCTTCTACAACGACCAACCCGGAGCTAACGACGAGCAAACTTGACCTTTTTCGTGTTCGGCGCAGCCACACTACCAGACTCGGAAACCCTCCTTCGCTTCTTCTCGGCAGCGGTGGTGGCGGCGGTTTGTTTCAACGCGCTGACAGGTGCCGCTGCAACAGCCTTCACAACCGGTGTAGGAGCAGGAACAGCAGCCGGCGCTTCAACACGACGTTTCTTACTCGGTGCGGGTTCAGGAGCGGCCTTTCGTTTCTTGCTGATCGGTGCGGGCGCGGGTTCCTCGTCCTCGGATGAAACGGGGGGTTCTTCGTCTTGTGAGAAGACGACTTCTTCACCCTCCTCGGATCCTTCTTCGGCGGCATCCTCCACATCCTCGTCCTCGTCCTCTTCATCGTCAAACTCGTCGTCTTCCTCTTCGTCGCTCTCCTCGTCGACGCCGAACTCGTCGTCCAAGATCAACTGTAATCGTAACATATCAGACAAACAGCAGTCAACACCATCCGCAGACGCAACTCACCTCACGATCATCCACTGATCCAGGCTTGAGCCTAACCAAACCCCTCGGTTGCTCACGCTTCATCTCTGTTCTCGTCTTCAACGCATCCAGCAAGGCGGCGTCCTTTGCGTCCACGGTACCGTTAGCTGCCTTTGCCTTTTTAGCAGAGATGGGGAGCGTGTAGTATGGGAACGTGCCGAGGGACCAGTCCCGGAGGATCGTTCGTGCTGCACCATCGAGATCGGGTACGCCGTGCTATCAAATGAGCAGAGAGTAAGCCACATGCAATTGCCATCACAGACGCGCGCAAACCTACCTTCTTCAACCGACCTTGAGATCGTGCAACACCGGTAAGGAACGCCTCGACATCACCACCCTGGAAAGCGGGTACAGTGTAGGCAAGCATCAAATCCTGTGCGTTTGCACGCTGAACGACCTGCTTGACGAGCGGGAAAGTGTCCTTGACTTTATCCACCCGTCCCAAGTTTCTCGTCAACATGTCCCGCGCCACCATCTGCTCCAAAGCATCCCAAACGGCCTTTTGCGCTTCAACATCCTCGGCGTCGTCGAGTTGAGCAGTCTTCTCCATTTCTGCGTCGACATCAGGAGGAACGGCTTCCCATCCAGGAGTGTCAATCACGTGAATTGGGTGCGTAGGACCGGTGGCGGAAAGAGGAAGCACGGATTCACAAGGGGTTTGAGTGGTAGGTGATGTTCCCGAAGGTTTTGATTCCGGTTCGGTGGCGAGCGCAGGACGACCGAGAAGGGTGTTGATGAGACTTGATTTACCGACGTTGGGTTGACCGAGGACGGCGACGATCAAATTGGCATCGTCTGGCGTGGAAGAACCCTTTTCGACAGCCCAAGCACGAAGGATGGAGAGGAGACCGTCTTTACCGATCGGTACGCCCCGGGTGGAGGGAACAGTGGACTTTTGAGTGGTGGTCATGCTGGATTTGAAAGCGCATACTTGGACATTGGAGTTACCCTTGAACTCGTCCCTGATGGCGGACAACCAGGCTTGAACAGCCTCACGCGGCACCAAGTCGACCTTGTTGAGCACAATCAACAACTTGTCTGTCCACTTTCGCGTGGATTTACCAACAGCGGATTCCTGGCCCTCGAGGATGGCGTGTTCGAGGAATTTGCTGCGGTAGGTAGGCGGGTCACGAACGTCGACGAGTTCGAGAACGACATCTGCGCGGTCGAGAGCGGATTGCAGAGTCGGGAGGAGGGTATCTACAAGGTCGGGAGGCGGCGAGGCGCTGGCTGATCGTTCACGGGTTTCCACGGCGGTCGCTGTGAGGGAAGGGTGATTAGCGCTAATCGGGTAAAGTTAGGTTTGACAGAAATACGCCTCGAGAGAGTTTGCTTAGACCCGAGTTGGCAGGACCGTCGGGCCAAACCGACTAGAGTAGCAAATCTAAAAGAATAATAGAAGACTCGCTCGGGCCGTGGAATCCGCACAGTAGGGGTCTGGAGTGAAGATTTGGAACACGAGATCTCTAACAACATGAGGCGACCCTGAAGCCCAAGATATGCATCTCGGAATGACATCGCCGGTCACCAATTCTCGGGCAGCCTACGCGGCCCTCGGAAGAATCCTTTGGACTTGTCGCTTACGGCCCGAACAAGCGCTCCGCTTCGAACGACTGATCTCGGTCTTCTCCTCCTCGGTTCACTCGTCGTACCTGGCACTCACAAGCAACCTTGCCCGGATTCACCGGCACCCTTCCATGTAACTTGATGATCCCCGGGTTATCCTCGTCATCCGAATCCGCTCCTCCATCTTCCTCTGCGTCTCCCTTCTTGCTTCCCTTGACACCAGTGACGGTCTCCTCCTGCGCTGCCTTTTTGGCTGCCTTTACGGCTGCCTTGTGTTCCTGCGCAAGACGTTTCTGTTCGGCGAGTTCCGCGAGGACTTGTTCTTTGTAAGGGAAATTGTTGGGAATTCCTGGGTCGGTTGTTTTTTCTGAAGGCGAGCGGAAAAGTGATTAGCATGGTATTGAGTATAAGGGAAGACGCGACCGGCACTTACTGCTCTTCCATGTAACATCCTTCTTTGCCTCTCTGCCATTCCTGCGTCGAGTAGTGGTAGCCTTTCGCTGGATACTTGCCCTCTGTCGGGTCGTTCCACGCTTCGAGGTTTCTACACGAGAAAGAGATCAGCACTCCACATCTCGAAGTGTCCCGTAACGCACTCACTCTTTCTAATACCGCCCATTGTGAATGTGTTTGTATGTACGGGTCAAATGGTTTGGGAATACTATCATTGTACAAGTGATAAATCCTATTTTCTGTGGCTGGAGTGTCCAAAAAATCAAATCCACGCCGCGCGGAAGCAATCTTCGGCCGCCGACACACAAAGTAAACAATCGGACGGTAGTTGTCCTTGTCGAGTCCTAATTCTTCACTCTTCCTTGCTTTATGGGCCAACACAGGTAATCAGGCATCCAGGTAGCTAGATATTTCATATCACAGGAATGTACGCCAGGGCGGTGCCGAGTATAGCAAGGAAATGAAGCGCTACAAACACCCGGACACGATTCTCGCTTGGAGAGCTGCAAGGAGTGTCTTGTAACCTCCTGCGAGGAGTCTGCAGTATTATCTAATATGGCGTATCTGCATACTGTAGCATATACCATAAACCTTCTCTTCATGAATGGTGCTTGTATTAGTGCAGCTGGTGCCCCTGCGATTTAGGCAACTCAGACTCTGCTCGTCTGCGGATTCCAGAAGAGAGTGGAAAGATACGGACTACATGGTATTTGTTTCGAGATTTTTTCGGAGGCGTGTAAGGACACACATGACAGTGCAGTGGATGTGCTGTGTTGCCGCCTTTTCAACGATGTAAAGATCGAATAATCATTCTCTGAGGATTGATGATGCAAGCTTGTAGACTCCTCCGCATGGTACAACCAAAATGTATGCAGCAGCCTTTCCTCCTCAACACCATGCACGAGTACAACACACGCCATCGTCGACCATCACAACCAACGGCTGTACGCGCCGTATACGAGGCATATTCGAGGGATTACCGACGTGATTAATGCAATTCGGGCCAGTGTCCGTAGATATGTGCGCGGAAAGTGTTCCGTGAGTGTTGTGGCAAGATATCGTATACCGAGATGCCGACGTTTATGAATGACGTGTGAAGTTGTATGTGACGGATGGCGGTATGCTCTTCGTGCCGTCTGAGCCGTATGTAGGCGTAGACCATCCGGCATCCGCTGACGTATTTCCACACGACACCGGCGATCCTCCATCATCAAGCACCCGCTCCACCCGCCCTTCCCTCCTTTTCCCGCCTCTGCATGCTCTCCACCGTCGCTTTCACCTGACTGATATCCCTCGGTGGCATCGCAGTAGGTATGTGCGGGATGATCTCTGTTGATGCGAATAGACCATTGGATGGTACTGCTGGCGGTGGCGGGAGGACGGAGACGATGACGCCTGTGGATGTTTGAAGGATTACTTGGCTTCCTGTGGCGGGTATAGTATTGCGCGAATTTGTAAAGGGAGAATTGGATGGCTCTGTACCGGACGAGTTGGGCAGATGCGGCGGCGACGGTTTCTGCGGATTTGAGAGCGATGTACGCCGGTTATCCCGCTCTTGTCCGGCCGTGCGCTGCTCCCAAGGCTGGTCATCAGCGCCATCGAACGTCTCCTCGACCTCTACCGCTTGATCATCCTCCCATCCCCACTCTTTCCGTTCCAACTGCACTTTTTCCAACGCTCCTGCCAGATCCTCTGCCAAGGTTTTATCATTAGGCGGTTCCTCGATTATTGGTTCCCATCCTTCCGGCGGCGATCCAGGCGGAGAGATGAGGAAATTTTTGGTTATTGGTGGTGGCGCGAGGTATGCTGTTTGTGGGATTGGCATCTTGTGGCTTTGGGTTGATGAAGGTAGGTAGTGTTGATGATGATGATGACAAGAAAGGAAAGGGAACAGGCCGGATATGGATAACCGGGACAGATGGAAGCGCGAATCAAGATTAGGTAAGCTGCGCTAGTGGCCTTGTGTGGTTGTGTGCTGGGAGGATGGATGGAGGAGGTCATGAAGGGCAAGGTCAGTGTTACAAGATGAGTTAGACACGCCACCTGTTTCCTACGAAGAGCCCAAACCAAATCACAATGGCACAGCGCAAGCTTCAAGGTGAGTAAAGGAAAGGAGCGACGCGAAGACGACCGCTGACATTCTCTTCCCTCCGTGTGCAGCCGAAATCGACCGGACCCTGAAAAGGGTCCAGGAAGGCGTACAGGTCTTTGACGACATGTACGACAAGTTTATGCTTTCGACAAATACAACGCAAAAGGACAAGCTCGAGACCGACCTGAAGACGCAGATCAAAAAGTTGCAGAGGATGCGTGATCAAGTAAAGAGTTGGCAGACGAGTAATGATATAAAGGACAAGGGACCGCTGGATCAGACGAGGAAGGTGATTGAGACGGTGAGTCGACGGTGGCGATGATGTGCAATGCAGGAGTGACGGGTGGAAACTACTAACGGAGCGAGAGTCATTCGAGTGAAGCGAGCATCAGTACTTTGCGCTGCGGGTCACGATTCTGAAGGATTCTTCCGAGGCCGCCGTAGGGTGGCCGAGAGCGGTCGCTCTTGCCGAGCGTGTATGTGCGAGCGCGACAGCGAGTATCTCTTTCAGACTTCAGGGTGACCGGGTGCGGACGACAGCAAATGATGAGATTGTACACTTCATTGTGGAGCACGCATTGATATCCCTCCTCTCTCGCAGAAAATGGAACTCTTCAAGGCCCTGGAAAAGGAGACGAAAACAAAAGCGTTTTCAAAAGAAGGTCTTATCCTTGCGGCACGCCTCGACCCGGCAGAAAAGGCCAAGCAAGAGGCACGTTTACAGCTGGAAGATTTCGTGGAAAACCTGAATCGTCAAATCGAGCAGTATGAAGCCGAGATTGAGCTGCTGCAGGCTTCGTCTGGCGGAGGAAGGGGCAAGAAGAAGGGAAAGGATGCTAATGGAGCAAATGGCAGGGCGGAAGAGCTCGAGAGGTCGAATGAGCGGAGGAGATGGCATGTTGGCAATCTCGAGGCCAGTATGAGAGCGCTGGATAACGGAAGGGTGACTACGGATCAAGTGAATGAGATCAAGGAGGACGTCGCGTACTTTGTCGAGTCGAATGAGGTGAGTATGCGTGGCCCGTGCGGACTCGGCATCTTGTCTGACCCTAGTTACGTAGGAGGAAGACTTTGAAGAGGATGAGGGAATCTACGACGACCTGCATCTCGAAGAAGAGGACGACAATGTCGGACTTTTGGCTTCGCATGACGGCATTTCCAACTCGGCCGCGGGCGGTACAGAGGACGATCTGCTTAGCGAGAGCGGTGCACAGAGTGTTGTAGATGATCCTACACCGCCAGCAAAATCCACACCGGTAAAACCCACCCGATCATTGTCCGAGGATCCTATGCCTGCGCCGACGAGTCCCTTGTTGGCAAGAAAAACGCCGGTGCGCAAAACGACGGACAAGGAAAAGGAAAAGCCAACAGTGAAGGAGGCCGAGCCAATCGTGACGCCGCATAAACCGACGAGAACGATGTCGGAAAAGAGTGGGACTCCCGCCGTTCCGACTTTGGCTTCTCCGGCCCCTCGACAGCCTACTGCACCAACGTTGCCGCCGATCAAGTATGCAGCAGCAGCAGCAGCAGCTATTGCTGCCTCGGCAACTCCTCCGGCACTCACAACACAACCGAGCAAAGAAAATGTTGAACAACAGGTCACTTCACCTATTACTATGCCACCAACACCCATTCTGGCCGCTCCTACGCAGCATCAGCCACCGCCACCGCCGCCACCACCGGGCCTTGCAGCACAGACTCGGGAACAATCTCACCTCCCTGTACCATCAGCGCCAACTTCGCCGTTGCATGTGAAAGCAAGTCCAGCGCCGTCCGTGTCGACACTTAATGTTGGTATGGCTAGCGTGTCGCTTGCGGCTTCGCCCGTGCAGAGTCCTGTGAATGGACATGCTACCAGTCGCGCTCTTTCGCCAAACGCTGAACCATCTCAGATCCAGCAACAGCTGTCTTCCCCGCCACCACCACAGCAGCAGATACCTACAGTACAGAGCGTCGCATCGCAGATACAACAGAGCAGACAACAGCAGCAGATGCAGATGCATCAGAACGGTACAGAGAGGCCTGACGAGTCGTCCGCTCAAGCCGCTGGACTCCCTTTGGCCCCGCAACCGCCGACACTACCGACATCGCATACGCCGAATGCATTGTCGGATCTCATGACCAGATTCGAGGAAGTGAGGAAGAACTGTAAGCCGATTCGCTTTTGTGTGTGTGTACGCTTTGATTGCTGACCGATCTCCGTGAACGAATCTTAGCATCGGCAAGACTAGCCGATGTGGATTCATTGACTGCAGCACTCGATGTCGGTCTCGCTACTGCACCGGCCGCCCGAGATGCAGCACGGTAAGCCCTCCAGAGTTTCTTTCGCTTGGAATATGCGCTAAATTATATTCCTCTAGTCCGAACTACTATCGCCCCAAGAACCCGTATCCGACGCCAGAATATTACCCACAGAAACCGCATCCGGCTATCATTGATCAGCATTTGGCACAGAAGATGTCAAAGATGGAACTGGATACGCTATTCTTCATCTTCTACTACAAGCCAAATACGTATGAACAGTAAGTGGCGCTCGCTTTCGTTTGTCCGAAGCGTGGACACTGATCAGACCGCCTCTGCAGATGGCTAGCGGCGCGTGAACTTCGTCAAAGATCATGGCGTTTCCATAAACAGTACCTTACATGGTTCCAGCGTTACTCGCAGCCACAGGCAATCACGGACGAATACGAGCAGGGCCAGTATACCTACTTTGATTGGGAAGGCCGGTGGACGTTTTTGCGTAAAGCCGATTTCCGTTTCATGTACGTGTACTTGTCGGAAGATTGAGGGGTATCAGCTGCGGGGAAGAGACGTGTGGGTGTGTGTCTGTAATCGGTCTGTTGTGTTCACCCTTTGGCGTTCGAGCTTTGACTCTGTACAATGGTGCTCGGTTCCGCGTTGAATGATTGTATAAAAGATGTATGGCCGTGAAATCAAAAAGCAGTAGTATCCGGTAACCTGCCATGCGAGCTTTTGTCAAGCTGTGCCAATTCGGTGTGGAGGTGGGATGCGCCGAGGTAGTGCCGAAACGCGGGGGTATTGATATATCATGCATGAACATCTCAATATTCATCAAACTGAATGAATTTCAAGCCAAACCAGTTGCCGGACCGACGCAGACTCTTTTTTTAGCTGCGTAACATAATATCAGCTGATCTCGAGTGTATGGGGATATAACAGTACATTACTCTGTGCTTCAGCGTGCATTTATCCGACAGCGTCACACCCGCCCTGTCTTCTTGACACCGTGTCTCTCCACTCACTCACATAGTCATGCACCAAGCATCACCCGATGCTGCGAAACCCGACCAAGAGTCTATCCAACCCGATTACTCGCGCTTCGACACCCCGGTCTGGCCAAAGGCACACGTCTTGTCCTTGAAGCCGCAAGATGCATACCCATATGCTAGCAACAAAGATCTAGAGAACGAACCGTTGACCTTGCTTGATCAACACAATCCTCTGCGACCTAGTCGAGACAATACGGGTCGGCTGGCCGGGACGCAAGGCAGGGACGACTATGCTCATCCCGATAACACAGTCGAGCGGACGGCGGCGCATGAACGTGCACAACAGGCTCTTGAGATCGGTGAGAAGGTTGAAGACGTACTTGCTCGACGATACCGAGAAGATGCGAGCCTAGGCAACGGAAAGGGCTGGTCTGAAGAGGAATGGAACCACGTCAAGGAACTGCTGCTCGAGGTTGAGGGCGAAGGGAAGGATCAGGACGAAGCGTTGAAGGCATTGCTTGACGACCCGAGCGTTGTGTTAAGCATCAGAGAGGTCAAGGCTTTGATCAAGAACTGGAGGTTGCAGTCCCCGTTGGTGAGTCGATCAAGTCATTAAAATAGGGCAAGAGAGCTGAACTGTTTCTTCTGCAGCTGCACGGCACGGCTCGATACGTCCTTCCGTAAGTCGACTACCTTTGCCTCTCCACACTCGATCTTTACTGACACTTCTAATCACAGTGTGACGGAAGACGAGATCAAGAACCAAAACTGGTTAGGCAAGGAAATGCCCAAGAATAAACAAGATGCCTCCAAGGGCGATGACAAATCGGCTTCCGACTCTCCTGCCATGAAGAACGCTCCCGGTGACCAAGACAAGGGTAACAATCAGGAAAACGGACAAGACGCTTCTACCCTTTCGCAGCAAGAACACGCATTCTACACCAAATTCATCGCCGAAATGGATGCCTTTCAAAGGCTGCAAAACAATCCAGCTATCCCTGCTCACCAACAGGCCGGCGTCCCTGGACACGAAGTCTTTCAAATAGCTTACACTCGACGACGGATTGGTGACACTGCAGAGGAGCGAGGAAAGGTCGACCGGAGAGAGAAAGGCGAAGAAGCAATGGAGATCCAGATCGATGACCAGTTCACCCCGGATAATTGGATCCCCCGCTCCAATCACCTTATTCGATTGACCGGAAAGCATCCTATGAATGCAGAAGTCGACTCTACCGAGCTCTACGACGCCGGACTCATCACACCAACCAAGTTGCACTACGTACGGAACCACGGCGCAGTACCTCGTTTATCTTGGGAAAAGCATACGCTCGAGGTCTTTTCTGATCCACCGGGTTTGCTCGACGCCGTGGAACTCACCATGGACCAGATCGTCAACGACTATCCGAGCGTCGAGATCCCGGTCACTATCGCCTGCGATGGTAATCGACGCGGTGAAGTCAACTTCGTCAAGCGGTCCGCCGGCTTCGGTTGGAGTGCAGGAGGCGTTTCAACATGTCTCTGGACTGGAGTACTCGTTCGCGACATTCTACTTGCTCTCAACCTCGCAGAACAACCAGCAGCCGAACGATGGTATCTCAATTGGGAAGGAGCAGACGATCCATCCGAAGGCAAGTACGCGACATCGATTCCCTTTGCATATGCGATGGATCCGAACAACGATGTCATGCTCGCGTACGGAATCAACGGCCAACCACTATCTCCCGACCACGGTTACCCTTTGCGAAGCATCATTCCTACGTATGTGGGAGGCCGTCAGGTCAAATGGGTCAAGAAGATGTGGATTAGCAAGGCAGAGAACTCGTCGCACTACCACATCTACGACAATCGTGTAAGTCGCGCCAAGATGCCCATCTTTGGCTCGAGCTCACCTTTCTGCCTTGTGCAGGTTCTTCCTGCATTCATTGCAGACGGCCACTCTATGCTAGCTAAAGCCTTCCGCCACCATCCCGATACTGCTTGTATGGAGCAAAACCTCAATTCAGTAATCTGTCGACCAGCCCATAATGAACTGATTCCCTTGGACGGGGAAGTCGAGGGCGAGAGAGGACTCAAGAGAATCATCAAGGTTGGTGGCTGGGCGTTCCACGGCTCTGGTCATGTTCCCCAACGAGTAGAACTGTCACTCGATGGCGGCAAGACTTGGAGATACTGTTTTCGTCAACTTCCCGAGAATCCGCTTCGACACGGCAACAAGTTTTGGACATGGCTGTTTTGGGAGTGTGAAGTTACCCTCGGCGAGCTGGTCAATTGCCCTGAAATGATCGTGCGTGCCTGGGACGTCTTCAAGAACACTCAACCCGAAAATATTACCTGGAATTTGACGGGAATGATGAACAACGCATGGTATCGCGTTCGGCCTCAGTTGGAGACGGGCGACGATGGCAAAAACTACGTTCGCTTCAAACACCCGGTTGGCCCTGGAGTCACGACGGACGGGTGGATGAAGGCAAGCGAAGTGGAGACAGCGAAAGAGGAAGCCAGCAAATCCACCCAAGACGATGAAAAGCAGTTTACCCTAGATGAGATTCAGAAACATGATAAATCCGACGACGCATGGCTGATCATCAATAAAAAAGTCTATGATGTTACCAGCGTATTGAGTTGGCATCCAGGTGGTCAGGTGAGGCTATTATTTCGATGATTGCAAGTGTGAAATCGACTGACTGGATCCTTTGCGCAGTCCGCCATCATGAATTACGCTGGAAAGGCCACGGTTGACACCTCCAACGATTACAACGCAATTCACGACGCTTACGCCAACTCTCAACGTGACAAGCTACTTATCGGTCGAGTTAGTGATAAAGGTATCAAGGCACTCCAGGATGATGCGGAAAGAGCCAAGAAAGCCGCTGAATCAATGAAGGAGGAACGCGCAGCGTTTGCGATGAACCCATTCAGGTAGGTCCGTCAGGCGCCAATCTTCAAACTAGTAAATGAAACTGGATGGTTCCATCTAGATTCGTATCTGCTACACTTATTAAGAAGAAGGAACTGAACAAGGATACAAGGTAAATCGCAATGATATCTATCTAACCACAGGAATCTGACATCTTTCTGATCGTAGGTTATACACGTTCGAGCTGCCCAAGAACGCAGATGGGTCTCCTGGAAAGTTAGGTTTACCCATCGGCAGGCATGTCCAAGTTGCCTTTCACGCGAAGAATGGAGTTGTGCTCCGTCCTTACACGCCTACCAGGTATGTACGTTGCAATCCGATTGGCCGAACTCTTTCCAATCGATGGGTTTCTGATCATAGACCGGTTCTTCCGGAAGAAGAAGATGGCACTTTCGGTGAGACCACCTATTGCACTTTGCCCGGAAGTAGATACTGACTCCTTGCACGCTCCAGATATACTTGTCAAGTCGTACTTCCCGGGTACATCGGCGTTCAAACCTGGAGGTACACTGTCCAATTATCTGGACGTAATGGTTAAAGGTGAGCAGATCGCATCGTGATTGTCGGGGTAATGCGAGACTAATCACGCTGTTCGCAGGCGAGGATATCGATATCAAGGGTCCAACGGGAGAGATCACGTATTTGGGTAGCGGCAAGTTCAAGATCAATGATGATGAGTTCCACTTCAACAAGGTGAATAGATGCATGCCAATAGACAGCACGACCGTTACCTGACGCTTCATATTATATCTTGAAGCTCAATCTAGTGGCTGGAGGTACAGGTTAGTCGCGACCTCCCAAGTCATACCGTATGGATCGCAGCTAATTACCCCTTCATACTTGTGACAATCACAGGGTTGACGCCCCACTGGCAACTTATCCATGCAATTCTCACCAACCCGGACGATCACACCCAAGTCAGCCTCATCGATTCCAACCACATGTTTAGCGACATATTGCTATACGACGAGCTAAACCAGTACGCCAAGGACAGGCCCAACCAATTCCAGATCTGGCATACTCTCTCACAGAAACCCGCTGATCGGGATTGGGAGTATTCCGTGGGGCATTTGGACAAGGCTATGATGGAAGAGCATTTCCACAAGGCTAATGACGGCGAAGTGGCTACTTTTCTGTGAGTTCAGCATCGCCTAGCGATATTTGCGGTAATTGATACTGTCTTTGATCTTTGTCAGCTGTGGTCCCCCTGGCTTGATGAAAAGCGTGGTACCAGCTCTCAAAGAGATGGGTTTCGTTGATGAAGGGAAAACTGCGACACTGTTCGGCTTTTGAGGACGCTTGATTGCCTAAACCAAAATAAGTATTTTGCAGACTGAGTCCAGTTGTAAACACTATGCGTGGAATGCTACTAGATCTTGTTTGTAACTGCATTCTATCGGGTTTCTGACTTCTTGTGGCACGTTGAAATTGACAGAGGTGGCCGAGCTGGTAGTTGCCGACGAGAGATGTGCGGCGATGGCGATCTAGTTGTGTTCGCCCTGGGCGCTCGAGCTTTGACTCTGTTCGACGGTGATTCGGAGTGAAGTTCCGCGTTGGTAGATTGAATGATTCAGGATGTATGGCCGTGATGATGAGGTAATACTAGCTGCAGTATCCGATATCTTAACATATTATGCCTATTGTCGTAGATGAAGAGCTATGTACATGTCGATGAATGTTCTCGCTTGATAGTACAGCTCGTAGTACCCATCGCCAACTCGATCGCTAGCTGTAGGGTGGCACCGAGGTAACCCTGTACCGCGCGGGATCAGGAGATGAAGGGAGCGGTTCGATATGCAGTCGTAACAGAAATATCTATAAAGGTTCGAAGCGGAAATGTACCATCTGCTGACGACAGGAACATGTTTGAGCCAGATTCCATCGTCGGGCCGACAAAGACTGTTCTAGATCGATGTTCAACCTATCAGCCGATCTCGAGTGTACCAGAACGGTAAATAGCAAAGACAGGGAGAGCCACAGCGACGAGGAGTCAGCGAAAGAGCCATCAGCACTTTCTGTCATCGAAGTCGTCAGCAATCCGCCAAGCATCCCCTTTCAAAGTTTCGATATATGAGACTGCGCTATTCAGAATGCATTCGTCGTCGCGACTACCCTCTCTCCTTGTACCGTCTGGCCGGTCACCCAGACAACCATGTACCAAGTCCTACCCGATGCGAAACCCGACCAAGGGTTCGTGCAGCCTGACTATTCCCGTTTCGACACTCCCGTCTGGCCCAAGGCGCACACTTGTCCTTGAAACCTGAAGACTCGTACCCGTATGCCAGTCAGCAAGATCTCGACGAGGAACCGTCAACCTTGCTTGACCGACAGAACCCGCTGCGACCGAGTCGAGACAATACGGGTCGGCTAGCCGGGACACAACGCAGAAAGGACTTGCTCATTCCAAGGATAACGGTCGACCGGTCCGCTGCCAATTGATCGCGCTGAGGAATTCGACGAGTTCGGCAAGAGGATTGAAGAGGTCCTCGCTCAAAGATACCGAGATGACCCGAGCTTGGGCAATGGGAAGGATTGGTCCGGAGAAGAATGGATCCACGTCAAAGACGTATTACTCAAAGTCGAAGCTGAAGGCAAGGAACAGGACGAAGCGTTGAAGGCCTTGCTTGACCGCCCGAATGTCGTATTGAGCATTAGGAAGGTCAAGGCTTTGATTAGGAACTGGAGGTTGGAATATCCTTTGGTCAGTAGTCTATGCGTCATTACTAGCGAGCTCACCTATTCGTTCTACAGTTCCATGGTACCGCTCGATACGTCCTACCGTAGGTCGGCTGCCTCCGCTATCCGCTCCCAGTATCTTTTCCGATACGTCTGCTCCAGTGTGTCCGAAGATGACATAAAGAACCAAAACTGGGCTGGCAAAGAAAAGCCTAAAGATAAACAGCACGACGCCAAGTCAGCGGCCGATCTGCTACTATCAAGGACGCTCCCGGCGACAAGGACAAGAGTAACAACCAGGATTCAAGATCTTTCTAATCTTGCGCAAGAAGAACACATCTTCTACACAAAGTTCCTCGCCCAGATGGATGCCTTTCAAAGGCTACAAAACATTCCAGCGAACCTCTTCATTAAAAGGCTGGCATGGCGGCAAACGAAGTCTGTCAATTGGCTTATATTCGACGCCGCATTGGCGACGCTGCAGAGGAAGGACGAAAGGTCCATTGTCGAAAAGAAGCCGAGGAAGCGATGGAAATCCAGATCGACGATCAGTTCACCCCGGATAACTGGATTCCCCGATCCAATCACCTGATTCGATTGGCCGGCAAACATCCTATGAACGCAGAAGTCGACTCCGCCGAGCTCTACGATGCAGGCTTTATCACACCCACCAAGCTACACTACGTACGAAGCCACGGTGCGGTACCTCGTCTGTCCTGGGGGAAGCATGTCCTCGAAGTCTTTTCCGACCCACCTGGGATGCTGGATGCCGTGGAACTATCCATGAATCAACTCGCCAGCGACCATCCGAGCATTGAAATCCCCGTCACTATCGCCTGTGATGGTATTCGACGAGGCGAGGTCAATCTCGTCAAGCGATCCGCTGCATGTTTGCGAAGCATCTTTCCTACTCATGTTGGAGGCCGCCAGGTCAAATGGGTCAAGAAGATGTGGATTAGCAAGGCAGAGAACTCGTCGCACTATCACATCTACGATAATCGGGTAAGTCGCGCCAGGATACCCATCTTTGGGTCGAGCTCACTTTTCTGCCTTGTGCAGGTTCTTCCTGCATTCATTACAGACGGCCACTCTATGCTAGCTAAAGCCTTCCGACACCATCTCGACACTGCTTACATGGAGAGGAACCTCAACTCGGTGATCTGCCGACCCGCCCATAACCAACTGATTCCCCTTGGACGGGAATGACAAGGGAAAAAAGGGACTCCACAGAACTCTCAAGGTTGGCGGCTTGCCAAAACTTGCGATAACTAACAATCTCTTTGGTCCTCCTCGTCAGCTGCGGTCCTTCTGGTCTGATCAAGGCTGCCGTACCAGCCCTCAAGGAGGTTGGCTTCGTTGACGAAGGAAAGACTGCAACAATGTTCGGCTTCTGACTAATCGAAAAAGAAAGTTACCTCCTCGTCTCATCTGAAAGAAAACAAAACCTCTAAGACGTGATATACTGTTCCATGTTGTAAAGCATATAGCTTAGGTTCAATGCTACAAGTTCTTGTTTGTACATGTATTCTACCGATTCCGCGACTGCTTGTTTCATATGGAACGCTTCGAGAAGACCACCACTTCGAACGTTGTAAGCTCTGCCTGTGTTTCTCTTTCGGCATGCTGGGGCGTCTTATTTTCTATCTGTGGCGAGCGGAATGAAAGAGCGTAGCCAAGACTCGGCGCGAAAACGCGAACGCGAGTAGAACATGCATGAACTATACTTTGCCTGCCCATCCCTACATATCTAAATCTCCGAATGCTTGGGTAATGGGATTGGCTCTCAGTGCAACGTGTCCGAGGGCGAGCTGGTGAAGGAGAAACCGTGGCGGTCGTTGTGAAGGGATGTACATCATGATGAGAGTATAATTCCCATCGTCCGACGATGATGTCCGGAAATGGGCCTCCCTCCCTTCTTGCGCGGAAATGGAACACGCTTCAACTCGGCGCGTCACCGTAAGCGGTCACCCATTCGACCGACCGTCTGTCCTGTTCTGTTCTGTTCTTGTCAAAGCCGCAAGCAGCATCGGTGTTCTCTTTAGAAAACCTTTCAGACCAGCATTCACTCGCTTCAACTAGCTGCAACATTCTCCACCATGGTATCAGTGCCTCACCCCTCGGAGCCAGATTCTGCGGAACGCGTTTCTGCAGGTAATCTCGACTCGATGAAATCCGCTGACCCGACAGCCTTCATGAATCCACTGTACAGCTCGACGACGGACACCAGCTATGGAATGGAGACCGCCAATCAACCAGAATACGCATCACTCAACGGTGAGTATCAATCGGCGATGAATGGAAACGAATACAATCAGAATCAAGGCCTCAAGAACGGCGCCAACGGAGGCTACCAGTACATGATGAACCCCTCGGCATACCGACAGGACCCGGCTTCAATGTATGGCTACCGTGGTGCTTCTGGAAATGGTGGTGCTCAGAGAGGAGGTGCCAATGGATACGCAAGAAATAGAGGAGGAAGGGACGGCAGTTACCGCAGCTCGAACAACGATTGGAATCAACAGTATCGACAGCATAACATGCAGTTTCCGAATCAAGCATTCCAGGGTCAACAAATTCAGGCTTCACTCTACAGCAACTTTCCACCTTCAGCTCAAGAAACAGGACTCGTCAGTGATGCAGCGATAATTGACGCTGATGCCAACGCGTCTCATCCTCTCTCACAACATCAAAATGGCCAGGATTCAGGTTACGCGAGTTCAGCACAATCGTACATCGCCGGGGAGCTGCCTACGCACGGTCTTTACCCGTCATTAGGCTACCAAGCGTTGCAGGGAATGACCGGCGCCTCGACCCCGTCGCTATCGACTCCAGCAACAGGGTCCAACGCATTGCTTCACGGTCAGCTACCTCAGCCCATGCCGATCGGAATCTACCCGTATAGCCATCTCGGTTATGGAGGAAAGATTCCTGGAGTCAACGGTAACGTGAGTCGTCGATTCGATACCTTCCTTTCTCTCTTCCACCTTTGACCTTGTTCTCCTGCATAAAAAGCCTGGTCGTCTACCGGGCACTCTCCCGAATGGCTCGATGGATCCCGCTCAGATGACTGGAAACTATGGTCCAGCTGCTGCTGCTGCGGCCGCAGCAGCAGCAGGAAACACTACCGGACGGACAGTCTACGTTGGAAATCTACCCGCAGGTAGGTATCTTTATCGTGTAATCAATTCCGCTACGCACGTATACTCACGTCCTTCCCCAACCATCTAGACGCATCGGTAGACGAGCTTATGAACCTGGTCCGATTCGGTCCTGTCGAATCTGTCCGTCTACTGCCAGAGAAGTCCTGCGTCTTCATCTCCTTCCTTGACGGCGCCACCGCTGCAGCCTTCCACGCCGATGCTACCGTCAAGAAGCTGACCCTTCATGGACAAGAGCTGAAGATCGGATGGGGACACGCTTCTGTTGTTCCGTCTCAAGTGGTGCATGCCATTGCAATGTCCAAGGCCACGAGAAACGTCTACCTGGGCGGACTGGAGGAGAGTGTCACGGAAAGTCAACTGCGGGACGACTTGTCGAAGTTTGGGCCGATTGACCAGGTCAAGATTGTTAGGGATAAGAGCATAGGTTTCGTGCATTTCCTTAGCATTACTGTGGCAATGAAGGTGCGTTTCTATTTTCTTTTATTTCCGGTCATTCCAGCTAAAGCCTTTGATCCTAGGTTGTCAACACATTACCTCAAGAACCAGCATGGCAGGGTAAACGGATAGGTTACGGAAAGGTTAGTCCAGTAACTTATTTCCTATCCAAGCTATTTATCTTACTTTCACATACATTTCAGGATCGATGCGCATACGTACCAAGAGCACAACAAGCCGCAGTACAGGCGGCACAGCAACAGGCAGCAGCGGCTCTCAGCCATACACTAGGTCTCCCTGGCGCGCCTTTCCAAGCCTTCAACCCGCTATCGCCTGCGGCTCTCTATAGCGCCGACTTTTCCAATCCAGTATATGCCCAGTCTGGCATGTTGAATGCTATCGTCAATGGCGGCAACGCAGCCGGGCCCTCGTCCGGTCCGACGAATCGCGGTCAATTTGGCAATGAAGTAGGCGATCACGCGAGACCACCAGTGCATGGAGGACAATCAGCAAACAGGTGTTTGTACATTGGCAATCTGCCCGAAGATGCGACCACTTCGGATATTTGCGATGCTATTCGCGGTGGATTGCTCTTGTCCGTCAAGTATACGCCAGAGAAACATTATGCAGTGAGTCCGTTTTGTTTCCTCCTTGTCTGTCCAGTAACTGAATCTTCATCCTAGTTTGTTACGTTCGCAGATCCCATGCAAGCGACGCACTTCTACCATCAAGCCACTAGTTACGGTCTCATGGTCAAGAACAAGAAAGTAAAGGTCAGTTGGGGCAAAGGTAACAACTTTGTACATCCGTCCGTCTTGAACGCCGTCGTCGGAGCTGGGGCAACGCGTATCGTTTATATTGGCGGCGTCGATGACTTTGACGTTTATAACGAGGACCGCCTACGAGAGGACTTTGGGACATTTGGAGGTGAGGAATCCGGAGCTTTTCCGTGCGCATCAGCAGTGATTAATCCGGCACATCCTGCCGACTTTCCAGAAATCGAACAAGTGAATTATCTCAAGGAGAAGAAGGCAGCATTCGTGAACTTGTACGTCACCGTCTGACTGATGTTGTCAGAATCATTCGCCATTGCTCATTTGTCTCGCGTGACATCGTGCTTACAGTTGTGACATACGTCATGCATCTAAAGCTCTTGAAGGCATGAAATCAAAGCCAGAGTATGTGGACATGCGGTTGGCGTATGGGAAGGATCGTTGCGCAAACCATCCTCGGCCGGGGTAAGTTCGGAACTGGATTGTTCCACAATGCTGCCTTCTCAAGACAACTCATGCACTTATACTTTCCCTTTACATAGTCATTTCGGGTTCAGTCCTCGTTTGCCGAAAGACGAACAGAACGTACCCCAGCAATCTTCAACCGACGCTGAACCAGTGTCCGAATCGTCTTCCACCGCCTTGATTCATGAACATGAACCTTCGAATGGGGTTGACAGCGTCAAGGGACTCGAGAAGGATCTGAGCCGGATAACTGTGGGCCACTCGAACGGAGCCGACATCGTCGGACCCGCGCAAAATGACTTGGTGTCAGGCGACTCGGCAACGAAAATGAGTTTACCTGAGCAGTCCACTGAAAAGGCTTGACTGAATTTAGATATATGAAAGGCATGTAAACAAAAGGAGCAATGAATGTTGCCTATAGCAATTAGCTTGCTATTTTCTCACGGGATGGCGATGCTCTGTTGCGTCGGCGTTCTGTCGATCCTCGTTGAATGCTGAAATGTCTGTTTCTCGGGTAGTACATTCTGCAAGCAAGGGTGGGGCTGACTCGATCCACAGCCATGCTGCTGAACACAAGTGTCGGTAGCACCTCTGAATGAGAAATTAAAAGACATGGTAGCAATGCACCCGCTAATAATCCGTGCACATCCTTCTCGCGCTTACGCGCCCATTGCTGTAAACGGCAGTTCTTTCGCCCTGCGCCGGAAAATGCTGCACACCATCAGAGGGCCGGAAAGATAGCAGAGACTTGCGCTAACAGCTGCTCCGCCATGCTCACACTGATCGCTTCCGGACTGCTGTACTGGTACGCGTATTCACGAAAGGTAAAGCTAGGTGGATCGTCAAAGGCAAGGCGAGGAGCAACTCAAACCTCATATCAGTTCCCGAAAGAAGGTCCGAAAGAGCAGATTTGATCTTTTAAAGTATGAGCGCTTGAGTGGACACCTATTTTTAGCGGGCCAAATAGAAATAGATCGGTGATTTGTACACGTCATCGAGAAGTGTTAGGGCCTGTCCAGTAGAATAAATGCAAAACCAAGTTTCCCGATAATCACGAATTTATGAAAACGCGTTTTTGGATTGGTGAAAACCGAGACGATGATCGCGATTCTGAGAAACACGATTTTCCGCCAGTTTCAGTAATCCCGTCCAGTTGTTGGACTTTTTGAGAGAATCTCGAAAAATCTCTGTCAGCATCGGCGATGCTAGGAACGTGTCCAGTACCTTAACGTCATCACGGAGCGTCTACCCATTTTTATATAGTCAATGGCGAAGTTGATCTTGTGTGAATCGCCGTCTGCCTGTACTTGTAGTAACCATTCAGCAACACGGTGTCATCACTCATACGCCTCGTCGCTCGACACAGAGATAATTCCGCTGAGTCTACCTTGAACTTGCGTCAGTTCTGGAGAGAAAGGAGGTCTCGGCCCTCTTCTATCCTCCGTAACAAAGTCATACGTCAAATGGTCAAGTCTGCCTCTGTCGCGACCGCAGCCACAACGTCACTGCTGTACTCTTACGTCCCGGCTTTCAAGCAGACCATGTCTGCCTCCATTCTAAGCGGAAATCTCTGGATCCACCAGTGCCTCCACCATGACGACATTCGATACATGCGTGAGGTTTTTGGGATCAGTGCAGAGGTGTTTGAGGGGATCTGCGGTGAACTCGGTCTTGTAGACGGTAGATCAGTGAGCAAAGAATTGCAATTGGCGATATTCCTGCTCATCGTCAAGGGCGACATGCACCTTCGACTCCAGGAGATCGGGTCCAGGTCGCCAAAGATACAGCCTCGAAGTACTTTGGGCTGATACTGGACCGTCTAATCGATGTCGGCTTTTACGCCAAATATGTACATATGCCACCCGAGACGTCCGCCACTCCAAGGTACATAAGCCGGGATAGAAGGTTTCGGTCCTACTTTGATGGCTGTATTGGTGCGGTCGATGAAAGCCATAGCCCTAAAGCGCGGCATGACTACTCGACTTGTGACTTTAGTCATGACTTTAGTCATTAGTCATGACTATGACTAGACTACTGACTTTGAACTCCGGCTATTTTTGACTTGTGACTGACTAGTCAAAGTCAAGTCTCCGAAGCGACTAGTCATAGGTCCAAAGTGACTAGTCGCGACTTTCGTGAAGATCAAAACAGTCATCCACATTGAAAGACTAGTCATTTGCGAGTGACTAGTCACCATGAACACGCTTATTTATGCATCCTCCCTTAACGTGAACTGCATAGTAACGGTAGAGCCTTATCCCAGCACGTCCTGGCACTTAGCGGACTCGCTATCTTCGAGCGACCATTCTATTCTTTCTTGGCGATACGAAAGCAAATCATGGAACATGGATTATTCACGTCGTTGTAGCTCAATGGTTGGCCTGCCCTTCCCATTTCGCAGTAATTCAACCTTTCGCGTCCCTTCGTCGCAGGTTCGAATCCACCTTCGGCCATCAATGGGCTTGTTGTCACTTCTCCGTGCGCAGGCTACCGATGGCGGTTTGATCACGATTTCGCTTCTGAAGATCGCCCTGCATGCCCCTTTTTTGACCCTCTCAATGCCCATAGTGGCTCATATGGACCACGAGCTCAACGAAGTCGAAAGCGGTCCCGAAGCGCTTCCGGGACCGTTCTTTGGGAAATGATAACTTGTACATTGATCAATAAAGCTATTCGGCTGCAACTTCACCTTCGCTCTGCCCTCCCTTCGCGTTCTCTTCCTCTGAACATTTGATTCCAGGAGACGCTCGTGACAAGCTAGAGTAGTCGCGCCCCACCTGCCGAACCGTGTCCCAGCGCTGCACTCCCGGAAAAGACCACCGTACGGTGCTTGGGAAATGATGACTTGTACATCGCTCAATAACGCTACTCGATCGCAACTTCACCATTGCATAGTACAACTACTCAGGAGCAACAGTGTCTCTCATCAGTTGTACGTGCACTCTCCCTCCCGACCTACGATACACCGTTGCGTCACATCACGCTACCGACCCACAGTGAGACTCTCGTCAGTCGTGTATCTGTTCAGACTTTCGGCACCATCCTCTTTCCGCTGTGCGACACCCTGTCACCTCTTCAATATCCTTAAAGAGGCCTCGAAGACACTATGTTTTACTTGTGGTTCCCGCACCCGCCTGGTGCTTCACTGATGCACCCAAGTGTTTCCCTGTCTCTTGCCTATTCTACTTCGGCAGATTTGAGAGAAGGTGAGGTACCATTCCGGAGACGACATTGACGTCGCCACCGAGCAGGCAGAAAGGAAATGACATGGCGAGATGGCATACTCCCTGCAAACACT
The DNA here is from genome assembly GCA_030039255.1 of Naganishia friedmannii. Lineage (NCBI taxonomy): Eukaryota > Fungi > Basidiomycota > Tremellomycetes > Filobasidiales > Filobasidiaceae > Naganishia > Naganishia friedmannii. Next base: position 84,174 of record JASBWT010000036.1, read on the forward strand.
ATATATGACAGAGCCCAGTTACAACACTCCCAGTTCACTCCATTTACATATGATACATGCGCACCACAACTTGTGCCCGAGAATTCCATACCAAACGCAACATACCAATCTCTACCGATACTTCAACCCCATTCTCAATCGGTTAGTTCCTCTGCCAAGTTTATCGTCTCCGCCGATTATACCAGACGCTGGGAGGCCAGCTGGAACTAGCTTCGTTCACGTCCAACCCTTTCTTCTGCCCGCATCTGAACCGGCAAGGTCGTCGTTCGAGACGTTAACGTTCCATGTGAACACGCTCGCGACACTCCTCCCTGCAATTCACGATGTGGTCACGAATACTACATTTCAGCGATCAACGCCCTTACTTACGAATCGTCAGCGTCATTGAGGTTTCCGTGTCAAGCCGTTCCAGCAGATGCAATGACAAGACGCAAGGTGGCGTGGAACCAGTCGATTGCCGTGTGCATTGGGCGATGGGCATTGCGGCTCGCCAGGCACATGATGTTCGAGGGAGCTGAGGGAATTGAAGATCAGGACTTGACCATGGATTAGACACTCTTACTCACTCTGATATACCCCGTCGGACCGAATCACGTAAAAATTTCTTTGAGTAATTCCTGCGTGAAAAATAGCCATTCAGCTCATTGTTAGCACAGACTTCATTGCAATGACTCACGGATGTACAAAATCTTCTCAGTGTCTACGTCCATCTCGGCCAATTTGTGGCGGAAGTTGGTGAGGGCCATTCGAACACGGTCTTCGCCTCGAAGGAGATGACGACCCGGAGTTCGCGATATAGCAGAGTACCGAAGGGCGGTCAACAAGGAGGAGGAGGGAGACAGAGCTCGGGGTAGATCTGTTGAATGAAAGGCATTGAGATACGATCGACGTCAGAAAGCGAAATGAACAGATTCATCACAGGTCACTTACCTTGCTAGTTGCAGTGATAGCGGTAATGACAGGAGTGGCAGACGGTAGCGGCACAGGCAGCGATCGCGGCAGACCTAGAGGTAGCGGTAGGTGTGGCGTCACATGCAGAGGTAGCGGCAAGTGTGGGCCGTGTGGCGGCCGAGGCAGATCTGAAGGATTCCAGGCAAGGCAGTGGAACAGTATCAATGTCAGCAAGCGGAATGAAAAGGCTGATCGCGAGTCACTTACCTGGGTGGTGGTGGCGACAGGGGCAGAGATAGCGGCAGATGTGGCGGCAGTTGTAGCGGCAGAGGGAGTGGCAGTCAGAGATATAGACGCAGTCGAAGAGAAGAGGTGGTACAGGCAGTGGGAGAAGAGGCAGCGGTGGTTAGAACTTAGAAGGGAGATAGATCACCCATTTGTCGGATCATTAATCAGAAAGAAATCAAAGAAGGGAGAAGCAAGTGTAAGTGCTGCGCTATGCCCATGCCAGCCAGCGGCGCGTAACAAAAAGGCGCGTCGTGAATTGGAAGTGCGCCAGCAAGCAACAACAAAAGGGCTCTTCCTCTTCATCACGTCAATCTCTTCTAGCTCCTCTTCCTCTTCCATCTCCAGCTACCTTGTCCTAACCTTAGCCTTCACTACAACTTCACCGACGCACACATCTTCATCTGCGGCAAGCCGGGCGAGCCCATCATTCTCGTGTCGCCGACCAGTGCAAACAATTGGTCTTTCATCAACCGTGTTGTAAGTATGTCATCCTCTTCATATCCCTTATCCACGCGGTCGTCTTGACTGATGTTTGTATTATCTAGGCCACCTGCCTGCTGCTTTACTGCAGTCTTATAACACGAGTACACTCTTTTCATTAACTGCGATGAAGGATAAAGGATCTCTTGTGTTTGCTGAAATTAGTTGTGAAAAAAAAAGAAACACTCTTCTACAAGTTCCCCCGTACAAGGAACAATTTTTTGTATGAGCTTTAGAAAAACTTAGCATTTTCATAGCGTGTTGTCAGTGCAGTGTTTAGGATGCTGGCTGAGACATATAGTGCACATGAGGTGCTAAGCGAGAGCTCGTGCCGCCATGAACCCTTTCGTGAAATGAGTGATTGTGACAGATTCGTGACAAGGTTTCTTTTTCACGACATCAAGTAGTAGTCGACTAGATCCTTTCAGTTTTCCCATGGTACGTTATGTGATCCTCCAGGGCTAGAGAAGGCCCGCTCTGAGATGCCCCGTTCAGATGCAGTTACGCGGATAAAAGAAATTGGGCCCAGTGTGCCGCTCCGCGACGTGAGCTTGTTTGCGAGTTGATAAACGGGTGCTTCCGTCCGACTCATCAATGTAGATTAGATGCGCATATTCAGATTCTGAAACGAGGAGGCTTCCCGCATCTTTGCCACAATCTGTTCCCGTCGTTTATAAAAGACCACCTGCTCTTCACTACTCAAATTTGCGAAACGCTTTAGGTCAATTTGCGAATCGCTCTAAGTCATAATGACCCGGTGTGATGCACCGACATTGCCATGTCGAACCGTAGCATATTCGAAAGTCTTGCATTTTGATCCCTCTGCTCAGTCTTATAGTAGCAATACTCGCTTCTGGACGGCGATGAAGCATCTTGCGCTTCTATTAAGGTACAGTTGTGAGAAAAGATCGGTTGAACAGACGTGAAAGTTGAGGGTTTCGTCAAGTACAAGGACACGGATTCTGTATGTGTGTAAATGATATATTACACGTCATCTCCGACTCTCAGTCGCCCTAACAGACTTTCACCATTTCCCTATTGTTCTGCTCGCCACATTGTTCTTACCGCCAAAGTCTATTTCATGACAGACATGTCTTGGCAAAGTTACATATATGGAGACAAGGTCGTTGTTGTCAGATGTGTCGAGAGGGAGATGCTTCACACGTCACTACAGCAGCTCAAGTAGATAATTGTTCCCACGGCGACTGTGCAGCATTCCCCTCAGTATGAGGTGAAAATGTGACGTACTTCTAATGGCTTACTGCAATGGTTGAGACATGATGCGCCTGAGATATCAGGAATGAGCCCGTGGCAGCACGATGCGCCGGATCGAGCCCTCACAGCGGGAATTGCATTTTTCTGTTTGCGGCCGCTTACATCTCGTAAAAGCATGCCCGAATGGCTTGCATTACAACCTTTCATAAATGATAGATCGTGACAGGTTCGTGACAAGGTTTCTGCTCACGACATCATGTAGTGGCTCGGCACACCCTTTGAGTTTTCCCATGGTGTAACTGACGGGAGACTTCGATCATTTTTGTACCACGCAAGTCGCGCGGCAAGGATGATGTCTCGCGCGTACTGCTAAGGTCAAAGCGAGGACCTCTCGCTCAGGATTATGGCACGTGTGACGATGTATCGACGTCCAGCGAAGGTTGTGGCGGGTAACTAGGCTTGAACTAGAAAAGACCAAGTGTTACGGTTGAGGGGAATTCTGCACACGTTGGTATTGAATGCAATCGACTTACGTGCTAACGTTATCCATATTCGAAGAGGCAAGGGTAGCTAGTCCTGTAAAGATGTCTTGCGGAGAAGGGTAGCTTTGGTGTTAAATGTAAATCAAAGGGTGAAATAGAAGGTCATAAGAGAGTCTACAAGAGAAGGCTCCAAGCCAGCTATGAATAGTAAATGCCCGGCAGAGAGACTGCCATTCTTGTCTTGCGCTAAATGTTCAAGTTCGGGCGAAGATGGTGGTTCGCGCGAAGTCATCAGGTTTGCGCAAAGTATTCCGCAAAACTATTCGGTTTGCGCGAAAGTCAAAGCGTGATGTAAGAAAGTGGATAGAGCGACGACGTTGTGTTGAGGTAGTCGAAAGAGAAGAAAGAAATGGAAACGGTGAATGATGAAGTTGGCTTGAGGATGGTAGCGAGGGTGTTGTGAAGGACGAGTAAGAATGGAAGAGGAAAGAAGTAGAGTAGAAATGAATATAACTTCAAGTCTTACTATACTATTATATACAGTTTCTTTACAGGCTTGGCGTCAAACGATCTCTCACATTGTGGCGCGTCCTTTACGCCCTCGGTAAAAGTCGATGTTCTGCACGACTTTGGCAGCCACTCTCACCGCCTCATCGAAAAGCTGCGTTATGTCCGTCTTGATTGTGTGGAAGTCATCAGTTATCGACCCGTATAGCTCCTCCTCGGTGATCCTAGCGAGCAAGCGTTCCTGAATTTCGAGACAGGAAGTAACACATTGGTCTGCATCGGTGTCAGAAAGACTAACGTCTACACTCTCGTTCAGCATCAAAGGTTTATCACCACTTGTTGCAATAACGATACCCACGTTTGTCGACTTCAGGTGGAGTAGAAAATTTAGGTGTGCCACACCCTCGTTTGTCGAATTCTTGATGTGGACTGACCCCGAGATCTTTGTCTGTTTAGACAACCACCCGACGGACCCATATAAAGTGAAACAACCTCGGCTATAGTCTTTCACCAATTCAAGGGGCTCTTTGTAAGTCCATGACGTGACTTGCATACTTAGCCCAGGTGACGGGGGAATGTGTCCAGTATTCTCCGCCTCGCTAGGATCTGCGGAAGATGTTTCGCCTTTGAAAGACGAAATTATCGAGTTTGTAAAATCCGAAAGGGTACGTTCGGAAATGTAGTCTTGAGGAGACGCTTCATGTGACATTTGGCCCGAGGTTGCTGCTTTCGTCGAGGACATACTATGTGGTAGGTTGAGTTTCGTGGCAAGTTGTAAGAGATGGATGGACCCATACAATCGGACTCTTGCTTTGACTTTCCTGAAGGCATTGTAGAATTATATAGATAGTCTCAAAGCCTCTTTACTGCTGTGTTTCTACCAAAGGGTTCTCAGAGCAGAAGCCTTCGCAAAGAAAGGAAGGGAAAGGCTTCATTTACATCGGTCCTACAACTCTGTCCTCGTCTCACTATATCCTGTTTTGGACATTTGGTCCACAACTGGTGGCCAAGAGCTTCTTTTTATCATGTCAAGCTATCCAAATGGACTCAAAAGAAAGCCCATCGTGACTTGATGATCAACGGAGTCACTAACTCAACAAGAATTCTCTCCCATCGTCCCACCATGGGAAATGACACGGTCTTACCAGCCCATCCCGCTGAAACCCACTCATGAACTGGAGTCACAAGCCTAATCATGACTGCATCACGAGAGCAAAGTCACTAATTGTAGAAGAAAGGTCTCTGATGATCTATTCTGGTAGGTATGAACACATGCGAGTCTGGACAGACTGTGTACAGAGATGTTGCTCCCACGAAGTGATTTAACTGCTAGCACCCTATCGTGACTTTCCTAGATTTGTCATTTCATGAACGGGTATATTCAACCTTTTCGTACATATAACGTGAATATCCGAAATAGATCATATCCGGACGGCTCTCTAGATGCCCCTCGAGCAATTTGAAGCATCCTTCGCATTCAAGTCAAATCCTTGTCGAGAAGACAAAATGTACCTTTCCCGACCATTGTGCCATCAAATTACCCTTCAACAAGAAAGCTCAGCCCAAACAACATCTACTGCTTGGTTGCAACACATCATTAACCTTGACATGAATGAATCATTGTATTTGTTGCAGTGGCTATGGGACTTGAAGAAAAAAACACTTGTCGAACTTGACGAGCATTGAGTAAAACGGAACGTGGGCCCTCTCTATAATCAATAAATGCAGTTTTGCTAAGAAAGCGTTGCTAGTGTAGTGGCTATGAAGGGTTCTCTGAAGGGTCATAGTCTAGAAGATTGCACCAGCCTCCGAGGTTGAAGGGTCGAACCCGGAGACGGGATATTTTTGTTCCCTTTTTGCAGTAATTAGTTCGGGGGCTTCCTGAATTTGTTATTTGACAAGCTTCATGACTGGATCCCTACACCAAAGTCGTGACAAGGATTTTTTTCACGACGTCAGGTCGGAGGTCACGCAGACCCCTTCAGTTTTCCCATGGTGTCCGTTTGTCTAGTAATGAGACGAGCCTTTTCGAACTGCCCATACAACACACACTCACGCCAACCACGCCAAAATGAATTGGCTCATCTGCACCGTGTCATGATCTTCCCGTTCGGCATGTCAAAAATGTGTATTCCCAGCCTCATCACTGATGTATACTGGAGGCTCATGATTAGGGCCTTGAAAAAACGTCGTAGAAGTCTCTTGGATCCTGTATGGAGTATAGGCCGAGATATGGACAACGTGATTCTCTCTCCTTGATATATAAGATCATCGTGATGCGATGGCGGTTTTTCGAGTATTGTAGCAAATCATGCGCGCACAGTCAGGACTCAGGCGGAAGCAGTCATGATAATCATGCGTGCACTGTCAGGCGGAAGCAGTCATGATCTGTTGATTACACCTGTGGGGATATGCAATGATGCTATATTGATAGTACATGACTGCGAAATACGAAGGGCTCACGTCTGGCTATCTTTTCACTGAGTAACTTTCCTATTCCACAGATATTTAATCTTGGTCTGTCCCCATGCATCTCAATTTTGTGGAAGTAACACTTCAGAGAAACACCGACTGGCGAAGATGTCAAAGCTGGGCGAAAGGCTGAGTACAAAAGTGATCAGCAAAAACTAAATTAGCGGCTTCTCGTTGTCGTTCGTCTCAAACCCAAGTCGACTACAGAGATACTCAATTATTTCTTTCCGATACGCCAAAAGATAACAGCTCCGCTATTGCCGCTGATATTATCTTTGACCCGATATTATCTTTAACACCGTCTCGGATATTATCTCTGACATTATCTCTGACATTCTTTTTGATATCGTGTCTACTAGGGTCTACTACACGCTGTGATGAAGGCCACTCGCAACTCATCTGTAAGATAACAAATGACTGTTCTCTTACCTACGTTGGGGCGCAAGTCTCCACAGAATCACATTTTCTTCTTCCACTTCAGGTATTCAAGACTAGTTCAAGAAAGTAAGTGCACAACGTTCGCACTGGATCTTTATACAACGGCAGAGCGGTACTAACTTGCCTAGTGTAAAGAGCTACCAGTACTCCCTTTCTTAGTTACAGGCTCCCCTTACTGTACTTCCCGTCGGAGCTGTACCAAGTGCATTGACTGCAACACGGGCAACAACGGCAGCAAGTGAATAAGTGAAGTAGGGGCAACTCTGCAACATTTTCAGCTTCGGTAACTTCTGCACCTCAGAAGCTTCACACCCCTGGTGCAAGCTCTGCCCCTCTTGCTCGCCACACTTCCGCGATGAATACATATAGCTAGTATTCTGCTTTTTTGTACTAGTCCTTCTTACTCTATGATTCACCCTTCCATATCCTCTCGACTACGAAGCTACGGTAGCTACCTAATGCAAGTCTACTCAGGATGAATATCCTAGTTTTTTTCTATTCAGGGTATCTGTAGATATACAACGGTGCTCGCTTCAACATCTTCTAGCCTATCCTTCAAAACTGTAGAGATACGGCCTACTATTGTATAAACCTATAGTTGATGACGTCATCTCTGTCCTCGTCATCCGCACTCTACCGGTTTCAGTTACTGATCTGACTAAGAGAACTTCGTCAGGAAGTACTTGCTCAGACTGCCTCAAGAAGTACTTCCCCGACTTCCTCAGGAAGACTTCCTCAAGAGCGCTTCTTCAGGAAGTCCTTCATAGACAGCTGGGAGAGGTAGCCACTCAGATTACGTATATATAGCTGGACTTCGTGTCCCTCTTGTGATAGCTCTCCTGTATTATGACTCACCCTTTGATTTCCTCTCAACTACGAAGCTACCTTCGAATGCAAGTCTTCTCAGGGTTAACATCCTAGTCTTCCATCAAGGTATTCAAGATTAGTCTAAGACAGCAAGTGTACATCATTTTGTGCTAGTTCCTTACACAACGGCTGAGCTATCTCACTTCGGTAGGATGGACCTCTCGCCCGCGACAGTATCCAGGTTTAGACTAAGACAGTAAGTTTTCATCATTTGTGCTAGTTCTCTATACAACGGCTGAGCTGTTTCACCTTGGTAAGATAGACAAACCTTTACCTCGCGGCGCCTGGAATAGACCCTTCGCCCGCCACAATCAAGTGGAATGTGAAAAGGCTAGAACGGATCTCTCCACTCGAGTCCGAGCTTAGTTGAAAACCTTCGGCATCGAAGGACTGCTCTCTCTAGACTTTGGCAATTATGACCGACGATGAACATCGCGAACCCCGAGAATCATACTGAAGCTGTACCCTCTTTGAATAAGTCTACAAATAGCTGTCACGGTGGGGTCAATGTAGAGAACTGCCAGTAATCTCTTCGTGAATGACTAGCTCTTCAATAAGTCTAGATCACATCCTCAATATGTTGGAAACGGTCTTGAAGTTGCTCGGTTGCCATGTAAAGGATTGTGGTGTTGCGATTTCGGACTCTAAATCCAATGTTGTTGGCGGTACATCCAATAGTGCTGGATGTCGCGGGTTAAAATGTGAGATAGCTCAGCCGTCATATAGGGAACTAGCACAGATATTGTTTACTTACTGTCTTGGACTGATCTCGAATACCTTGAATGGAAGACTAGGATGCTAACCCTGAGAAGGCTTGCACTCCAAGGTAGCTGCGTAGTTGCACTTGAGGGGTAATCAGAGGGTGAATCATAAAGCATGAAAGGCTATTACAAAAGGGCAGAATGCTAGCTATATATAGCTATTCAGGGAGTGTGGCGAGTTTTAGGAGCAAAGCTTGTCTAAGGAGAAGTGAAAACTTCTGAAGTGCAGAAGTTGCAAAAGCTACAGATGTTGCAGATGTTGTACTCACTTTACTTATTCCACTTACTTCACTTACTTCACTTGCTGCAGTTGTTGCACTTGCTGCCCTTGGTACAGCTATCGGGGGAAGTACAGTAAGGAAGAGCATGCCACTGAGAAGATGAGAGAGTACTGGTACTTCTCTACACTGGACGATGTCACCACCAACGAGCTATCATCGTTATTTTGATTCGGCATCTTCAGAGGAGTCGCCTGTTGTTCATGTAAACCGTGTCGTTCAAGCGTTGTTTCCCAAAGCGTACAGGCATCCGAACATCGTCAACCGCAGTCTGATCGATAGTAGAGGATTGTCGGAAAGCTGTTGTAATATTGGTATGTCGTTGATGTTTCTTATGTCCGGTAGCATTAGGGCTTAGTAAAAACAGGGTTATACGCGTTTGTAGTGACACGGAAAGGATGTGTCCTTGGGTGATGGTAACATCGTTGATGTGTGTCAAAATATTCGGCAAGCATGTGCGCAGTGGCTCAATGATCGAATGGAGTTAAATAAAGATTTGTTGCGGGCTGTAGGTCGGTCTTACGCAAGTGAGATAGCTCAGCCGTTTTAGAGGGAACTAGCACAAACGGTGTACAGTAATGAGATCGAACTGGTCTTCTATACCTTGAGTGGAACATTAGGATGCTGAATCCTGGGCAGACTTGTCCTCGAAAGTAGCTTCGGGATTGAAGGTGTCAAAGGGTGAATCAAAAGTCATAAGCTAGGACACCTACCAGTAAGATGGCCTTTCCTGGTGGAACTAATCATGAAGCAGGACCAAGGACTCCTTAAAGTCGACCTTACCACCTCTAGGTAACGATACGACAAGGATATAAGCATATAGAGGAGATGGAAATGCAGTCGAGTCGGCTGGAAAACGATCGGTGGCCGGCAAAATCCAAAAGAGGCAGTCTAGTGATCCCAGGTAATAAATAACCTAGAAAAGTTCGGCCAACAACAAGCAACAAAAGTCCTCTTCCGCGCGAGTTCTGACACTTGCGGATGCAAATATGCAAAGATCCCGGCGGCCGTGCGATTGCCGCTTCTTCCCAAATTCCACTCATCACAAGTTGGAATTGAACTGGACAGTCAAAGATTTAAAGATTTCTATGCTCAACCCGTTCATTCTTCTTGCCGCCGCCGTTCTGTGGCATATTAAGGGTTTCCGGCAAATCCTCATTCAGGTGTTATTCTCTGTCGGAACCTACCATGCCTTCAGTAAAAGCCGCCACCAATGGTGTCACGGCCAAAGGCTCGGAACCGGCCACCAAAAAGACACGGACAACACGCGGTGGCGCTTCAGTCACTTCGAAGCCGTTGCCTTCATCAGTCACAGCCCTTCCGGATAACGTTGCCGGACCTGATAAAAGTGTGGATATGGAAGTCGACACCCATGTTCTGGGCAATATGAATGGTTATGGGAGTTTAAAGGAGGAGGAGATGGGATGGGCCGAACTGCTGAAGCAAGGATACGATCAAAGTAATGGGAAAAGCAGCATGAATGGGTTTGGAAAGGACTTTGCTTTGAGTGCTGATGTCAAAACGATAGATGTAGGTCGTTCCCTGCTGTAATTTCTTGTTTCTCAAGTCTGATCTTGACCTTTATGACACAGGACAAATGGCAACTTCTTCCCGCTTACCTCAAAGTAAAAGGTCTCGTCAAGCAGCACGTCGATTCATTCAACTATTTCGTTGATACCGAGCTGAAACAAATCCTCGAAGCCAACAATCTAGTCACATCCGATGTCGACCCACGGTTCTTCCTTCGTTATACGGACATTCACGTCGGTATGCCAACACGTACGGATCAAGGTGCAGCTACCCTCGAAGACCAGCTTGTCACGCCACACGAATGCCGTCTGAGGGATGCGACATACGCTGCTCCGATCGCTGTCGACATTGAATACGTTCGAGGCAAGAAAATCGTTCGCCGGAAGGGTGTGCGAATTGGACGATTACCAATCATGCTGCGTAGCAACCGATGTGTCCTCACAGGCAAGAATATTGATGGGATGGCTAGGCTCGGCGAGTGTCCATTGGACCCTGGTGGATACTTTGTGGTAAAAGGAACGGAGAAGGTCATTTTGGTGCAGGAGCAGATGAGCAAAAACCGAATCATCGTTGAGACGGATGCCCGAAAGGGCACGGCCATGGCGTCCGTCACATCGTAAGTGTTTGCTTTCTATGAGGGTATCTCCAACGACAGTCATCACTAACCGAGCACGACCCATCCTCTTCGAATAGCACGACACACGACCGTAAATCAAAATCCTACGTAGTAGCCAAGAACAACAAGGTCTACCTCCGGCACAATTGTTTCTCTGAAGATATACCCGTCGTCATCGCCATGAAAGCCATGGGGTGTCAGAGCGATAAAGAAGTCTTGATGTTGACATGCGGCAGCGACGAGCCCTACCAAGAAAAGTTCGGACTGTCTCTCGAAGAAGCCGCTAGGCTCGGGGTGTATACCGAAAATCAGGCCTTGCACTACGTCGGTGTCCGGGTCAAGGCAGGGATCAAAAAACAAATAGGTCTCAAACGTATCCCTATCGAAGACGCACTCGAAGCTTTGGCGTCAATCGTATTGGCACATGTACCCGTGGAAAATGGCGATTTCCGACCCAAGTCGATCTACACGGCAACGATGACGAGACGGGTTTTAGCGGTGATGGTAGACCCATCTCAGGTAGATGACCGGGATTACGTTGGTAACAAGCGTCTGGAATTGTGAGTCGATACTGACTGCTGAAAAGGACTGTTTGAACACCTGATTGCTAAACTATATATCGCTGCTTTTAGGGCGGGCCAGCTGTTAGCTCTGCTTTTCGAAGACTTGTTCAAAAAGTTCAATACCGACTTCAAGCTGGCGATTGACAAGGTACTGAAGAAACCTAACCGGACAGCCGAGTTTGACGCATTCACCCACATGAACTTTAATGGCGATTCCATCACATCCGGTTTCGTGCGAGCAATCTCCACCGGAAATTGGGTGCTCAAGCGATTCAAGATGGAACGAGCCGGTGTCACGCACGTACTCTCCCGATTGAGCTTCATCGCGGCTCTGGGTATGATGACACGAATCAGCAGTCAGTTCGAAAAGACACGTAAAGTGTCCGGTCCTCGTGCCTTGCAGCCTTCTCAATGGGGTATGCTTTGCCCCAGTGATACTCCCGAGGGTGAAGCATGCGGTCTGGTGAAGAATTTGGCATTGATGACACATATCACCACGGATGTCGAGGAAGAGCCCATCATCAAGATCGCTTTCATGCTTGGCGTAGAAGACATATCGCTTGTTACCGGTAACGAACTATACAGAGCAGGCGTCTACGTCGTCAACATCAACGGTGGTCTCGTCGGCGTTACCCATCTTCCGAACCGCTTCGTCCGCAATTTCAGGAAACTTCGGCGTGCTGGCAGAATCTCCGAATTCGTTTCCATCTTTATTAACCAACATCATCGAACAGTATACATCTCCAGTGATGGCGGACGGATCTGTCGACCGCTAATTATCGTAGAAAAGGGAATCCCTCGCGTTAAAACTCAGCATATAAAGTTGCTAAAGGCAGGCAAGGCGACTTTCGACGACTTTCTCAAGGCTGGTCTGGTGGAGTACCTCGATTGCAATGAAGAAAACGACTCGCTTATTGCGCTTTACGAACGCGACATTACCGAGGATACATCCCATCTCGAAATCGAGCCCTTTACTTTGCTAGGGGCCGTCGCTGGATTGATTCCTTATCCGCATCATAACCAGTCTCCTCGTAACACTTATCAATGTGCCATGGGTAAACAAGCAATCGGGGCAATCGCGTACAATCAACTGGAGCGGATTGACACCTTGCTATACCTCATGGTCTACCCACAACAGCCAATGGTGAAGACAAAGACCATCGAACTTGTCGGGTATGACAAACTTCCGGCCGGTCAAAATGCCACTGTCGCTGTCATGAGTTTCTCAGGTTATGATATTGAAGATGCCCTGATTCTCAATTCCGCATCGGTCGATCGTGGTTATGGTAGATGTCAAGTCTTCAAGAAGAGTGCCACAATGCTGCGGCGCTATCCGAACGGTACATATGATCGATTAGCCAATCCTCCTCAAGTCACGGACGCCAACGGCGTGACACGGAATGAAGACCGGTATCAAGCTGTGGAGGGTGATGGTCTCGCTGGTGCCGGTGCCAAGGTCGATCCTTCCTGGATATACGTGAACAAGCAGACACCTTCGAACGCGAATGACAATAACATGGAAGCTATTACCGTTACCAAATGGAGGAACGCACCTATGTCTTACAAGGCTCCGGAGCCTGGATATATTGACAAACTGATGTTGTCCACCTCGGAGAGTGATCAAACGCTCATCAAAGTACTCGTTCGACAAACGCGAAGGCCGGAATTGGGCGACAAATTCTCCTCTCGACATGGTCAGAAGGGTGTTTGTGGTCTGCTGGTTCCCCAAGAGGACATGCCTTTCAATGATCAGGGTATCTGCCCCGATATTATCATGAACCCACACGGTTTCCCTTCACGGATGACGGTTGGCAAAATGATCGAATTGTTGTCGGGTAAAGCTGGGGTTGTCAGCGGAAAGCTGCAGTACGGGACCGCCTTTGGTGGATCAAAGGTCGATGATATGTCAAAAATCTTGATTGACAACGGGTTCAATTATGCCGGGAAGGACATGCTGACGTCAGGTATCACTGGTCAATCAATGGAATGCTACGTATACTTCGGTCCGATCTATTATCAAAAGTTGAAGGTATGTGTCTCATTCGTCTTTCAGCGTTCAGCTCTTGACTAATCGTATTCTTCGACAGCACATGGTCATGGACAAGATGCATGCCCGACCAACGTAAGGTTCGACGGAACAAAGACGTCTCGGTGTACTGACCTTTATCATCATTTTCCCTCATCGATGTCAGTGGTCCTCGAGCGTTACTTACTCGGCAGCCTACGGAAGGTCGATCGAGGGACGGGGGTCTGCGTCTTGGAGAAATGGAGCGTGACTGGTATGTTCCTCTTGGTCTAAAGTCGTCGTTCTTACTGACGAGTGTGCGTCATTGTACAGTCTTGTTGGTTACGGAGCTACGCAGCTCATGTTGGAGCGATTGATGATATCGTCGGACGCCTTCAAGACGTCCGTCTGTGAGGAATGCGGCATGCTCGGATACAATGGCTGGTGTCCCAACTGTAAGAGTGGGAAAAAGGTAGTGGATATCACTTTGCCATACGCGGCCAAGCTGTTGATGCAAGAGGTAAGTGTTTCTCCCATGTTGCATGGCGATTTGAATCTAATGAATTCGTCATATTTGCGACCGCAGCTCATGGGAATGAACATCTTGCCCAAGCTAATTCTCGAGGTGAGTCTCTCTAATCAAACGATCTTGGTAACATTGCTCAACAGTGCTTTTTCTATGTTTAAAGGATGCTGTCTAAAGCAATTAATCTCCACCGCGCTGATGCGGTGACATATATACCAAAGCACAATGCTCAAGCAGACCGCGGCGCAAATGTAGACGAAAGGCTCGGTCGCGTGTGCGCAACCAGCTGCAGGTTGTTACGAACATCCTTTATGACGAAATCACGACGCATGAAACTGTCATTACAAGCTGGATATGAATAAGAGTCGGACTATAATTGGAGAGCACTATAAGGCCTCAATGGAAAAACAAGCGGTTGACAAGCTGGTTGAGAGAGCGCACAGAACTTGTATACATCGAAGCGCACCGGTTTGCACCCAAGGGACACTTAGAAGCGCCGGCGAGTCATCTTGGCGTATCTGATTAGATCCGACGCGCTATTTTCCGCTTTCCGTGGGTCTTGACACCAATAAGATGGACATTGACTTGGCTGATGAACTTCTTATGTATCAACAAGATGCGATCATGTGCTTGAATTCATCGTATTCCATAACTCCGTCACCCGCCATCCGCACATATCTACCCCCATGAGTCCATTCCCGATCAAGGTGCTGCTCCGCATCGGATCAACCGGTTTGCCGTTGCTATATCTGGTCTTCGTTTGGAACAGAGTATGGAGTGGAGTCAACCCGCCATGGCAAGTGACCCAAGTAGAGTTGGAGGAGCTGAAGCGGTTCTACCCCGGGAGAGCTGAAGCCGCGGTGGAGAGCAACAAGGCGTTTGTCTACAGTGCGTTCGCTTTACCAGCTCGCGTCGTGTACGTGCTCCAGACAAGCTCATAGGCGAACGTCCTCTGAAGCAAGCTAATCAACCTTCCGTATCGTCTTCTCCGCAGTCTTGCGTGCTATACCGGGTCTTTGGCCCTGGTCGTGCTTTTAGTTCTCAACAGACACCTCCGCTATAGGAAATCGGCCAATCATATACGTTCCTCCTTCCTCAAGCGCTTGGTAGATACATACTGGCTAGAATCACCACTCGTCACTCTGCGGCACCATGTTCCTATTCCTCTTCCCGGTTTATCAAGGTTGACCATCCAGGCTCCTCTGCGATACGAGGCTTTCATAATATCCGCCATCATCACTTGCAATATCTTGTCGCTATGCCTTTTCTACCGAGTAGTGCCAGGGAACCGAAACGTCTTGTGAGTCTGTGCATATGTGAGCGGCTACCGCATCCATATATCTAACAAGCCTCTCACAAAACAGTTGGTCCGATTCTCATAGTCGACGAGATCAACTTCTCCGGTACATTTCCGATCGCTCGGCGGTGCTAGCAGTGGGCCAGCTGCCCCTGGTCATCCTCATGTCCGGGAAGAAATCACCAATTGCGTGTCTATGTGGCTTGGATATGAATCAGTTGATGACTTTTCATCGCTGGCTTGCCCGTATGGTTTGGCTTCAAGTCAACATTCATGCATTTGGCTACACCGTCATTGCACTACTGAAATCCCACCTCGTTCAAAACTTTCACAAAGCGTACTGGAATTGGGGGGTTATGGTGCGTTATAATTTGCCCGCAATGAATCCACTATGAGCACGGTTTAAACTTTGCATTGAACCCTCCTTACAGGCTTTTGCGATGTTCTGGGCATTGACGGTCCTTTCGATTCGAGAGATCAGGAAAAGGCATTATGAGGTACTATCCAGTCCAAGAATCATTCACTGGATGTTATAGTTTGCTAATAACCTTTATCCACTTGCCGCAGGTCTTTATCTTTTTGCATATCGCTATGTGTTTGGCAGGGATGGTAGGCTTGTATCTCCACATTCACCTATTGCAGCATCACAAGGTATGTACATTTTGCAGGACAGCTCATGCAGCAGGCTATTGACGCTATATGGGTAGCTCGACATCTTCGAGAGGGCGACTCTTGCAAGCGTCGCTTTCTGGGCCTTCGACCGATTCGTGCGACTTTGCAACCGTCTGCACTTCTCTCTCTTTCTCCATAAGAAAGAGAAGAAGCTCGAGGCAACTGTAACATTCTTGACAAACGAAATAGTCCGCCTACGAGTTCTGATACCGGCGTCTCGGTTGATTCTCGCCAATCAATTACCAAGCCAAGTAGCGCCGATCATGTTCCCGAGAATAACAGCAGGACAAAGCATCGGTCTGACTATCCCAACAATTCAATGGGCTGGGGACCACCCGTTTACGGTTTTGGCGACCGGGCTGCTGGATCTTGATGGGAAGGTGGGATACCTTGACCTTGCAATCAAGGCGAATCAGGGCCTTACAAGAAGGCTGTTGGGCCGACTACGAAAGTGCCCAGAAACGCCAGCGATCACCTTAAATCAATGCCGCTACGATACTACCTTTTCAGCCATAATCGAGGGTCCATATGGAGATGTACATGAGGAAGTAGGTCAATCTTTCCACAATATTCTTTCGCAAGCTTCTCACCTTCCTGCTTGCTCAGATACATACGTTCGATAGTGTTTTATTGTTTGCTGGGGGCGTCGGTATCACATATGTCTTCCCCCATTTCGTGCGAATTGCTTTGCATTCTCGGGCAACCACTTGCAAGCTGGTGTGGATGATCCGTGATCTGGGTGAGTCTTGCTTCTTCGCCGACACGTGGGCAGATCGTTTACGACAATATCACTTTCTAGACAACTTCAGCATTATCGAAGAGCAACTATCATGGGTAGTGCAGCAGCTCTACGTCCGTCATTCGTCACGGGCAATCCGTCGACAGGTTCCGCTCATTATTGAAATACATATCACTCGCCATGAAACGCCATTACCTACGATTCCTTCGAGTAATCAGCAATCGCGCGGAGCGCATCCACAGTATTCGACGTTCGTCCCGTCTTCAGATTCATCCGAGAACGAAGTGGGACCAGAAGCGAAACCAACATCGTCCAACAACATCGGTCGCGCTTTGGAAATTATACCGGAGCTTGCCCCATGGGTGGAGGTGTCGATACATCGAGGTCGAGCATCAAAGATGGTCGACCATTATTTCCCCGTCACAGATTTGTCTGCGGAGCAGTCTTTATCTATAGTTTCATGCGGACCGGCAGCGCTTTGCGATGAAGTGCGGTCACAGGCAAAAGCAGCAATGGTGCAAGATTGTTGGAAATCTGTTAGGTATATCGAAGAATGTTTCAGCTGGTGACGTCTTTCGATATGAAGAGCGAGAATAGACTGAACGCCGACGGCTCGACCCAACTAGAGCCTCCTGTTTGTACGCAAGAATGGATGAAATATTGTACAACCCTAGATTACATGTAGCTATTCTCCAGCAGCCTTTCTAATTTTGCCGAACATCTTGTATCCATGTGCCCCAATCGTTTCCACAGATTTGGCCAGTTGTTGCTTTCTTTCTGGGGTGAACGTCCGTTTGGTGGCATCGTTAACCTTTCCATATAATGCATTGGCCTGAACGTAATTTTCAGGGGTGGTAATGTATTTGTTCAAAAGAACGGTTGCCTGATTAGGCGTGACCTCCATAGAAGCCTGCGAAGGCGCTGCTATATCAGGACAATCAGATACGAGAGACATTTACCATTTCTCGTTGCGAAAGATGCTTACCCGTATTCAGGGACCCGATATTGTTGCGAACAGGTGGTTCTTGTATGGGTGGCCGCAGACCGGGCGCGGGAGGAAGCCTCCTCTGATTATCGACAATGCGAGGGGCTCGCCTGGGAAGGTCCGGTGTGGCACGAGCGGGCAATCTTGGCGGCAATGGCAGCGGTGACTGTATTTCCAGAGGACGATGCAACGGCAAAGGTGGAGGACTCGAATTCATAGCAGCGAAATCATCGATAGCTGCCGGTTCTCCACCTGAGAAACGAGAAGAGACACGCAAGTTTAATAGGATCTCCTCGACTTTCGTGATTGACGTCAATTCACCTTGTAGGGTGTGCGTGTCCGGGTATCCTTTCAAGTCCTCCAGGGGGAAACGGGGCGGAAGATGCATTCCTTTGGAAAGCGCCATGCCCGCTAGGGCACAAATACGCCTGTGACGCGAGAGAAGCGTAAGCCTGACTTGACCAGACACGGCGGAGATGTGAGAACTCACAAATACCAGGTATCAGGCAGTGACATTCCATCCGCGTCTAGCGAGAGGAACGGAACCTGTTGAGGGGTATTGCTCTTGTCGACTTCCGCTGGCATCAACGCAGTTGCCTGGATTCACCCCGAAGTCAGGGGCGTTGATATTATCGCTCAGGAAGGCACGTACCTCGTCCATTTCATCCATCATCGCTCCGTAGACAGTCGAAACACCTTCTTCAAGTGCGTTGTATAGCTGTCGATATAAGAATGTTCCGCCTTGTCGAGGAATTTCGTTGAACGGCCCTGCATGCAGGTTCGTCCAGGAGAAGCCTGGAAACTATGCGCAAGTGAAGTAAGCGACTTCATCCGAGTAGCCATGTTCGCGAACCGTAGCGTACCACTACTGGTATATAATCCCGGCGAATCCCGTGCACGGTATCCTCCTCCTTCAAGAATTCTATATCACCAGCCATTCGTTGACGAAACTCGTCGGCACCTTCGATGTCGGCGAACCTGCCGACATACCACGGTGAAATCTGCCACGAAGAAGAAGGTCAATAATTATCAGAAGCAGGCGTGGGCAGCTACAAACTTACACTCTGTACTTTTCGCCATACATCAGCAAAAGCAGGATCCGGATCACAGTCCCCGTCCCTAGTGCGCCAATGAGAGGGAGTCCCGGCAAAAACATGAACACCCTCGGGAGAAATAGTCTGTATCCAGTCCAGCATTCGGACGAGTGACGCAGGGGAGTGATGGTCGTTTGCCATTCCCATCCCCCAAATTGCAATCACGGGCTTTGCCGATTCATGTAGATAGGCCGGACTTTCTGTTACCCTCAGTTCCGTCATCTACAACAGGGAAAAGCCGTGAGACTGTGTCGGCAATTCAACTCCTGCAGACCAACCTACGACGTGAAGTATGTCATCCTTGATCAATCTTTCCACATCCTCTCCTTTGACACCAGACACGTCGTACATTATCGCCCACTAGAACCGGATTTATATGGTTCAGCGTTGTCATCCAGAGTGAAGAACAGTTGGCGGGACTCACAACCCGGCCTTCAGCTTCTGCGCTGGCCCTAACTAGCTGTAACACTTCATCACGTAGTCTACGGAGACCGTCATCTCCATTCTTGACCTCTGCGCAGCATGAAACAATAATTAATGCCTCAGTCGAATTGCATACTTCCTCTTCCCGAGATATTACTTACCGCTCAAGAAACGTTGTAGAAAGGCGCCAGCGATATGATGTTCCCTCATCCACCGGAAATGGCGTCGCACGGTTTTCGGATTCCTCGAAGAAAAGACCTGTGCCGGTCGAGAATCCGTAGAATTGGAGCCGAGAGATAGACCGGGGATGCTATACAGTTCATCGGGATCTAGTTCCCGTGTCGATGGCCACTAGCGGTCGAAGAGGGGGATTAGCATGCTTTGCGACTCAAAAGTTCTCGTTGCGCAGATACTTGCCATCTCGAAAGTGACACGACCTCCATCTTGAAGCGGTTTATCAATCCAATGGATCCACCTGCCGGCACACTTCTATCAGCTTCCACTTGATTGATGATATAACACCTTCCTGGTTGCATACCCATGGTGGCCTATGTTTAGAAACCAGCTCAGCGAGGATTCCGAAGAAACTTTCTGTCCATGCTTACCTTCTGCTACCGGCTTTCCGTCTCCAGGGCAACTGAACCTGCAGGCAAAGGAACATTCGTCAGCTTGGCCGAGACGGTAACTGCAACGGACACATACCAGCCTTGATACCCGACCATAAACTTGCCCTTGATAGTACTGGCATCCTCCACCTCGATGCTGGATAACGCAGAGTAGATACTGGTCAGACACCAGAAGTGCTCGTCTATATAGGTGTACGCACTCTCGAGACCTAATAGCATTCAATTGTCCTCTTGGACTCGTCATGTCGGCCGGAGACTTGGGATTCAGCTGGTCGACGACGAAGACTTGTGCAAAGATGGCCAGCAAGAGTACGAGCACCACGCGACGAAACATGCCAGCACATCAGGCCAGGAAAGATTGACATGATATGCTTGTCGAATTTAGAAAGAGGTTGTGCAGTCATCGTTGCTGATATTGATTGTGTTCCGCTGTACTGGGCTGTACTTGTCAGCCAACTTGACCAACAAGTGAGACAAACCCAGCTCAGGTTTTGCATCCGCGCTGTTGGCGTCATGACCACGACCCGGGCAACAAGAAGCTGAGATGAATGAATGATTGTTCAACTTCTTTTTTCGCGTAGAAACATAGACCTGGTCTCCTTCTTCAACAACCGTCAGCTCTCAACATGTCGCAACCATCACATGCCAACTCAGCCGCGACATCCCCAAATCCAACGAGCGGGGAAGGAAAGTCGTATCCGAGTAATCTGAAATTACTCCTAATAGGAAACTCGGCTGTGGGTAAGTGTCGTCGGTCTTGTCTATATGATAACGGTACATTCACTAAAACTACCTTGATCGCATCTACAGGGAAATCATCCTTACTGTTACGCTTCACAGACGACGACTTTTTATCTGCAAGTACACAAGCACGGCGCTCTTTGCAATCCAACTCGCTAATCAACCTCCTTTACAGGACGAGGAAACGTCGGCTACCATCGGCGTCGACTTTAAAGTCAAACAGCTCGAGGTGGAAGGACACCGATACAAGCTCTCGATCTGGGACACGGCAGGACAGGAGCGGTTCCGTACGTTGACGTCTAGCTACTATAGAGGTGCTCAGGGCGTGATTCTCGGTAAGACGCCCGTGCTACAGGTTCCCAGAGATAACTGGTTAAGCGGTTTGTCCTCCCTACTACAGTATACGACGTCTCATCGCGGCAATCCTTCCAAGCACTCACATCGTGGTTCCGCGAGCTCTCCACGTACACGTCACCAGAAGTAGTAAAGATGATTGTCGGGAACAAGGTCGACAAGGAGACGTTTTCCCGGGAAGTCTCGACAAAGGAGGGTGAGGAGTTTGCAAAGAGGATGAATTGCCAGTTTATCGGTGAGTTTGTTTTCCTTGTTGTGCTATCACTGAACAACTGACTCGGGGTGACTGTGCGTGATTGATAGAATGCTCGGCCAAAACGAATCTTGGTGTAGTTGAAGCGTTCAAAGAACTCGTACTGCGGGTATGTCATCTTATACTCTTGAACGTGGATCCAGGCCTCTCAATTCCTGATTATTCTCCCTTTCAGATTGTCGACACTCCGTCGCTTTGGTCGAATGAAGGAAGAAATACAGTCAAAGATCGCACACTGGCTTCCACCAGTTCCACGATCAAGATCGACGACATGCCAGGAGGCTGGGGCAGCAGTTTGAGTTCATGCAGTTGCTGAGAGAGCGCCGTACCAATGGAAGACTTTGGGGATGAGGACGTGTCTGGGCTGTACCGCTAATCTGTACTTTTCTGTTGTATCGTCATTATCATCTGTAACACCTGCTCTACTATCGCATTGCCTCTAGTGAAACAGGATGTGTGATCTGTCGCTTGCTGCATACAGCTTGAATACATATACGATTATTCGCAGATGGAGCGACGGAGTACGCTTCTTGGCTAAACCTCTACCGACACTCCAGGATCCAATCCTCGTTTTGCACTGAAACCGTCTCGCCTTCCCGGCGCAGATGGTCCGGTTTTGAAAAGGAATTTAGAGAAGGCAGGTAAAGATCCACTTCTTCCCGACTCCCTACAGTATAAACCCTCTCCCACCCGGCCTGTTCGAAATCGAAAACCTCTCTCCATCCCAAGAACCTCGGATCGCTTTCCGACGTGTCTTGAATCCTCGATATGCCCAGGCCGTATTGACCAATGTGACCCACGAAACTTTGGACCCGAGGCCAAGTCGAAGACTGTTTCCGCTTCAGTAACAGAAACGTCGTGTCTGTAGCGTGTTCGCCAGCTGCTAATGGCGAGCGAAGCGATAACCTTCTCCACACTTCGATGTATTCCTGATTGCGGCCAGTGGCCCAATTGAACATCGTCCCGTACTCCTCGACATCTCCATTAGGCATCGTCTTGAATGTTCCTTGATCCGGAAGCACTTCTACGCCTGGTGGCGGTGCTGGCACGGACGATATCGTAGGAATAAACGTAAGGGCGGGAAGGTCTTTCATTACAGGCGCAAGCTGAGTCCCAAGTCGCGTGTTCGTCAGTGAATGGCCTTACCTGTTCCCTCACCAACTTCCTCAACACTTCCAGCTTGTGCCCATTGTATTGCTCCCGCAGACGGATGTCCTTGCCGGTATATCCGAAGGTCAAGGTAAGAACCTGGAAAGGTCAAGACGAGTGTATCGGTTTCTTCAGTCGCTGGCTCTCCTTCCCACTGTATGGAGATGCGGGTTGATGCCCTCGGCTTCAGAGAGGTCATGACTGAAGGTGGCAATGTACGTATATCGGATACTAAAGGCGAGTGATAGCTACTGCTTGTAAAGTTGAGGATCCCAGTTGTTGAGTGAAGGTCACCTTGAGGCTTGAACTGCTCATCTTCATCAATTCAAGCCGGGATGATTGGGCCGAGCTCAACGCCGATGTACTCAGAGTGCTCCCGCGTCTCAGTTCTCACGGCCGTTTGGGTGGGTATTGTTTCAGTGCCGGGCTCCGGAGGTCCACTACCCTTCTTCCCTTTGCATACTCTAGCCAAATCCCGATCTCAAGACTCTGCCCTGTGGCGACATCCACGAGTAGCGACTTGATATTGTCAGACTTGCTACTGAAGATCGCATTCCAAGGCTCACTATCATATACCCACATCTGTCGACAGGACCAGGACTCAACATGAGCGTAGAAAACGATAAACCAGAGGTCGATGGACAGGAAGTGGCCAAGCACACCACCCGAGAGACCGGTGTTTGGGTCATTATTCATAGTAGGTATTCGCAGATGTTCAAGTCGATGGCCTTCTTGAGCTTATTCAGATGGCTCTGAAAGACAAGGTATACGATGTCACAGAATGGCTTGATGTGAGTTCGTCGTGCGTTCTTTTACTATGATCCAGTACCTGATCGTCCGCTCTTTAGGAACATCCCGGTAAGCAGTAAATCAGTAACCAAAAGTCTACACAGGGTAACTGACACCTTCGAGTATCAGGTGGAGCCAAAATCATCCTGTAAGCGATGGCGATGCTTTCAAGCCAGAATCATACTCACACTATGCTTCGGCGTGC
The DNA here is from genome assembly GCA_030039255.1 of Naganishia friedmannii. Taxonomy (NCBI): domain Eukaryota; kingdom Fungi; phylum Basidiomycota; class Tremellomycetes; order Filobasidiales; family Filobasidiaceae; genus Naganishia; species Naganishia friedmannii. The sequence continues at coordinate 107,420 of JASBWT010000036.1, forward strand.
AATGCAACCTAGAAAGTATGCCGGAAAGGATGCTACAGAGGAATACGAGGTAAGTATTCGTGTTGTTCACTTTTAGCCTTGTAGATGATTTACCTATTCTCCATCATCTAGCCTATTCATCCTCCTGATGCCATCTCCGATAACCTTCGTATGTTGCAGCTGCTGGTCTGCATTCTTCTTGGGGATGGAAACTCACAGAAACGTATCTTCGCTCCTCTAGCTGCCGAAAAATACATCGGCCCACTCGCAGTCTCATCCATCAAGACGGTCGTCAGAGAAGTCACGCAGGAAGAGCAAGTGCGACAAGACAAGTTGCAGACCTTGCCGCCTCTCGATGAGATTCTCAGCTTGCACGACTTTGAAGCGCTAGCCAAGGAGACAATGTCGGACAAGGCATGGGCTTACTACAGTTCCGGTGCTGATGATGAGATTACAATGGTACGCTCTGCTAACTGGGTGGATGCTTAACAAGAACGAACACCTGCTAAACTTGCGTTTCTTCTTGAAATATCAGCGCGAAAACTATACCGCTTTCCATCGGTGAGTGTCGTCGCTGAGGCTCATCCGCCCGTTACCTCTTCAGAAACTTATACATCGCCGCTTGAAGAATCTGGTTCCGGCCTAGAATCCTTCGAGACGTTAGCAAAGTCGATTTCTCCACCAAGATCTTGGGTTTCAAGACGAGTATGCCAGTTTATATCGCAAGTTTCCTTTTCACATTCCGCTACGCTCTCTGTGGATAGTAAGGCTGATGTCTGCCTATATAGACGGCAACAGCATTAGGTAAACTTGGCCACAAAGATGGTGAAGTCTGTTTGACCAAGGCGGCCGGCGCACACGATGTTATTCAGATGGTAAGCACAATGTCAAGTTTTCGCATCTTGCAGTCGAAATAACAGTCGGCTGCGTCAGATCCCGACTTTGGCCAGTTGTTCATTCGACGAAATGATCGACGCCGCCATCCCCGATCAAACTCAATTCTTGCAGCTCTATGTCAATTCAGACAGGGAAAAGACCAAGAAGATTATCCAGCACGCAGAAAAACGAGGCGTCAAGGCATTGTTTATCACCGTAGACGCTCCCCAGCTTGGCCGTCGACCCAAAGTACGCAGGCACCCTTCGATAGCCCGCATGTCATCAACATGTACTAACGCATTACTCTGCAACAGGACATGCGAATGAAATTCGACGATCCTGGATCAAAGGTTCAGGAAAAGGACGTTGTCACACGTGACGAAGGTGCCGCTCGAGCCATCAGTGCTTTCATCGACCCGAGCCTCTCCTGGAAAGACTTGGCTTGGTTCAAGTCGGTAACCAAGCTGCCGATCTTGCTTAAGGGTGTTCAGTGTTGGGAGGTACGTTCTGCGATTCAAGGCTTGAAGCACTCTACCTGACTAGTGATGGATTTACCAGGACGCCGTGATGGCGGTCGAAGCTGGGATGCAAGGTGTTGTCTTGAGGTGAGTTCAATGCATCAATAGTGATATTTCGCGGTCGGAAGCTGATCAAGTCATAATCCCTTTCTTAAATAGTAACCATGGGTACGTGGATGCGGATGTGATATAGACGATCTGCACTTTGGGCCTGACACAATTTCACTGCGTCACATGCCTATAGCGGTCGACAACTTGTGAGTGTCACAACCAAATTCTCCGTGAATGGTTATTGACTTCGAGACGTTCTGTGCGTACAGGAATTTGCAAGGTCAGGTATCGAAGTCTTGGTAGAAGTCGTTGACGAGCTCAAGAAACGCAAGATGTTCCCCAACCCAAACTTTGAAATATTCATCGATGGCGGTGTGCGACGAGCATCTGATGTGCTGAAGGCCGTCGCTCTGGGCGCGACCGCAGTCGGTATTGGACGGTAAGCACTCTCGACAGAGTATAATCCATGGTTTTGTTGATTGACATTCGCTGTGTCGACATCAGCCCGATGCTCTATTCCATGTCTACTTATGGCACGGAGGGTGTTGAGCGAGCTCTGCAGATCCTCAAGGTCTGTTGTCTCCAACGCCATTGTCCCCTTGAGACCACGACTGACCGATATCGGCACAGGACGAGTTCGAGATGAACATGCGTCTGATCGGCGCACCTACCCTCAAGGACATTGAACCAGCCATGGTGGACGCGTCGAACATCTCAAAGCATTCGACGTTGCCGGGAGAGTCTATCTTTAACGCTAACTGTAAGTAATTCTCCCTTGTTCTAACACGGTGCAGTTATTAAGAGAGCTGAGACGATGAAACAAACAGATGACCGTTTGGTTACTGCTACGCTTCGACCCAAGTTGTAGATTGGTTGGTGCCCCTTTACAGGGACATTTATGTATAGTATAACAAGGAAAACATGTATAGTCTTCTCCGTCGTTGTTCATGATGCTCTGCTTCGATTTGTTCAAGTCCTACGCACTGGCATGGAGCTCAAATACACGTCGCAGTCCAGATGTTAGTTCACCCCGCCAGCTACCCACCACGTCCCCTCCTCCTGCTAATACTACAAGCGCGATACTGGCGGAGCGATCGACGAAGCCGCGGTAATCCTGACATGAGTAGACTTGAAGATTGAAAGATTAGCTTAGATGCAAGTATGTTGAATATCGAGTAAGTCCTTGAAGTGCTATATTGTCCGAGCCATAAGCAATCCCCGACAAACAGCAGAGGGAAAGATGAGTGCACAAACCCAAGCCCAGCATGGTCAACAACCGGGACCGTTCTCTGGTTCGTTCAACGGATCAAACATGCCACAATCAGCAAAGCCTCCGTCTGCGATGTCCATGGGCCAAACAACGGGCAGTAGCTTTACCTCAACATTTCCCAGCAATGCCAAGAAGTCCGCCTATACGACAGACGAACCACCAAGAACCTCCAGGAGGGAAAGATCAGACAAGGTTCCCGTTCGGCAGTTGGGTAAGTAGTCGTTTTTGCTTGCCGGCTTCCGGGGATCTGCTCTCACTTCCTCTCGAATCAGTCTCTCGGCTCATGTGGGCCCACGGAGATGTATCTCAGCCGTCTTCCGATACGGTCGATACAATGATGGATATCGTACATGACTACATCTTTGACATTGTGAGCCCGCGTTCCGTTTACTCTCAACATCCAACCTTGCGTTTGCTTAATAACTTCCCTTCCTCTCCAGATGACACCGCCACAGCTGATAAAGCCGTCACCGCCCTACTACAATCCTCAATCACAGCGCTTCCAAGCAGTGACTCCTTCCATTCTTCATCGGCGTCTACAAGCACCGCATCATCGCAAAAAGCTAGCCAGTCTCAAGGAAGTCGTTTCCCGGCAAAAGGTGGAAAAGCAAAAGAAGAAGACCAGCACGGCGAAGGTTTCCAAGACGAGTGCCGCTGCTCCGGGTCTCGGAGGGCTTGGTATGGGCTTCGATGACCTAGACTTCCTCAACATGTGATTGGCATACATGGCCGAACTCAACGACCTCGAAAGCGAGCATGTGGGAACGGATGATAGATGGACGATATGGTACCCGATCCCGAGCGACAGGGTATCGAGATTCTTAGTTGTAAATGCATTCAGAGTTGTATAATACGATGCATCCAGTGATGCACTTCCATGCATGTACAAAATCAAGAGAGTGGTGTGTTCCTCGTATAAAGTCATTACGGATTAGGTCAATTGGGGGCATACATGTCAATCCCGGTTCTCGCTCCGAAGATCCCGGTTGAATTCTATTTATTACAACCAACAGGAGGAAAGCATGCAAGTGTCCTAGAACGAGACCCTGTTGCCAATTTTTGCAGTCGGTAGGGCTGCCAATCATGGTCGAGATACCTCGCACCCAATCCAAGAAACCCTATTATAGGCGACTGATAATGTTTACTTTTCGTAAACTTCGGAAATGAGACCAGTTCCGATGGTCTTGCCACCTTCTCGCAAGGTGAATCGAGATCCGGCTTCCAAAGCGATATCGTGAACCAATTCACCAACCATCTCGACGTTGTCTCCTGGCATGACCAGTTTTTCTATATCCTCTCGTTGCATTAGTCAACCGTTTTTCAAAAGACTTCCAATGCAGACGTCACTCACCATCAGCGCCCTCGGTTCCCGGAGGGAAGGTCAGGGCAACAGTCACATCGGTTGTTCGGATGAACAGCTGGGGTCGGTAGTTTGACATGAAAGGAGTGTATCGACCACCTTCGTCCTTGGTCAAGACCTATCGCCAGGGCCCAAAATGAACATCAGTCATTTGGCTCATGATAAAGCGAGTCACGTGCCAAACATACGTAGATTTGCGCCTTGAACTTCTTGACAGACTTGATCGAACCCGGAGCGACCAAAACCTGACCTCGTCGGACCTGTTCTCGCTTGATACCTCGAAGCAAGGCACCCATGTTGTCACCAGCTTCTCCTCGATCCAATTCCTTGTGGAACATTTCTATCGGATGAAAGTATCGTTCGTCAATGTTGCCCTCAAGTACGCACGTCATGACCTTGGCTTACCGATACCAGTCAATGTGGTCTTGATCTTGGCACCGAGACCGAGGATCTCGACATCAGCACCCTTGGTAATGGTACCTCGTTCAACCTTGCCGGTAACAACGGTTCCTCGACCAGAGATCGAGAACACATCCTCGACGTACATCAAGAACGGCTTGTCCAAGTCTCGTGCGGGAACGTCCAACCAGGTATCGGCGGCATCCATCAATTCCTGGATCTTCTTGGATCCTCGCTCGGGGTCTCGGCCTTCCAATGCGGCAAGGGCGGTACCCATGATAATAGGGGTCTGTTCTCCGTCGTATCCGTATTGCGACAACAGATCTCGCATTTCCATCTCAACGAGCTCCAACATTTCTGGGTCATCGACTTGATCAACCTTGTTGATAAAGACCAAGAGCTTCTTGATACCGACTTGCTTGGCGAGCAACAAATGTTCTCGAGTTTGGGGCATTTGACCGTCGGTGGCGGAAACGACGATGATGGCACCGTCAAGCTGGGCAGCACCAGTAATCATGTTCTGTAATGGACAGATGTTAGTATGGACCTATGTACGATCATTCTCGGTTCAGTGGCTTACCTTGATGTCTGTTCACCCCGACCGAACGAAAACTACATGTCAGTAAGCTCGTCCTATACAGCCTCTTATTCCTCCTGCTTACAATCAGCGTGACCGGGACCTGAGAAATGAAGCACGTCAATCATCTGATATTCCACCTTGACGGACACTGTTGCTTACAATCGATGTGGGCATAATGACGAGCAGGAGTCTCGTACTCGACGTGCTGAAGATACAGTGATCAGCGGCCTGCGACAGCGAAAGAGAGGCATATAAAGGACATACAGCGGTCGAGATGGTGATACCTCGGGCCTTCTCCTCGGGAGCCTTGTCGATCTGCGAGTAGTCCATAAACTTTCCTCCACCTTGCTCCGAGAGGTGCTTGGTGATGGCAGCGGTAAGGGTGGTCTTTCCATGATCGACGTGCTGCACATGACAAGAGTATCGAGTTCAGTATAGCACCTTGATGCATGAACACGATACACATACACCAATCGTTCCGATGCTACAATGTGATAGTTATCAGCGTCAATCGGAACAAGAAGAAGCACTGCGAATCGACTTACTTGAAATGAGGCTTCTTTCGGGAGAACTTGCCACCAGCTTCAGCGGCGTAAGATCGAGAAGCGTTTCCGACTAACAATGAAACCCATTCACAGCGTTAACACAATCAGTCGGCTTCACTAGGATCTGTGATCTCGACACTTACAGGAAGCAGTCAACGCAGCTGCAGCCGCAGGCGAAGGTCGTCGAGCGGTGTACAGGGATCGAGACTGTGCCGGAGCATTTAATTGAGCAGAAGCACGAAGAGCAGGAGACGCAGCTGTAGCCATAAAGAGGTAATTAGCACAAGAAACCCGTGGCAGAGGATCGCCTTTTGACAACTCACCTCGAAGCACTTCAGCCGTCTTGACGGCATTCCTGGCAGCTGGAAGGACCCTGGTGGACAACATGACTGTATAAGGGCTTTTGAGAGAGAGACTGCTTGGACTCGGAGCTACCTCTTCACTACCGGCACAGACGTGGCGAATAAACAAGAAGAAGTGCGATTGTACAAGTTCCTCCTCCTGCATGTCTCTCTCAGGTCGTCGATCGCATCTCAGCCAACTTTTTTACGACATCTTCCGCTCAGCGGCACGGACATGGGCCATTTACCGCCGTCTGCTATGCAAGTCTTGTAAACGTGTAAACGTTCATCCTCCCTACTCGCCCGTTGTACAACTGATCTATAATGCTCATCTATCTATCCAAACATCTTGCTGTAAGCAGCTCGCTGCCTCGCGATCTCCGCCTCCTTCTTTTTCGCCAAACGGGACAATTCAGTCTTGACAGCAGCATCATTCGGCGACAACTCCAACGCCCTTTTGAAATCATCCTCGGCCGCACTCGCCTCACCCAAATTCGCTCGAGCGACTCCTCGCCTGTACAAGGCCTTGGTCTTGTCCGCCGGCTTCAAGTCGAACAGATCCTCATCGGCACCCTTGAGAATACGGTTGCAGCAGGAAATGACCTGCTTGGCGTGCGTTTTCGTGCCGAGTTTGAGCGCTGTCAAAGCCTTGTTGCTGAGTAGCGAGTATCGGCTGTGAAAGAAGAATGCAGGAGAATGTGATCAGAAACTAGTACCCATAAGTACGAGAAAGTGAAACCCACAAGGACTCGAATGTGTTCTTCAGCTCTGCCGGCTGATCTTCCGGAACCACAGGATGCTCATCCAAGTACCGCAAACCCTTGGAGAACATCTCATACGCGCTCTCTATATGCCCCGCCTTGAACTCGCTGCTCACGAAAGACTCATCAGCACCGATCACAGGTAGCCCCCCAGCGTAAACCACTCACCGCGACCCAATATCCTTCAGCTTGTCCGCAATCGCAATATACTGCGCTAAATCACCCTCATCTAGCCCCTCCTGATCCTCTGGATAATCCTCATACACATCCCCTTCCACCTTGTTATCCCGCTGAATCTCCTCACCTTGCGCCAACTGACCACAATCGGCAATGATGACGGGTTGCAGCGGCTTGTCCGATTCGTCCGTCGGCACATTCTCGATGAACCGGACGAGACTCTTGCCGCCGACCACTCGACCGAACACGACGTGTTTTCCATCCAAGTGAGGGGTAGGGACGGTAGTGATGAAGAACTGCGAGCCGTTCGTTCCAGGACCTGCGAGAGAGAGCATCAAGATGAGTCCTAACTCAGAAGGCCGGCCACGAAGATGGATAACAAACCTGCGTTGGCCATCGACAACAAGAATGGCTTGTCATGTTTGAGGGTAAAGTTCTCGTCTAAAAGGAGGCAGCAACGTTCCTTTAGCTAACAGTCTTTCTGTAGCTTGTCACACAAAGTCTTTGTAGCTCACCTTCAAACTTTTCTCCGTAAATACTTTCACCACCAGTTCCGTTGCCGCTGTTCGCCCCCTATCCTCTCAGTGCGAGCGACTAGGAACGAATGAATTTTACTACTTACGCCGTGAAATCACCACCCTAAAGGAACACCCAGATTAGCCTCTTCCCAGCCAAGCGAACGCATGCGGAAAACTGCACATACCTGGAGCATGAACCTGATTGACACATCAAACGACTCTACTCAGCGCCGTTAAAACTCATCTAATAGCGACCATACTCACTTTTTGATGCATCGATGGAAGCCTGACGACACAGCAGTAGTTGAATCAGCAACTGCTTTATCGTAGGAAAAGCCAGAAACCGAAACTCACCAGATCCCTTGTACGACAATGGCACACCCGAGCTAGTCTTCCCCTTGTCACCTAGACAGAGGTGCAAAAAGTTGTCTGCCGTCTTGGGTACGACATCGGCAAACAGCTCAAACGAGATTCTGCCCTTGGGTTGGTTATCGATAGCGATATCGAAAAAGACTCGTGGGTTGGCCATGATGGATGGTTTCGATGATGGAAAAAGCTTGGATAGAAGATGCGGCGAGGTGCAGTTGATAGAATGAGGTGGTTGTACAGATCGAGGGTGTCGGTATGCTGAACCTGATGGCTCCGTCTGATATAGGTTGCCTTGAACATCCTTTGGTAGAGCTACTCGTTCACAAAGGATGACGAACGAGACCAAAAGAGCAGTAGCCCCGCTTCCAGAAGTTTCCCCGCTTGAATCTTACGTAAGAAGAACATGTAGTGAACTGGTGCAACTCGCGTCATAAGGGGCCGCAAAAAAAGGGATGACCCTAGAGTGAATCGAACACTCGCCTCGGCAGAATTGCATCTGAGTAAACCCAGAAAGCCACAATGCCACGTCGTAACCACTTGACTATAGGATCTTAAATGAAATGCGAGGAATATGCACATCTATGATCTTTCACAAATAATAACTTTAGCCAAGTGATCCGAACCTCATCTGCCCTGTTGGCTCCGTCTTCCACAATGCACGGCTGCCTCCCCGCAACTTATCGTGTAGAAAACCTCACAGCTATATCACACCGAAGATATGTCCAGGTGACACTCGCTTCGTGGGCACATGCAAATGAAGTGAATCGCAAAGCGACCACCACCCAGATCTCCAGTCGTCAAGGCAAACAAAAATGACCTGATTGGCGGAATTGACGCCTCCGTCTACCAGGTGCGCCCGTGCTAGCGGACGGTAAAGAGTAGCCCAACAAACCGACTACGGCCGACCAGACGATCGAAGTCGAGGAAAGAAGGCTGAGTGGTATCCTTGTCGTTTCGACTTGACTTTAACAACTATAGTGGTTCACAGCGAGACACAATACGACCCATTTCGGTATTCCATACCGAGACTCTATCAAACATGTTGGCCACTGTTACTTCCAGGAACCTTTTCCGAGTCGCCGGTGCTTGTAAGTGAAGGTGTGACCTTGGCCACGAAGATCAGCTCGACTAACCTTCTTCTTCGCATGATAGCTCCTGCGTTCCGATCATCGGCTGCTCCTCTCTTTACCCAGGTGCAACGACGGTACGCTTCACATCCGACCCTCTCCCTAACCGATCTCTTGCTGATGCTGGATCTTTCCTCGCAGATTCATCCAAACAGAACACCTAACGACAAAGGACAACTTGGTGCTCCTCAATGAACAGCGACTCCGAAGGCCCAACAGTCCTCATTTGACCATCTACCAGCCTCAAGTATGACCTTGCCAACTGTCAAAACACTAGGAGAAGCTCACTGACCCTCCACGCTCTGCCTTTCTCAGTTGACCTGGTACTTGTCCGGTCTCAACCGAATTACCGGTTCTGCTTTGAGCGGTCGTGAGTAGTTGCATACAAAACAACTCCCGTGTGTTACGATCAGGTACTAAGCCAACCTATCTACTGCGTTCAGTCCTCTATGTCAGCGCCATGGCCTACCTCCTGCACCCGGTCTTCCCAGTTATCGATTCCGCCCACGTCATCTCCGCAATCCACGGTAAATCACAGCCGTCTCATTCTGCTTTGAAGAAGAAGAAGAAAAAGCTCATCACCTTTGTCCCCTTGATTCACAGACCTTCCCGTCTGGTTGAAGACTTCCGGTAAATTCATCATCTCTCTACCATTCTTCTTCCACTCGTTCAACGGTATCCGACACTTGACATGGGACATGGGCAAAGGTGCGTACACTCCACACCCATCCTCCAAACCCCCGTGCCTTTCTCTAACCCTTTCCTCTCTCATTCGCTGCATACAGCTCTGTCCCTCAAGGGTGTCTACTCTACCGGGTACGCCGTCTTGGGTGCCACTCTTGTTTCCAGCGTCGCTGCTGCCTTCTTCTTGTAAAACTATTCATTGGAAGTCTCGTGTGTATCAATAGTGATTGAATAATACCGCCGCAACTCGGGGGTTTGACATGCTCCTGAAGCGTCGCTCAGGATCCCATGGAAACCATCAATCTTGTTCTCGTTCCTGCTCGCGGCTTCCCACTATCACATCCTGGACTTTCAAGTTGAGCCACTCCCAGGCCGTCATAAGGAGTATCTCGCTTGAATGCAATTGAAGCATGCAGTTGACCCATATATAGAGCACAAAGTCATACAATGCGATGCAGATACAGGTCACGATGTTGAATGCCGTTTCTAATGCATACAGAGCCTATATGTCGTCAAATACCTCTATCTGTTTGTCCCAGAGATCCGAAGCTTATACGCATCCTCTTGTTCTTCCTCCACCGTCTTCATAATGCACTTTAAACCCAATTCAAACCACTTTTCTTGCTCGGGATCCAGTGGAATACTAGCCATGCGCTGTGACAGGCAGTTGGCGAATTCCGTTCTTAAACGCTGCAAGGCCAGAATAGTAATGGGAGGCATATTGAACTTGATTTTCCTGTCAAGTATGACCGATGACGCCCAAGTCTACACATAGAAGTTTCGTAAGAAGGCAAGCGATGGCTCGACAGAAGGACCTACTTTGATGTCTAGGATTTCCCCACACAGTAAGAATAATGCTATATCGTCAACAGGACTCGTTTCCCATGCGTATAACTAGAGATATGGAGGATGAGCACCAGTTCAGCAGCATCAAGCCATGGAACGTACCTTCTTTGACTGCATGATAGTGTAATAGACCATATGATTCACTCCAAAGTCTGCAATTCTGCCACGAAAGTTGATCGAACTTGGATGCTGGAAAGAAGTTTACGAGTCGTCTGTCAGTCGCCGACAGCCACAACCGCAGACGCGGATAGCTTACAATGCTAATCGATTGATTATTTCCCAGCGTCTTCAATCCATTGCCTCCCTCCACTATCAAGATCTTCGGGTATAAACCAGCCACCAAGGCCGCGTTGAGCATGTTCTCGTCCTCTGCGTTCTCATTCAATTCGTTGGGAATCGTGACGAATGATGTGCGGAATCCTTTTCGATACCGTGCTCTATGATCAAAGGCAGATTAGATCGCATATACGGTGACACAAAGGTCCAATGTTACGACTTACCTTGCTATCGCTTCTTTTTCTGCAGGCGTGATTCGCACAAAGTTCGTGTCCACCAGGTAAGAATACAACTGTTGTCGCAGTTCTTCGATTTGCTGTAAAGTCTGCAGTAAGAAAGACGGATCCCCGTGAGTATATAGCTAAGCGTCAGCTTCCGTCAATGCCCGTACCTGCTGCGAAAGGAAGTTCCTCCGACAAAAGACCCTTGCTGCATTCGGGTTGTCGCTCATTCTACGCCAGATTGCGAAAACGTTTGCGATCGTTAAAAAATCGCTGTTGCCTAATGAGCACGATGGGAAGTGAGCGGACGGATCACGAGGCCTTACATCATCAGCACCGACCTTTTTTGAATGACTGCTTGATGGTATCGGCTTCCTGTTCTCGGCCAAATGGTGCAACGAAAGGTGATTTCGAGTTCAAAGTGGCAGCAATGGTAAGTGCAGGATCCAGACATTTGAATAGTGCTGCGAGCAGTAGGAATTTGCCTGGAAGAGTAAACGCTTTAGTATAGGGATTAAGGTTTCTTGAGAAGTGAAGCGGAGTACCTAAATGAACGTCCACTGGCAGCCGACTGAGCAATAAGCCCATAGGGGTGATTTCTTCAGCGGTGGTCAGAGCCTTTACCTCCACGAGCGAAGAGACAGCTCGTGCCACATTGATCGGCGATGGAGGATCCAAGGCTTTCGATAAACCACCTGCGATACTCGTACCAACTTTGACCTTTAGAATCTTGATCCGCAGGGCAAGGTCTTGGAGCGACAGCCGGAGAATTTCAGGTTCCGGATGGTCATCAAGCTGTAGAAAATGAATAGATACGTTTAGTCTCAATAGTGAACAGTGGAAAAGACTCTGACAGCTCAGCGGGAAACTGACCTGGGTATCGTGCCTTGCGCGGGTAAAGAGGTGAAACGCAAGACCTTCCTGGACTCGCCCAGCTCTTCCCCTCCGCTGTGCAGCGTTTGACCGCGCTATGTAGGTTTCCGTCAATCGTGAGATGGATCTTTTCTCGTCATATCTGAATCTCAGAATATTTAGCAAACCAATTCCACCAGATGCGAAGTAGAAGTATTCACCTCATCTCTCGATGTTTGCCACTATCGATGACGCATGTGATATCCGGAATGGTCACACCGGTTTCCGCGATGTTGGTGGAAAGCACGATTTTGCGCATACCCTCTGGGGGGATCTCGAACACGGCACCTTGATTCTCCGATGAGATAGTTGAATGCAAGGGGTAGATTTTGTAGTCACGAGCGTTTCCTAGTTGGTTGTGATCTACCAGTAGGTCGTGAAGTTTGCGGATTTCGTTGATACCAGGAAGGAATATAAGTATCGCCTGCGAGTACTGTGAGTTTGTTTCCAAGCAAAGGTGTTCCAGTAGTCTCATGATCAAGCCATAGGGTATCTGTTTGGGATCCAACAAGTTTACTGTCCGTACAGTCTCTTGGCTGTAAGCGGATGAGGAGAGTTTCATCGGATCCGAAGGTTGGTCCAAGTCACCGTCATCATCCTCGTCGTTGTTGGCCGTTTCTTCGCTCCACTCGATTTGCTTTCTGTTTCGTCCATCTAACCATCGCGAAGCCGGGCTGAGATCAGGATCAAGACTCGGAGCTCGGCAAAGATTACACTTACGGCGAACCGCGTAAGGTGAACTTTCGGCAATAAAGTATTGTGTAAGTTCAACGGCATCCTCCAAGTAATTGACTTGTACAGGAAAAGTCCGCCCCGGAACCTTGAAGAAGGGACAATTATCAAAGTACGCGCAGATCTTTTCGCTGTTCATGGTCGCTGACATCAGGATAATCCTATAACGCATATATTGAGCAAGTCGCTGAAGCTTCAAATGGGGCGCAGGACGTACTTCAAGTCCTTTCGTTCCTGCATAAGCGATTTAAGCACGATCATTATAAAGTCGGCTGAAGTATAGCAAAGGCGACAGTTAGCATAGTACAGCAAACCTCGGAGCAAAAGACTCACAATCGATCGACCGCTCATGGACTTCATCTACGACGATGTGCTGGGTGTATAAGAATATTTGTCAAGGCGATGTTGCGAAAAGGCGATTATATCAGTACTCACTGTCACCTCGTCAAAAGACCCGGCTTGTCCCTCGGACCCAGCACTGTTCTCCAACATTCTCAACGCGATACCATTGGTGACAAACGCCAGGCGCTATCATGCAAATCCATAAGCACTCACACGCCAACGAACGCTACTGCAAGCAGGTGGGAAAACAGCCTACCGTGTTCTTCCCGATCTTATTCTCCAGCCTTATCGAATACCCCACCAAACTACCCTGACCGTCGGAACCCCCTACCCCTGTATCTCCAAGTTCCTTCGACACTCTGTCCGCGAGTGAGATGGCACTGATTCGTCGGGGCTCGGTAACTAGGATCTTGCATGGTAACCCCTTTGCAAGATGCGACTCTAGAATAAAGGATGGTAATTGCGTTGATTTGCCACTAACGACAAATGCGGAGTTTAGTATATTGTGGAAGCAGTCGAACGACCGACGAAGAAGCAGACTCACCATCCAGTTTCCCCACTGAGGACGAGCACCTGATGCTCTTCCAGCGCTTTCACAATCTCCTCGCGATAATCCGCAATCGGTAACGTCTCTCTTTGTTTCTACGAATTCCAGTCAGAATTGGCACTGTCAGTGGAAACCATACAGGAATAGCAGCAGACTGCGTGATACGCACAAGCATCTTCTGGTATGCAGGGGATTGCGATCGCGCGGCCCAACCAGCCTGTATACGTTGATCGAATGCCAGTGCGTCTGGGCTGCGTCTCGACTGACGTCCTTTGGCCGATGGGTTACCAGGTTCGGAAGAAACGCCCTTGATGCCATTCTGCATGTCGAGTGCGCACAAAAGTCAACCGCTTGCGACCCACGATGAATGCTCAAGGAGATGGTGAACTTACGCCTAAAGCTTGCTTTTGATTCCCGGTAGCGACCATATCACTCTCCACTACCTGCCGCTCCAAAATCCCATCCAACCCTTTCCACAACACCCTACTATCCTCATCCTCCTGCAACTTTCTCGTCCGTTCCAACTCATCCCACAAGTCACGATACGGCAGCGGTAAATGCCTCGCATTAATCGGAGGATACTCCATCCGCAACGCAACGCACGAGGGCGCAGTCATGCTTGACAACCCGAGACCGATCGATTTCGTCGACGTCATGAGCGAATGATGCGTGCCCGTCGTAAATTCGTGTAGGGCGACAAGGGCGAGATAGTTTTCCGCTTCTGAAGAGGTTGGGCAGCCGACGTCCTCCATCTGAATCATATAAGTCGAGTCGTCCAAGAAGACAGGTTCAGCGGGTTTTGTGGAAGCTCGTACTGGAGATGCTGTGGATTGATTCTTGCCATCTTGATCCTCCGCTTCAGACGAGCTCAACTTGACATCCTTCAAAGCCGTTTCAATACTTGGAAACTGTTCAGCGCCTTCAACGATGGAGACTGTCGATGCCGGAGTAGCGGTACCAGACGGTCCATCGGGAGTTGTCGTTGCGGCAGAAGCCGACCCACTGACCGCCTGTCGAGCAACAGCAGAGACATGTTTATTGCCTTTACTGATGCTCTTGCCCTCGGGGGTGAAAACAATGTCCAGGCGGTATCGTTTCAGTCGACTCCCCCTGTTGATGTCCGTATACTCGAGAGTCGTTACCACGAACCTCTGTTCGGGCTGAACACTCGATACTCGATCTGATTCTTCATTCTGACTGGGCGCCCGCCTGGTAGCTGCCATCGCTTTCCGGGACACGATCAAGTCCGACAGTAGTTTTTTCGGCAAGGCGAATGCTGAAGGCAGATGTTTCGGTAATGGAAATTCCCGCGGAGTCACCACTCTTGACGCTTCATTTGACTCGCCCTTTTCTTTGTCTTCCTCGGGAGGTATATCTAGCATGTTGCCAAATAAACCTCCTTCCTCCTCATCGTCACTCGGTGCTTCATCTTCGTTGATCTTGTCTACCGGCTTGGAATTTGTTGAATCCTGTGAATTCGGCTGTGCGGCTTCAGGTTCGCTGTCGCTGCTGTCGGCATCCTCACCACCTCGTCGAAACATGTCGCTCAATCTGTTGTTCTACCAAGAGGATGCGTGAACAAGGTATTACATTAAAGTCGTGCTCGAAGAAGGCTCTCGACAGTGAAATCTTGAAAACGGTTCACTTGAGCCAAAAGGTGACGAATCTTGAAGGAGCGATCGAGCAAGAGCTCAAGAGCCAACTAGTTCACTTTGAAGAGCTCTCTCTGAAGTGTATCGAGGTATTGTCTAGGGGGTATGTAGTTTCCCTGCCTGCTCATCGGGATAGCTGCAGTTCATTTCATTGGCACTGGATACGTCGGTCTCTAACAGACAGTACATCCTACAAATAATCACCAATCATCATCATCCGGCAAACCGGTAGCCTTCCACCCTTCCGCCTCGGATTCCCAATCATCATCATCCCCCTCATCCACAAACGGATCAACCATCATCTCCTGCCTACCCATCCCCGGTGCACCCGCATCCTCATCTTCCGCACGCACATTCCCCATCCCTTCCCCTGCACCGTACACTGGAGCTCTCTTGGAAGCGCGTAATTGTGCGCGTGCACGGCCGTCGAATATCGCTTTCGCACGGGCTTGTTGGAGTGCCATTGTTTTCAGTACCACTTTGGATTCCGGAGACTGGATCGAGAGCTTGGATAGTGCTTGAAATGGTTCCGGTTGATTCGTAGCGAATCCTAGTCCTCGATAAGGAGCACTGTCCGCCGTATCTTTATTGTCGTAGTCGACCTCGTTCATTTCTTCGACCTCTTCATCACTGAACAAGCTGGACTTCTTCTCAGACCGTTGCTGCGCGACCTTTTGCTGGAGAGTATACCGATACGACTCGATCCTCAATTTCCTCCCTGTCGCTCGAGCCGTGCTTGATCCTCCAATCCCGTTCATTTCCGCGTCTACGTCGATATCATTGATATCCTCGTCTTCCTCATCTGACAGGCTAATCTCCCTCACCAATGCGTTCTGCGATGCATCGGTTCCGTCCGGAGTTTGTTCTTCCTCTAATCCATCGCCAAAGGCATCGATATCGATCGCTTCTGGTCGGATCATATCCTCGTCGTCCTCGTCGTAGCCATCGTCGTTCTCGTCGGGTGCAGCCCCAATCGCTCCGGCTCCCTCCTCCACAGTGTCGCCGAGCATGGCTGAAGGACTTTCCTGAGCTACTGAATCGATATGCAAGTCCATTACAGAGTCATGATTCTGATTCTGGGGTGATGCCAAAGACCGAGGTTTCGAAGCCAAGAACCGGCTCATAGCTTTTGATGGTGTCCTTCCAACGGCGTCTTCCGCATCCAGATCCGTCATATCGAGATCTTGATGCACCTGCTGCTCTACGACGCTCGGCTTCGGGATGTTTTGCGCAAGAACCGGCGCACTAGGCGGGAACGACACCGGATCTTCCAATGGCGGTAAAATATCCAGAAATAAGCGTTTGCCCGTCGCGGTCCCGCTAAACGAGCCGTTGGCCGTCGCCTTGACGGGAGTCGGTCCAAAGATCTCGTCGTCATCGTCATCATCCGATAGACCTTTTCCTTGTGCAGTCGTATCATCTACGTGCGGCATTGCTTCGTCCTGCACATCTCGCTTCCACACGTTGATCCGACCGACATTCTGCAGATCATTCGCGTTGCTCCCCGCCGTCACACTCTGCGCGATTGCTTCCTCCTGAACTGCTCCACTGCTCCTCTGCATCCTCAAACTCCGAGCTTGAGCCCACCTCGACCCAATCTTCAAGCTCTTCCCCTCCCTCTCCCTCTCCTTTTCAGGTGTATCGTCCACTTCTTCACCACGAAGGCGTTTCCTCGCGCGCGTGCGCGGAGTGATTGCCGGTATCGTTGTTGATGACGAGGTTTTACGGGGACTCGCGGACGACGACGATGCATGGAGGGAATTGACTTGTAGTAGACTCTTTAGTCGTTTCGGAGACGGAGCGAATAAGAATGCTTGTTTTGATGGTGATTGATCGACGGCCGTACTCTCCTCGCTCCTTTTACGAGATAGGTCGGGCTGGTTGTTCCCCGAAATGAGGACGTCACTTTCAAAAGGATTCCGGTGTGCTGGATCGGAGATTGGTGTAGGATATGCTTTATTTCTACCGAGACTGGTCTGCGACGGCGTCGGTCGGTGTGTTCGTGCGGGTGACAAGAATGGGTTGTCAACCGCCATTCCTTCAGGTAGTCCTAATAGCAACGGATTACTATCGGTAATCCCAACGTCCTCCGCCGGCGGACGACGCCATCGATCCGAAGTCTTGTTCTTCCTAGGCGTTTGGAGGAGGTCGTCAGGTTGAAGACTTGATCCATTTGTTTCATCGGCTGGATTAGTCTCTTCCGAGCGGCCTTGCTTCTCTGCCCCAATCGCCGGCTTTGGCTTCTTCGTTACACCTTTCCCGTTGTTCGTAGTCGCAATGGCAGGCGTTCCTGTACCACCCTCTCCTGCAGCCTTGACTAGTTTCTTATATAGCGTATATTTGTCGGCTTCAGGAAGAAGTAAAGAATCAGTCAAGAGGACAAGCGGCGGCGAAATTGCGGCCCGAATCCTTACCGATATCTCGACGAGCCTTGATATCCTCTCTCGCTGGATTTCGATCATGCTTTGCACGGAAAGCCCTCTCCCAGGCTTTGATCTCGGCCTTCACGGTTACCAGGGACGATGACATGGTGAGTGTTGGTAGAAGGTGATATATATGTCAGGAGTGACGTCCCGATGTTACATGTTACAGTAAGAATGAAGACTTGTAAGGGTGGCTCACGTTTGTTACAGCTAGCGATCGACGCGTCGCGCTAAGCACGAGCCTTCTTTAAGACAAACAGACAAACTACAACTACCAGCGACCAGCTCAACTACCGACTACCGACCTACCGACTGTACCGTACCACCACTACCGACTCCCGACTCGTTCTACATGATCATCATGTCCAGTGTCCAGTTTCCCTTCGCTTCATAACGTGATGAATCAGCACTCACGACGGACCACTTGTCAACTGGACCCCTCCTGAAGCAATCGCTACACCTAGGTTACCCTTCGACCTCCGCATCACGCAGCACACCGAATCCGTCATGATTGCCATCATTGTGACCAGTCCGGTCCCGCCACGCCAACAGGCCCGGGAGTTCTGCGCGCAGGAAGTCAATGAGATGGATGCCACTCCATTACTCCGACAACTGTTGGAGGGTCTTAAACTGGCTCATGCGCATACACCTCACTACAACGTGGACTCCGTGATTACACCTATCTCTGCTGAAACCCAGGACGACATGACTTCACCATTCATCGACGCCAACAACTGGAGGATAAGCCGGGAGGCAGAGCAGATCATGCGAGGGAATCAAACGCGGCCGCCTATCGTGGAGAACTCCACCACGGATCTCCAATACTCCCATGTGCCTATCGCCGAACGGCATCCGGTGGGGCTACGCCATGGCGCAGGCTGGAACGTCACGTACAACTTCGAAGAACGGGAAGTCTGGGTCCATCATGAGCGACAGGACATTCTGTAAGTACTTCACACTTTACCCTTTTTGCCCTCTTGCTTATTGCTTCGTACTTGTGCAGTCCTTCTATAGTTCGCCATCTTTGTTGTAGTAGAATTTGGAAGTTTAGTTTAGTTATGGAATTGTGTAAAGAGGCCGGTAACGTTGTGTTCGAATAGTATAAAATGTATTATTATACTAACTGAAACAGTACAAGGTCTAAAGTGGGATCAGTCAGAAAGGATTATGCTTCACGATTATTGGTGTCTAATGAGGTAAACGGCTAACTTACTAGAAAATATATAGAAAGGTGATATAAGCAAACCTAAAGGTAGTATCTAAAGTTGTAGTCAGTACAATCAAGAAGGCGCTTCTTGGAGAGTTAGGGAGGAAAAGCGTGTTTTCATAAATCATAGTGGCAAAACTTACTACAAATTGGCCTATCTTATATAGACGTTAGAAACGGGTGGCGAGGCCTACCCTGCTCAAGGGCTCCTAAGGAGACCTTGGCGTACAACCTACCTTTGTCACTTTGTTCCGAAAATGGCACAAAGTGACAAAGTAACAAAGAATGACGAAATGACAAAGTGACATGTCATTTTGCTATTTCCAGTACAAAGTGACAAAAGCACAAAAAGACTTGCAGGCTCGAGCCCAATTCCATAACTAAACTAAACTTCCAAATTATACTACAACAAAGGTGGAGCTATAGAAGAACTGCACATGTACAAAGTAATAAGCAAGAGGACAAGAACGGTAAAGTGTGAAGTACTTACACAGTCAAATTGTCAATGAATAAACCATGCGGAGCTCTAACTATCAGTGGTCTGCCTATTACATTCAGTGAGTTAGCGGTTTAGATTATCCGACACAAATAGTCGTGAAGCATAATCCTTTCTGACAATCCCACTTAAAGATCTTGTACTGTTCATAGATAGTTATATATCTTCTATATATACTATCAATTGTTACAACATTGCGCGACTCTTACACATTCACAGCATCCTCCGGATCATGCCGAGAGTTCCACATTCGCATCCCGTCGCCCAAGCCTTTGTACGCATGTACTTGTGGCTGATTCAGAGCCGAAGCCAGCCCCTCCATGCAGCAACAGCCAATGTCGCTTTGAAACATGCAGAAGTGAAATAGCAAGAGGTGTGTGAGCACTCGCCACTTACCGAATAAGGTCCGAATCCAACACCTTCATCGAAGAAGCATAACACTCGGCCCACTTCCTATACGAGACCCAGGCTACTCCCACCATCGGTATCGATCCTCCCCAAAGACCCAAACGCAGCACTATTACGGATTGGAACTGTTCGAAGCGCTGTTCTACATTGAAACAAAAGTCTTTGTTCCCATCTTGTCACGAAAGGGAGTTAAGACTCAACACTTGGGTACGACAATGACCTCAAGAGGGAACAGGACTAAGGCTAAGACTGATGACAAGGCAGTGGGTTCGAACCACTAAGCTATAGTTGAAAACACGTGACTATAGTATTGACATATGATGTTGCTCTGAAGAGCAAAACGGATTACAAGATGAAGGGGAATCGAGTCTGAGAGCTCGCTATATATACTGCGCGGGAAGAGACAATGATCGGGGTCGCCTCCAAGATTTCCAGTATCCGCAGATTATCTCAGGAATGAAGAAGATCCACACATCACTCGAGGATCAATGCCAACCAACCATGGGTGACTCCCTGGGGAATGGTCCTCGTTTATCCACAATTTAGTGGATGTCTGTACCTAACAGGATGCTGAGGAGCAGAAACAAGATCATGAAAGGATATCGCGGAATGTTACTGATTAGTGCTGAGTCAAAACGTGGAGCCCTAGTGCAAATGATCAAACTGTCAACATGATTCAGAAGCCTTTCGCCGGTATGTATCGCTGCATAGAGTATAGACAGTCGGACGATTATTACAAGAGAGGCATGGTAAACGTTATAGATATTTCTCTGCAGTGATGCACGAGGTATAAGATATATATATCTGAACCCAGCACGGTCTGAGTACCGTGAGTAACACTCACTGAGTACTGAGTACTGTACTCGGACTCCTGAATGAGTACTGAGTACTGTACTCGGACTCCTGAATGAGTACCGAGTGCAAGTACGAGTACGAGTAGTTGAGTACGAGTACCTGTAAGTGGTGATCATCTAATATGAGTACTTGTACTCGAATACTGAGCAGTACTCTGCGACCCACCCGGTCAATAGTCACCGGCGATATCACAATCAATCAACGATACCAAGTCAACACAGCCATCGACTGTTTGCCTGCCAGGAGTCTTGACGGCATGATCTCCCTCGGGCTAACTATCGGTCCTGCGTTGGCGCCCTCTTGTGCAGCCCGCGTCATGCAATACGTCAACGATATCTATCTCCGAAGCCGTGATCTTTGGACGTCCATACGATTTCTGGTTAACAACGTATCTACCTTGATCGGTCCAGAGGGGCATCCCGACATCGACTCGTCGTCCATTGAATGCAGTTGTACCGAAAAAGATTCCGAGCACACTTGCGCCTCCTGTGGACTCGTCCGTCCATGCATGTTTGTCATGTACGTCGACAATGTCGTTGTGTGCGACAGCTGCTCTGATTTACCAGAAACCGGAACCACCGAGCAGAACCAAAGAGTACGCATTCCGTTCAAGTCCCTAGGTATCCCGTCGTTACTTTGTTTCACGCGGATTGCAACAAGGTTAAGAGGCTACGCTCACAGAATCCGCCGCTATACAACTCATTACGCCGTTTATGGAGCGCAGATATGCAACACATGCGACGGGTTGGATGAAACGAAACGCATCCACCCCCTCGGATATACATCCAGCCATTCGTAGAGTATGTTACCGAAATACTTGGCCGCTGCGTCAGCGCCTCGGGATAAGGTATTTGACAAATTTGTAAGAGTCGCGCAATGTTGTAACAATTGATAGTATATATAGAAGATATATAACTATCTATGAACAGTGCAAGATCTTTAAGTGGGATTGTCAGAAAGGATTATGCTTCACGACTATTTGTATCGGATAAGGTGAACCGCCAACTCACTGAATGTAATAGGCAGACCACTAACAGTAGCGATTCTAACAAGATTACTAAAGATTATAGTTAGTACAATCAAGGCACTGATCAGGAGGTTTGTAAGAGTCGCGCAGCGTTGTATCAATTTATAGTATATATATAAGATATATAACTATCTATGAACAGTGCAAGATCTTTAAGTGGGATTGTCAGAGAGGATTTATCCTTCACGACTATTTGTATCGGATAAAGGAGAGCCTCCACAACCATGGACACGCGAAACGTACGTGCTCGAGTACCAGCGCAGAGTAAGAAGAACTGGAGACAAGTGTAACGATCCTGGGCTGGAGCTGGATCCCTGGATGAATTGGATCACACACACTTCAACCGTTCAACGCATACTATTCCATGCTCCGCTCTTGGGGCGCTTGCGACGCATTGGATCCGCCGATATGATAACGGAAGCATTATTGACAATCAGCTGAGGTGCGCCCGCTTCAAAGTGAGTGGTTTGTGCCACCTCTGCCTTTCTGCCCTTGCCTTCCTTGAAGTAGCTCCTTGTTCGTTGATGTAGAAGGTCCAAGGGTTATATAAAGCGATCTATCAAAGATTCAATCAGTGGCAACTTGATTTCCACCACATCACATCCTAGCATCTCAAAACTACGATAACTAACTACCACTCTCAACACCCACCAACCATGTCTACGTAAGCAAACACCTGTCCCTGCCTGCAACTCAATGCTGACTGACATCCTTTCTCGCTACAGCTCAACCATCGTCCCAGCAGCCACTCAACAGTCCTCTGGCTGTTCCTGCGACACCAAGTGTACGTCCTGCGGCGGCGGAGATTGCAAATGCTCCTCCTGCAAGTGCGAGACATGCCCAAAGTCATCAAAGTCTTCGGGATGCAAGTAAGTCAACCACCTTATCCCTCCTTTCACTGCCCACGTACGACTAAATCCTTTTCCTCCTGCACAGATGCGGAGACTCCTGCAAGAACTGTGGTAACGGAAAGGACTGTTCATGCGGAGACTGCAAATGTGCAGGCTGTCCTAACAAGAAGTCCTCAGGCTGCGAGTAAGTCCAGGCGTCTTACCTGATTCGTCATGCTTTTCAGAAAACTTATACGCACCCCTCAACTTCCCTCCAGCTGCGGCGACTCTTGTCAGAAATGCGGTGATGGAAAGGACTGCTCCTGTTCCAGCTGCTCATGCAAGAGCTGCTCGAACAAGGCCAAGTCCGCTTGCGAGTAAGTGCTACCTCGAGCTATGGATTCTGTAAAGTCTCGACACGGTACTGATACCCCCGTACCTCCTCCAGTTGCGGCGACTCTTGTCAGAAATGCGGCGATGGAAAGAACTGCTCCTGTTCCAGCTGCACATGCAAGAACTGCCCTAACAAGGCCAAGTCAGGCTGCGAGTAAGTCAGGACCACGAGTTCAATAAAGTCTTGGCACGTTACTGATTGCCGTACCCTTCTTTAGCTGCGGCGAATCTTGCAAGAAGTGTGGAGACGGAAACTGCTCGTGTTCCGATTGTTCGTGCAAGGAATGTCCCAGCAAGGCTGAGTCTTCTTCTTCCGGTTGCAAGTACGTACAATACCTCGTTGACTCTGTATATGATTATCAGCTCACCCGCCTTTCTCTACTCTTCAGATGCGGAGCCAACTGCACCAAATGCGCAAGTGGAGATTGCAGCTGTGCAAACTGTTCGTGCGCAGGATGCAAGAAGTCGTCCGGATGCAGGTACGTTCACACGTCATTCAACCCGGTCGGCGACGTCGTTGACACATCCCTCCCTCTTGATAGCTGCGGTTCAAAGTGCCAAGCGAAATCCGACGGAACATGCTCCTGTGAGGGTGAATGCAACTGCAAGAACTGTCCTTCCAAGAAAGGATCTTCCACCGAGGGAAATAAGTCTTGCTGCTCGTGAACAGCTCAACGAGATCTTCAGTATTGCTCGCCCGAAATAGTTGAACGGATTGAAGCTTCCAACACGGATCACGAAACACTTTTGCGTTTCATGTACAGACTTGAATATTTGTAAATCATAAACGAACTGTATTCACTCGTCGTTATCAAATATCATCGTATGCTTCCAATTCTCGATCATGTCGACAATTATCACCTCTGCCGACCCGTTCTTTCTGAAAATTCGGGGATAAATATGTTGTCAAATCAAGGCAGACCTTGCCTTCCTACGCAATACAACTGAAACCTGTCCTCATCCCCATCTCCACCTATTCTGATTTTGTCTGCTCCTGCTGTTGGTGCCGACGCCGCCTTCTCTCCCGATTCGGGAACGGTGTAGTCGGAAGTTTCGGCGGAGCTCTGATCGTGGTATTGTCGCCCAACTCGGTATCTGGAGTAATACGCAGTTCTATCCGACGACAATGTGCAAACGACAAGGCAGAGCATCAGTGATTCATTCAAGACAGCTTCAGAGCCCAGAGGATGGGGGAAAGAATGAATCAACGATGGAATACGTACTCCATACAGTCCCGTCTTCCCCAGTGGCGCCTTCAGCCTGCTCCTTATTCTCCACAACCTGTTCCCGGCTCTCCTTCTTCTCTATCTTCCGACCTTGAACGACATTCTGCCGCAGGATCGCCGCCACCTCTCTCCAATGCTTCAACCTCTCCTGATACTCGGCTTCCGACATCTGTTGAACATCCTTCTCTTCCAACGATGACGAGGATCGATCGTCCAATGACGCGGCGTACGATTCGCATGGTGTTTGAGGCTTCTCCACGGGCGGTGGCGGTGGAGGAGTGTTTTTCGCTAATGGTGATGAAAGAGTTGGAGAGGCGAATGTTGCGCGGATAATAGATCGGAATTGGGATTGGTTGGGCTTGTCACCTGTGCAGAGCAGAAGTTGGTATTTAGTTCTGGTATACACTTTACGTCACCAGTATGTGCCGATGCGCATGGAACATGGCAGCTTCCGAAGGGGCAGGGAACCTACCTGCAAAGGTGATGGAGGAAGCTCGTAATAATGCACGATACGTTGACCTTGCTTCAGGCACTAGATGAGCTGGCATGGCTGTGGAAGTGGCTAAAGCAGCCCGGATCGTTCTCGAAGCTTTCATTGTAGATGGTAGATTGCTGAAAGCGAATGAAAGGCCGAGTCCGATCTTTGGACAACGCGATCTCGACCAGCTTCATATCGCAAGGTTCTTCATTCCTTCGGTAACCTCACTAACCTGACTGGGTTTCCAATTCAAATCGAAATCTCGGCTCACCCGGCCGCCGGGAAATGAGTCTGTCATGTTTACGTTTTGAAGACGCGGCAAAGAGCGATCGAGCAGAAGAGAACAAGCAGCGTGTTGAGTGTCGAGGTGGTGCTCAGGCATTGTCTATCATGTTGAAATGTTGTGTTACATCGCTCTATTGAGGTGACCATTTCAACGGATCCTTCCTTACGCCAGCAGAGGAACTCGGCTTCAAGATGTCTCGCCCTACCAAAGGGACAACGGCGCCACCGGTTACTCGCACTCGGGTAGCTCCTGCTTCTCGTACTCCTGCCACCCGTACTACCAGGAACGCCGTGCCGCAAGGGACTGGAGTGGATGACAATACTACAACACTCCCTACCGTCAGACTCACAAGGAGAGTACGAGCAGAAGATGCATCCACGGCTGTGACGAAGAATGCATCCGCCGGTCCTTCCGTAACGAGGACCAAGGCTTCAGCTCCAAGAACTACAACGAAAAAGCCGGCGTCCGAGGCTACAGGAAAGCTGGATGAAGGAAATGCGACATCGAAGACAGCATCCCGGACGAGACCGCCTACATCCAGCACGACGGTCACAAGCAGAAAGACAAAAATTGCCCGGACTGGCGGTACTTCAGTATCACCCATCGCCGAAGACGCTCTTTCCCTTACAAAGGATTTCCAAGCGATACTTCGACCGTCTATGCCTGCTCCGCCAGCATCCGACAACGCGTTGCCTACGCTTGTTACTCCACGATCATCTGAGGAGAATGAATTGGACGTACTAGGAAGATATTTGTTGAGAGCTTTAATGCTGGCCGATAATCAAGGTACAAGCATCAAGTCTGCTTCGAAATTGTCGACGCGAGACACCGCTTCCGGAATCTCAGCTCCAGAGGCTGTGAAGGGAAGAGAAACAGCTTCCAACGATGTTTTGAGGAATCAGACGGATTCCTCAAACGAAGCTTCTCAGGCCTCTGAACGATCCAGCATGGAGGTAAAGCACGAGGTCAATCTCGCAAAGCACGTAATTAACGCGGGATTACGGACACTCCTAAATGTGTACCACTCGGGATATCGGAAGATAACAGCTGTCCAACCAGGAGCGACGACGCCTCCTGGTAACAAATCGATTTGGACTGACGCAAATGTGACGAACACTGTCGATGCATGTTGGCAAGCTTTCAAGACAATCGATCGACTTCAGCCTCAAACCCAGACGACGGGTCAGAAAACACCGAGCAATATATCGGACAGTCAAAACGCAGATGAAGGAGTAGGAAAGGAGAATGCGTCCACTGGAAAGGTGATGTCCAGCGAGAACACTAGTGCTGGTCAAGAAGCGCCAAAGGGGAAGAAGAACGTTGCTTTGGAGATGGAAAAGATTCGGGTGGTTCTGATTTCGAGATGCTGGATGCTCAGCATGGTATGTGGCACTTGATCGACGGCAATTCACTCAAATTTCGCTGATAACAATCGTTACTCTTGTGCATGATACAGTACGAAAAAGCCCTTGAAATCCTCGCCGAAAGCCAGAGACGGGTCTTGAACATGTATGAGCATGATACTTTGCGCCCGACAACAAGCGATCTGCGTGGGACAGACAATAAGGAGAAAACTTCGGACAGCAAAGCACGGAATCCCAAAGTCGTGGAGAGGTCGAGAAAAGTGGCCGCTGCCAAAACATCTAGCCCTCGGCATCTTCTGGACGAATGGACAGAACTACTTGACCTGCCATTACCAACTTCAACGCCAATGACTACCGAAACATCAGCGACTACCAACACTGTGACCGAAAATCAACGTACAAAGAGCGTCAAGACGATGGATTCGGACCTCAAAGGGGTGCTCCTTGGAAGGCTAGTAGCGGCATGGATCTCCGTAAGCGGCATATGCATAGCCTGGAAAGATACAGACGTAAGTGGACAATGTGACAGATCCAGTGACTGCCTGACATCCGAGCTTACGTTCGTTATACTGCTTCCCTGCTCAAAGGCATTTTTGGCATACCTTGAACGCGGTTGGACCTCGCGTCAGAATGACAGAATTCATATTCTTAGTCTCGCCTTGGATGCTCCCGAAAGCGCGATCGTTCAACATATATTCCAAGTCTGCGTGATTCTCAACAAGGCCGAGCTGTCTCTTCCTCATCTGAGGCCGGTGGTCTCCTTGCAAACAATCAAGACATGTATTCTCGCCATTTGCGCGGGAGAAGACGCAGAAGGGGGGCGCAAGCCCTTGATCTCCTACGACAAGCTTTGGCAAACTCTACGGGCCATCTGTGTGAGGTGCATCCCCGGTGTCGCGAACGAAGACCTTACGTTGCGACAGTTGGACAAAGCAATTCGAGAGGTCGTCCAAACGTTTCAGCAGAGCCATACGGACGCCGCGCAGGAAAAGGGGATGGCAGGAGCAGAATGGCTTGCAGTCTTGGAACTCTGGCTGGATTTAGGTCGTTCGGTAAGGATTGAGCGGCAGGATTGAGTAGCGTACAAGTGCTAAGCGATTCTTTCACCCCTTTCTAGCTGAATGATCTGACCATTGTCGAGGAAGCATCTCGCTACATGCAAGCAACCAACTCTAGTCGCCAAAACGATTCGGCTACGGATGACTTAGAGCAGAAAATGTCCACGCTCACTCTAGGCAGAGAAGAAGCTTGTAGTAAAATTGCCAAGATCGTTGGCAATTTCACTCACCTTACAGTACTTCTCGAAAACACTTCCGAAACATCGAAAAGTCTTATCGCGTTGCAGGCCATGCCAAAGCACTTGCAAGACTTTTCGAAGACATATGGCATGTTGAAAGGAGAAGACTACAGCGAAGCTGTGATCAAGATGTCCAGGGCCATACGCAACATACAGTACCGACTCGAGAAGGCGACGGCAAACGAAGAATCTTCCGGTGATAAGGATACAGAGAATTGGGATGCTGCTTTGAGAGGGTGGCTTTCCAATCTGGTCTCTTCCATTTCTGGTATCTTGGTTAACGAATCGACTGTAAGTCGCACTCAGAGTACTCAGAAATTTGTCATCCTTACCGTTCTACCCACTTCTAGTTTGTAGTACCAGTGAAATACCAAACCGACTTAGCAGTCATCGGGATTCAGGCGGCAATCGATCTCTCGAAGCGAACCTTGAACACAAGAGATTTCCGCACTCACCCTACCTCCTTGCACTGCTTACAGCAAGCTCGAACAATCATCGCAAAATGCAGATCCAGCGAGGACGACAAGGTTGAATGGTCGGTTCTCCTGTCAGCCGCATTCTACAATCGAGGTGTCACTCTGTATCTCGCCGAGCTGCCCGTGCCTGCCATTCCGTTCATCGAAGGCAGCGTGAATATCGCTAAAGAGCTGCTCGAAGCCCCGAAAGCGGGAGCCGACCTTAAGCAAGAAAGTCTGCCTGTTTTAGAAGAACTTGCCATCCAACGTTCGAAGAGACTCGAGCTTTTGGCTGCTTGTCATATCAAGAAAGGGGATAAACTGGTGAGCATACGTCGTTGCGCCTAAAGCTCAAGTTTCTGATTAACTTTTATAACCTTCTTCTTCAGAATGGTCTCGCAGCGTACTTTGATTGCATAATGGCGCAGCCTACTGCCCAAGTCACGGAAATTACACAAGCAGCTAGCACTCTGCCGCCAATCGAGGCGATCAATGCATCCTCGACTATCGCTACAATTCTCAATCGGCTAGCATCCTTTCTGCAGAAGGAAGCTTTACTTTTCAATAATAGTTGGAGCGACGTTCAACAATTTCTCGATAACCCTACCCTTTCCAACGGGTATGGTGGGGTATCGCTGGAATATATACTGGCCACACTTGCGCTTGTATCGCACCGTACGGAGGTGTCCACTATGATGGTCCATATCTGCGACAGCCTGCTTGCTATTTATACTCCGGAAGGCTATCCCATCAGACGACTCAGGTATATTTTCTATGTTTCATGATATTTTCTTTCAAAGCTTACAATTCTCCCTTTGCTAAGAGTGCAAATTCGTTTGATGGAGATCATGGTAGACACCGGTGCGGGTGATTGGAATTTCGATCAAGCAGAGTCGCTTCTGAAGGCTGGAGCTGAGATGGATGAAAGTGTAAGATCTCACCCGTTTGGCAACTTCCTGTCTGGAGATTAATGCATTGCCTTCAGTCATTAGGCCATGATTGGAAATTGTTCCAGTACAGATCGCAGCTCCTGGCGCAAGGTCACCTTCACGTCGCTCAAGCCGTCTGTCACGCGCGTCTTTCACATATGAATTCGAAGTTTGGGGTACACGCCCAGCGAGCCCTTTCTATCTTGCCTGGATTGCTTCCTCGGTCCTTTTCGAAGGTTTCAACCAAACCCGCCGTCAGCTCTGGCACTAGTAAACTCAAGCGCAAAGGTATATGTCAAAAAACATGCCAGTATGCGATTATCTAACATCCCTTCTTCCTTTACCAGTTCAAAGCAACTCGGAAATGTGCATAAGCGTTTTGGACAACCCAGTCAAGTTGGATCTCCAGTTAGGTTAGTCAAGTTATCCCTTATGATCGGACACGCCTGTTGACGACGGTCATCGCTTTGTAGAGAACCTGTACAACAATTTGGGAATGTTCAGTCACGGAATCCAACGCATCGAGGTATTGAGACTGCGCCGAGGCATTCAGCGTCAAGCACCCGAATTGAAGGGAGGTAAGTGGCGGAAACGTTTTCCCTGCATTGAATGGTAAAGGAACTCATTCAAAATTAAAATAGTGTATTATGTGACAACCTCGAAACTCGCCTTGGAATACACACGCTTGGGTAAGCATGCTTGTGGCGGCGCCATGTTTTCCTATATCCAGGAGGCGATGCAAAAGCCGGACTCTGCGAAAGATCTTTCGGACAACGACGTCAGTGAGATTACGCTACGTTACGCCTTGCACCTTGTCTGGACAGGCAATATCGAAGAATCGTAAGTCCCCATCGATTTTTACAGTGACTTTCGCCTGTTTAGCTGATTCTGTATCACTGCTAGTGCGACTATTTATGAGCAAGCTCGTCATCAGTCCCAGGCAATGGACGAAAAGAAAGGCCCTTCCACCACAGCGAAAATCAGAAGCAAGTCAAGCGCAATGAGTTTAGCAGCGACCGCCAACGCGTTATTGTCCGAGATAGCGATGCTCAAGGTAAGTCCGATGCGGACTGAAGAAGTTGCCTGAAGCTGAGAATGTAATCTTGTCGTCGATAGAACGATATCGCCTCTGCGACACGGTTCGGAGCTATTGCTTTCCGCTTATGGAACGCCGCGGTGGAAAATCTAGCACGGGTGGCAGTCAAACGCATATCGAGCAGAAAACCACAAATCATCACGGACGACCCGTTCTTGGCGTCCAAATCTGCAGCGGATCCGCAAGATGTCAAAGCACTTGATGAGCAGATTTCCAAGCGTACTATGGCGCACCAGACTTCCGGAAGTCGCTTGACAGGCCATCATCTTGCGTATACTTGGGTAAGGATGCATTTCAGAATCCTCCTGTGTTGTTTGTGCTCATCCGGTAATTGTTTCAAAGTCGCTGCTGGAGTCGACCGTTCGACTCTCTCAGATTCATCTGACGAAAGGATCTGCAAAGCAGGCTGAAGCGTATGGTACTCAAGCGTATGAGCTTGCCAAAGAATTGAAATCCAATGTGTGGATTGCAATAACGTCCTGCATGCTCGCCGCTGTGCATATCAAGATGAACTCGCTAAAACAAGCTTCGAAGCACCTTGCAGAAGCTAAAGATATACTGGAGAAGGTATGTTCGCTTCCATTAAACATCTCGCTCGAAGCATAGTTTAGCATCTGATGCCCGCGCAACAGGAAAACTCACCAGAGAGCGCTGTATGTGCTCTATGGCTGAATCGTCTGCATATGAAAAACTTGGAAGAACAAGAAGCGGAAGAGGCGTTCAATTCACTCATAACAATAATTGGCAATGTCGAAAAATCATTGCTAGAAGTGGGCAGTGTTGCAAGCACGTAAGTCGTTATGACTTTGGCTCGTTCGCCTTGTCTGACCGAATTAACTATTCTTACTCAGTCCAATCAAGCAAATGGCCAGAACGAAGAATGTTCGACCCGCTGTGACTGAAGACGGCTTCGTTCTTCCTACCATTCAAGAGCAAGGTATACGGCAAAGGGGTAACTACAATCTCACGCTTGCATGCTACTCGCAGAGATGATGCTGAACATCGTTTTATATTTGCAGCACGACAGTTGCGTTTAGCTGGAGATATTGCTGAGAGTGACAAGCTCTTGGAACAATGTGTAAAGGGTCAACAAGCATCAGCGCCTTCGGTAAGCATTAGTGGTATGCCTAAGTTGGAGCGATTCTGATTTGAACTGCTGGCAGCCTGAGCACAGCCATCTTATGGGTTATCTACTAATGTCCAGAGTGCTGGACCATTTCAAGACAGACTTGTTTTTGAACTCTGTCACCGAATCTAGTAAGTGCGGCTGCCACCTGTTTATTATGCCTATACTAAAAGAAAATCGGTCCGCTCTTCAGGTATATCGATGCCTATGGGTGCTTATACCTCGAAAGAGGTGGAGTCTCAGACGGCCAGGACCATCCCGAGTATGGTCGCAGTACTGGCGGATGCGGAATCCGCTTTCGCGCGATTCCTGGCTCTCAGAATGCACACTGGAAACGTAGAGGATATTCGGGAAGCAGCCATGTCCTCAGCTCTACTCAAAATCTACCAATCATCTCTCGGTCGCAATTTCTCCAACCTCACGTATGAGACAGTGGAGCTGCTTGGTAAGCCGGCCAGCGTTTGATGTAGAGGCGGACATGCTAATGCCTACTTCTTTCCCTCATGACAGACAGCAGCTGCGCTCTGACTTTGAGTCGGGAGATGCTGGAGGTTATCGATTCGAAGCGATCTGGGAAGGCGAACGAGCTGATCTGGCCTTCGGTTTCCTTGCGGAAAACCCTCTCCGCTTGCGAGACTGCGAAACAGGATTCACCAAGTGATGATGTGATTTTCACGAACACTTGGGACACATCTGATGATCTTGACACCGAGCGAAGTGTTCTACAAGTGCAGTGGGATCGCTTCGCAAAATTGGATGTCAACGCCTGCAAACCTCTCTCCGAACAGCTGCCCGATGGCTGGTGCGTTGTGACCATCAACTTGACGGAGGATCAGAATACCTTGTTCATTTCCAGGCAACAAGCCGCCCGTGACCCGATCGTTTTTGCTCTTGCTCTGAATCGACAAGGCAAAAAGGAGGAAGACGAAGAAGGTTTCACCTTCGAGACTGCTATTGGCGAACTACGAGACATTATTCAAAGCAGTGATGATACTGCCAAAAACGCAAAACATATCGATACCCGAGAAGGACGTCTAGAATGGTGGAATACGCGAAAGGCTTTGGACAAGCGGCTTGAGTCTTTGTTGAAAGAAATCGAGTTTTCCTGGCTTGGTGCTTTCAAGGTAAGGACGGATTTATATAGTCTCTGTCCTGCCAAGCCTTATACTGATAATGACTGTGATAGACCATCCTAAATCGCGTGGACGGGCGATCTCCCGCTTCCCTCTCCACATTCAAAGCATCTTTAGAGAGAATATTCCGCAACGCCTTGTCACGCCAAGATCGAACAAAAGTTAATCAGATCCGCCTCGAAGACACTATAATCGAATGCTTTTCCACCCTTTCCAGTAAATCCGATGAACAAGAACTCGAAGACTTGGTGTACTACGTATTAGACCTCTATCTGTACAACGGGATCCCCGTGGCATTAGCGGAATTGGACATTGAACAGGTGAGTCACTTCCCTCTGGAACATGCCTTGCGATACTGAATATTGGGAAATTTTTACTAGCTTGTGCTTGATGTACAGTCGGCCTTGTCGACGTTCGAGAACGACCGCAGAACTGAATCCGTGTCGCCGCAGCCCGAAGAACATATTTTCTTGATCCTGGATCGACACGTACAGGAGATTCCTTGGGAGTCCATACCAATCCTGAGGGGTCGTGCAATCAGTCGAATCCCCTCGGCTAGGTTTCTGGTTGATCGATTAGTGACTGAGGAATCCCAAGCGAATACCGAAGAAGGGACAGCCCACAAGAAGTTGATCCATGCGAGCAACACTTCCTTCATTCTGAATGCCGCTGGGGATTTGAAACAGACCCAGGAACGGTTCGGAGGCTGGTTGAACGAAATGACAAACGCTCGAGGATGGAAGGGTATAATCGATCGACATCCTACGGAACTCGAGCTCGGAGTCATGCTGGAACGGAGTGAACTAATGCTGTGAGTGTCTTTGTCTGTCAACATCAACCGTTGAGGGACTGACAGACTTTACGCACGACTAGATTCTTCGGGCATGGAGGGATGGAACAGTATATCCGTAGTCAAAAAATCCGTGGCCTCAAGAAATGCGCTGCGACGATGCTCTGGGGCTGTTCCTCTGGGGTCTTGAAAGATATGGGCGAATTAGACAGAACGGGAACGCCTTACAACTATATCTTGGCTGGATGGTGAGTGTTCTCCCGATTTGTTCTACTGTTTTATCCTCTCTAAAAGCTGTGTATGCGTGACTTTAGCCCCTCCCTTACTGCCATGTTGTGGGATGTTACGGACAAAGATATCGACAAGATGGCGGAAGCTGTGATGAAAGATCTGCAACTGATGCCATCACCAGAAGACGAGAAGCTTCCAACGATACCCGGACCCGCACAAAAGACGAGATCTATTGCACAAGCAGTTGGTACCGCGAGAGACCAATGCAAGTTGCGCTTCCTAACGGGTGCTGCTGCAGTAACGTATGGTATCCCAGTGTGCCTTGAATAATCACACGCACATGTATCTATGATGTTTCTATATCCATGCGTGTGTATAACGTGTACAGCACACTTTCTCGCTAGCTTTCTACGAGACCTGTTGAAGATTTCCGTTTTTTTCTACCGTCTTGTCGCTCGAGGCGATATATCGTTCCCACATTAATCCACCATAAACCCCTCATCCACTGGCCGAATTAGACGTTGTTGCTAGACTTCGGGCGCCTATAATCCTGCGAGAGATTACGCTGACATTGGTGTTGGCCAATATGACAGCTGTCGTCAATTCGACATCAAACGCCGTCTCCAGCATGACCGCTATTCGTTTGGCCTGCTCCTCGTCCATGATAGCGAAGTCATCTGACTCGTCTTGTTCCGAGTCTGCATCTAAAAGATTGTCGAAAGATCGATCGAGAACTTCTTCTATCTCGATTTCGTCGACGTTTACCGTCGAGTCTTTCTCGAGCGCTTGCACAAGACGCTGCGCAGATCGTGGGACGAGTTTCGGGTCGAGATCAACGGCAAAGGAGACGATCTTGGCAACTGCTTGACGCGTACTCGGCAAATCAGCTGACGCCGGCATCTTCGGCACTACGAATGTAAAGCGGTTTTAGCGGCATGCAGCAGGAGCATAAAGGAATCTCAAACCTACTGTAAATCTCGACTGGTGCGATTTTGGTCATCACATTATGCTTGCCATCGTGGTGATACCTAATCTCATACTGTCCAGGCTTCCATGGTAAACGCTCCTTTTCAAAGACAACCGTTCCCGCGTCGGCGTCTCGTCGAGAAGCCGGAACGACGTCGCTGAGGGGTGTAGACCCGTCCCACTCTTCGTCGTAGATCGGAACCCATTTGCCAACCGAGGAAATTTTTGTGACGAGTTCATCCTTGCAAGAGCCTAGACGGTAGATACCGATCCAGTCCTTCTTCGAATGCGACGGGGGAGCGTTCCAGGAAACCCGAATAGGCTGGCCTACGTGGTACTTGTGTACTGGACCGCCGGAACCGGAAGGCAAAACCAGGGCATATTGCGAGCGGTCGGAAATATCGGCATCGCTGGCGACACGGCTGCGCGTGGGGGGCAACAAGAGCAAATGATTAGCCACAATAGCGTCAACGCATATTTACAAGCTTACGTTATGATCATCCGTTCACGGCTTCGTTGAAGCAGATACTTGGTATCCTCGACGACTTCAGTCAACCGGGGTCGAGCTTGGACCGATAATCGGTGAGCTTCTAAGTTTACCTCGGCGCGTTGCGCCGCTTTGAGACGAGAAACATACCTAGATCGAGGAACTCTTCTACAGCCTCTGTAACCTTGTCTTCCATCTTTGTCATGGTTTGCTTGACTCCGCTCATCACACGCTTGATTTCCGGAGCATGCTTGCCAGCCTTGGTTTCGAGACTCTTTGCGTGTTTCTCGGCCACATTCTTGAACGTTTTGGAAACGCCCCCATCTTTGCGCAAGGTATCGCCGTATAACCTCTTCATGTGAGGACTGGTCATAGCAGGCAGATCAGACACGGCGTTTGTTGATGAGGCATGCGCCGGGACTCACCTCTCTACGAATGACAAAAACCATAGATGACTGAGATGCGAAATAAAGGCCAAAGTGGCCACCATTTTACTTCCACTGATGAGTGCCAAGCCCAAGAATGCAGCACCACCCATGCTCCTCTCCGGATTGTTAAGGAAACTGTTGGCACAAGTCGAGACGTAAGTGAACTGGCACTTGGGGAATGGCAGACCGCTTGCTTAAAGACTAACCGGTAAATACCCGTATATGCGAGTTTCTGAGCGTACTGTTCAAGGAAAAAGTCGGAATACAACCAGCCTGGAACGCCACAGGTCAGCCAGCCACAGTATACGAAGCAAGCAACATTCGAGAGCTTACCGAAGTCACCCAGAACTTCGTAACTAGAGGCGGCAGACCATAAATGAAGGGCAATCAAAAGCTGTCCCAGCATGACAGCATTAGCGCGTAGTCAAGAGGGCTGCTAAAGCGGTACTACTTACGAAACCGAGGGTGTGTCGAAGGAGCTGTCCACCAACTGTCCAGTCACTTGGGATACTGTAGATCTTCCAGGCCAAACAACCGAATGAAACTATGCGATGTGCAGTTGTATTGGGACGCTGATTCTTCTAGCCGCTCTCCTTTTGTCCAGACTTACCGTACGTCATGACCAAACTGGTGTTGTAGATAACCTTCCAATTATCAAACGCATCTTTGGTAGCAGCCTGAACATCATCCTCCGTGGTATCCATCCCATACCTCACAGCAAGAGACACCCTCCTCCTCCCCGGCGTCCTACGCCCATTCGAGGCATTGCTGGTGGTAGCAGCAGAACCGGTGGCATAATGATAGTGCTTGAGGAAATGTCTGACCAGCCATCTTGATTTTGATTGTGCGCGGAGCAAGAGACCGAGTCCAAACGAGTGGAATAGTCGCCATAGAAGGGCGTGGATGTAGTACAGGGTCAAACGAAGTGCTGGACGCAAAGTGATGAATTGGCCGAAAGCGTTTGGTAAGACAGCATAAGCGATCAACAGGACGAACAAGAAGTCGTTAGATCTGAGAAGAAGAAAAAGGAATCGCGGGCGTTAGATGTCAATTCAAGGAGTATTAAAGCGACGACCGTACCTGAACATGTCAATGTTTGAAAAGATGACGACAGGCTTTTGCAGATACTTGATCGTCAGCGCCTTGAGGGACAACTTGTTTCCCTCGCTTCCGCTAATCGAAGAAGGTTCCATCGAAGTCGACATGGTAGTATCTCCGGACCCAACATTATCCCCAAACGTCGCCTTGGTGACCTTCGCTGGCTCTTCGTATCCCGTAGGGTCAGACACTTCAGGCAAAGCAACACTAGGAGACTGGGGTGTCGTAGCTTCATGTCGGTCATCCCAGTCTGAATCAGTTTCCCCTTCAGTGATACTCGGAGTCGCATCCCCGTTCTGCGTCGGAGTAGAGGAAGAAGTGATTCCGGGGACGGCGAGGTTCGAGACGGCAGATGTAGCGTTTTCCTTGATTTGTGCCCATGTCCCGGAATGAGTTTTGCCGGCGATTGGCTTTCTTCCACCTCCATAAGTACGCTCGATATCTGTTGATGTGGGGCATCGCACCACTATCAGTGTGTCTGTAGCTGCACTCCAAGGTGCGCTGTGGACTTACGAGGGTTCTCAAACCAGACGAGGAAAAAGAACTGGAATGCGTGGGCCGTCAAACTGGTGAAGAATACAGGCCAAGAACCGGTCACTTCAAGAGCATCGAACAAACGAGGTGTAACGTCAGTTTGCGAACCATATTGCAGAGGGGTATGGAAGACCACTTACCGATGGAGAGACCATAGTAACCAATGTAGCCGACTGGAAGAGAAAGGCAAGATCGTTAATCGATCTCCGCATACAGTATACTTCTTCCACGGTTTCGCCTTACTCGAGTACATGGGATGAGGAGCGACCTAAACGAAAGCAAAACGATAGTCAGACGCGAGGCGACATTGATACGGAATCTCCCGTGTCTACTCACCTCGTAAACACCATCAAACACCAACTCCTCTTGCAAGATCAATTGCCAAAAAGTGTCTCCCCAGTACCAACTATAGTTCCCGATAGCCTTGTGCGCATCAATCTTGATGAAAACGTTTGCGACGATGAGTGCCCATCCGAATACCCAACGCGAGAGGATGGAGAGGATGGATTCGTCGTGTGGGAAGTGGAGTTGTGTGCAAGCGAACAAAGAGTAGGAGAGGAAATCGCTGACGATGTGAGGTGGTATGTGAGTTTAGTCACGTTTGTAGTTTCATTCTCCATCCGGCGACTCACTTGAGGAGAATAATATCGACGACTTGTCGGAACATTAACCAAGCGTTAAACTCTTCCGGCACTTGATCCCATCGATAACCCTCATGTCCCATCTTGGTCTCCAGCTCCTTCTTCCACCAATTCGCCCAAGGGTTCTTGATCCCACCATCATCCACACCTTGCTTGCTCCTCTCAAGCCATCCCAGCCTTCTCAACTGCTTGACAATCCACTTTTTCTCGCTTTGTTTCCTCAGGACCCATCCCAGACCGGCATCATACGCAGCTCGCCAGAACGCAAAGTAGAGGAAGAAGAAGGGTGATCTTGCCCATGACGGTAGGTAGATGAACGCCCAGAATTGAAAGGCGAATGTGAGGAGGGTGAGGATCGTCAAGTGCGAGGTGAAGATGGTGTGGGAGAGCGTATGCACAAAGGAATGTGTGGGAGGAACGGTGAAGACTACGAGATTGACATCATGGTACGTCGTCAGCAGGACAAACGGTCAGTTGAGGGGATGTCAACATACCTGTTCCATCTGGCGTCTTGCCGTACACCTGCTGCTCTTTTCCATCCTTGTCGGTACCACTATTCGCGTCTTCAGCATGCTGCATACCAGTGTCGAGCTTCAACTGGTCGTGTACCGTCGGAGTCGCGGTGAGCCGCTGTCGAAGTCCTTGCTCTTCCATACTAGGAAAGTCCGACTGAACGGTAGACGGCATCATCAGGCAATACTCTGAACCAAGTACTGTGGAATGAATGCGTAAACTCCAATACCCTCAACAGCAATGAACTACTCTTTCTATATTCTATTCGACTTGCGACTTGTTCTACAAAGTTCGACGAGCCCCCCCCCCCTTTATTATTGGCTCCGTACACCCGGCGGGGGCTTGTTTCCGGCTTGGCTCGCATCGCGTCTGCCCCGGAGAGCCGCGCTTGGGTGGACGTCCTTCGACGGGGGATACGGTACCCGATATCTGATATGCTACGGTTCTGTTGCATATCAGTGCTTCGAGGCCATGCAACACTGCTGCAGTAAACTAAGGAAGGCATATCACTAGGATATTCTTTATGTGCATGCTGCAACCAGTAATTGCGACATGATCTACACAACAGCCCGATACAGCATAATGTACGCTACACTGTCTTCCCCTCCACCAGCGAGTGCCTGGATCTTGTCCTTCTTGACGACCGAAACCTTGTCGTCTATGGGTAGGATACTCCAATGAGCAAACACATTCAGGAGAAACAGTGATCCGGAGACATCGGCTTAC
This sequence comes from Naganishia friedmannii, assembly GCA_030039255.1. Classification (NCBI taxonomy): domain Eukaryota; kingdom Fungi; phylum Basidiomycota; class Tremellomycetes; order Filobasidiales; family Filobasidiaceae; genus Naganishia; species Naganishia friedmannii. The sequence goes on from JASBWT010000036.1 coordinate 145,946, forward strand.
CATCGAATTTGTACCAGTCTTCCTCGCCGGGAATCACATCATCTCGCGCTTCTTGTCGTGCCCACGCGATGTAGTGACCTAAAGGATTGAGCATGAGGAAGAAAATCTTCAGAGTAGAAAGGAGAACGGAGCGTGGCTTACCGGAGTCAGCCGAGGAGCCTTTATGAGTTACGATAGCTAAAACGACCAAAACCCTACAGTCAGCACCAGCCCGCAAAACAAGCGCAAGGACTCGGCAGCACGACAGCGGGCCCAACCCAACAACTCACCACTCAATTCATACAACCCACTCCAGTTCGTACCCGGCTGCATATTCTCCTCGCCAATAGTCTTCCTCACAAGCTCCTGGATCTTCTCCTTGTCCCGCTGCTGGATCGTAGCTTCATCCTCCAACTTGTCAACTTCCATCGGCGTAACAGACCCAGAACCAGCATCGCTAGTCGAGCTTGCCGCGCCAGGAGCAGCGGCAGCGGCAGCAGCAGTAGGTGTCTTTTTCGCCTTGTGTGTTCTTCGGCGGATTTTCGCACGATCTTCCTTGGCCTTTTGACTTTCACGCACAGCGTCCCTGATAGGGGCGACTTGTTTCTTCAAGTCGTCCGAGAGCTGAAAAGAAGAACGTGGCACAAATTAGCAAAAGTGCATGCTTTGGTGCAGTATAGCGCAACTGACCAAGTCAAACACATCCAGCTCAAAGGGAAACTCGACTCTGCGCATGATCTTTGCCTTTTTCCTAGACGCAAGGAACCATCAGATCAGGTTGAAGCCGAACGGAAAAGTACCCCCGAGAACGGCACATACTGGATATCTTGCCTCCAGTAGAACCGGACCATGTCTACAACAACAATCAATCGATACCCGGTCAGCTTTCTTGAAGAAATGGGGAAACAAACTCAATGCCGCCACTCACGTATCGTCAAATTGGTTGGCAGTCTGGAAAGCCGTGATTTTCTTACGAGAAAAAAGGTAAACCATGTCAGCAGGCACCACATGATATAGGTAAGCGCAGAAGTCGTACTGTGTGTAGACAGCTGTCCGACCCAATGAAAGGCTATTCTTCTCAATCTTTTGATCAAAGCTCTATAAAGGTGCGAAAACCGCATGATAAGTTGATCGGCAACATCAAGAGCACCGGGTTCGAACGCAAGAAACTCACGTCCTTGATACCAGTCAACAAGTGGTTTGTCTCGATACTGATGTTACAATCCAACTTTAATACCCTATCGACTTTCGTCGTAGGCGGCTCTTCTGGTGCTTCGTCGCACGTGAGTCTAAGAACCCAGTTTGCATCAATCAGCGACAATCAAGGAACCCGGTACAGTAGCCCAGCACTCACGTCTGCTGCAAGTCAGCGCTAAGGTACTGATCAACAAAGGATCTGGAGCTTCCTGCAGGCCGAAGTGCGTGGTGGAGACTCGAGATGGTTTGTGTCCACATTTCATCAGCGTCTACGCGCGAAATGAAAACGGTTATCACGATCAGCTCTAACATATGACGTCTCACAAGGAAACCCCACATACCTTGCTGCGAATAACCACCATGCGGATCCTGCTCCGAGAACTGGGGTGCGACCTGCCTCAACGACGTCAACGGCAACAACGGCACCACATAATCATCGGAAACCGTCTTCTCCCTCATCGTACCAAACAACGTCTTCAACGACTGCGTGAATGCTGCATCCTTGTCCGCTCCTGAAGGTCCGTTGAGGCGATACTCTCGAAGCGCAGGATCCAATTCCGGGATAGTTCGAATAGCTTGAAGCGAGGCGTTCATGTAACACGTGTTTCCAAGATTCTGCAATCCCAAAGGCGGTCGGATTGCCGCCAACTGTGATTCCGGCATATCCTCCAAGAATACTATGGGTTTACTGGGAGCACTGGGTAGAGGGCCCGCAGTGCCAATAACAGTGACGACTTGTCCCGGTTTGATGGATAATTTGGACAAGTCGTCGGTGTCTTTGAGGAGCTTGGAGGCGATCATGACCTTCATTCGATCCGAAGGAACGCCGGTCACTTGGTAGATTGCATCTTTGAAATCGGTGGCAGATTTATTGGGGTCGAATTCGACCTTGTAGGCCTTTCCGGCATGTTTGATGTCGACTAAGAGGAGTGACGAGGCGAATTGTAATGAGTATCAGTCGCTGAAACGACTGGGTGTTTGGGACTCACCCTGAGGCATGGCAGATGAAAGTGCTGTTCTTTTTTTTTTTTGCTTGGCTCGAGTGCTTCCGGTATGATCCTAGAGCGACGCTGCTGTCTATACTAACGTTGGAGGTGCGTGGTCGAGCGATAGATAGATTATAGAAATCATACTGAACGTTGATGGCAACGAAGAAGCAGGCTGGTGGGCGCACGATGACGAAGCTGGGCTGACGTGAAAATGAGCTGTAAATCATGGCTTGTGGATAAAATAATAAACAAAACAAGGGCGGTTCAATAAGCTGTTTGTTCAATAATAGCAATAGCAACAACTGGCATTCATCAGTATACTGGTAGCTACAGTATCTACTAAGCAGTTCTTTCCTCTCTTGACCTCCTCTTCAATACCCTTGGCGTAGCCCGAAGCCGACAACGCATGTCGTCTCCTCAGTCGCCATACCACGTCCTGCGCCGGCTCCTTTCAATATGCTACAACTCTCCCCTAGAAACTTCTTCATTCTACGCAAACCTGTTACACGACCTCTTTGCCGAGGACCTGCTCAAGGGAATCGAACTCGATGTCTGCTATTTTGATTCCAGCAAAGGCTCAACCAACGGCGGTCCGTTGGTCGCTAGGAAATCAGCCAGTGGAAAGGAAGGAACGAAAGGAAAAGGGAGATTCGTGTCTCGATCGAGCCAGAAGGAGGCAGAAGATGACGCCTATCCTCCATCCCGCTCCGATCCGGAAAGCTCAGCACCTTGTGACCAGCCTGTCAGTATCACGAAAGTCAAGGTACATCCTCATCTGGCGATACATCTCCAAGCGTGGATACACATAGGTGCCAAGGACTATTATTCGGCGATACATCTTGCACGCGACAGAATTTACTACGATCAGCCAAGTAAACGGAAAGGCGAACGTAGATCTAGCAATACGGAGCGAGACGACGACGATGAAATGCCGGGTATTCTGCCGTTCGATGGAGGTCGCGATCGAGTGCAGAGGAATCATCAATCGTGTCTGGAGTGCGCTATGATCGTCGCAGAAGCCTGCCAAGCTCTAGGTAGATATGAAGAGGGAAGAAGACTTCTCAACGTGGTGCATGAGAGTACGGCAAAAGCGAACCAAGACAACAGTAAGCTTGACTCCACCAGTATACGTATTCCTTTCCGCATGTAATCTATAATCCGAAATCTTCTGTTCCCAGATCTCAGCATCACTCTCGCAAAACCATCATCATTCCCCATACCTTCCGCACTCACTCTAGCCCAACTGTCCGCTCAAGCGAATCACGAACGGATGTCCAAATCATCGGCTATCGCTCGAAATGTCGATCCTGGTGCAGAAAAGGAAGAGAATAAGCAACCCGATGCGATCAGGTATTATGAAATAGCGTTGATGAACGATCCGTGGTTGTGGGAGGCCTGGACAGGGATGTGTGATGTTGGTGAGTCGGATAGGCCGAGTTGACTTATCCCTCCACCTGCATATACCTTGACTTTTGGACTCGTTGCTCACTGCGACTTGTTCGCACAGGCGGAGAGCAAACATTTGCACCATTCAGCGACGACAATGTCGATCTCCCGCTGCTTCCCTTCCCCTCCGATCTACTTCCAGAAGCAAAACACCTACATAGCAAAAGTCGTCAAGCCATTCACCCCTCGAACACTCGGTCACCCTCAATACCATCATCACCTCCCACCGAAAACAACTCCAGCGCATCATTGACCACCACGACCGCCAGCTCCGCTACAGGCGTACGAAGGATGAGCCCGTTGCCCTCGACGAGTCCAGCAAGGAAAGCAATGTTCTCTGCTCGTCCACCAGCGGCTCCGGCCGGAGCGGATCTACGGAAGATGGCGGGACCTGTCGCGAATTATGCCACGCCCGTGAATGCAACAACTGCAGAGATGCAGCCGGGACATCAGTACATGGAGGAGAAAAGGGCGCTACGTGGCCCTCCGCCTGTACAGTCGAAAGCTCGAGGATACGGCAGGTAAGTACATGCGTTGTACAATGCACCTTGTTCAGCTCGAACAGCGTATTCTAATATCTTTGCAATAATCTGAATGGTCACTTGACTAGGCTATCTCCTTCAATAGACGACATGTCCTTCCCTGATCTCACATTCTCCCAATCCGACAGTGTCCTACCAAGCACCCTGTTCTCCACGGGATTCGCCGGAGAGTACAGACCTCCAGCATCAACTTCCCATCCTTTAGAACTACCTTCAATCGCGAGCAGACTCTTCCCGACCGCTCGACCCGTAGGCAGCCCACCTCAAGCGAGCAGCGGATCATCAGCGGTCCCGTACGAGCCTGGAATCGGGAAACCTCCAGCACCAAAGAGACCGAGGAACACCAACATGTTTTCCGATGCGGGAAGCGGGCTAGCAGAGTTTGAGACGTCATCGACGACGACGACGAGCAGAAAGGCGTTTGGGACGACGACCAAGCCGAGGAATGCGACGGGCAGAAATGCGAGTGGAGTTGCATTGGCGGAACGGGTAGGTATTTTTCGCTTCATGGCGTCTGCGGTATGTCGCGCTAATGTGCGGGAACGTGAATCCCAGTATGAAGAACTTGAAAACGGCAAGCATTTACGGAGGAGCTCCAGGATCAAGGATAGCCATACTCAGCCGGACACTAATGTCGTAAGTCCTTCCAAAAACTTCCTGCCGCACCGACCTTGCCTGATACATTCACCATTAGACACCCGAACTCTTCCATAAGATGCCCGCTACTCGATCCCATTCCGCACTTGCGGAACAGTCGGATACGAATAATCTCGCCGCTTCCTCGTTTGAACATAATCAGCAGCGGGCAGCGGACTTGTGGCTCTTGCGTATTGTGCAACGGTGTGCAGCCGCATACCACGAATCGGCCATCTATAATTGCAGGCGGGCAATCGATATACTGAATACCTTGCCAGCGCAGCTGAAACGAGGCGCATGGGCGACCGCTTTATACGCCAAGTGCTACTACGAGCTGGCAGATTATCGAAACGTAGGTGCTCGCTTGTGACTTTACATCCACCATCCAACGCGCAAACTTACCCTCTGTTACAAACAACCTCCAACAATAGGCAAACGCCTCTTACGAACATCTCCGGCGAATGGAACCATATCGCCTAGAAAGCATGGAATGGTACTCCACCGTGCTCTGGCACCTCGAAGACCGCACTGGCCTCTCCGTCCTCGCCCAACAACTCATGGCAGTAAGCAGGGAAGCCGCTGAACCATGGATGGCCGCCGGGAACGGATTTGCACTACAAGGTGACCATGAAGAGGCGCTACGGTGTTTCAAGCGTGCTAGCGCTATTCGACCGGACAAGGCGTATACATATACGTTGGCTGCGTACGAGGCGTTGGAGATGGACGAGTATGATCGTGCGATTGCGCATTATCAGTTGGGTATTAGAGCGGATATTCGGCACTATCATGCTTGGTAGGTCCCGGGGTAAGCATGGATTGAGTTGCATCGAGGCTGATTGTTCGTTTTTTTGTTAGGTTCGGGCTGGGAAGGGTGTATCAGAAGATGGGCAAGGCGCGTTACGCAGAGTACCACTTTCGTCGAGCTTTGGAGATTAATCCGTCAAATGTCGTGCTGTACTGCTGTGTTGGAACCGTGGGTCCCGATATTGGGCTCGACGCGAGGACGTACACTGACCTCCATGGTCTCTTTCGATAGATTGTGGAAAAAAGGGGTGATCTCGGTAAAGCGCTAGAGGTGTACGAAAAGGCTTTGGAGATCTCGCCGGACAACAAAATGGCCAGGTTCAGGAAAGTACGAGTGATGATTGGGTTGAAGCAATACAAAGTAAGTCCTTGGCGAGGTCTCACCTGACACCTACAGTGCAGCTGATCATTGTCGATGGACTTGCCATCACAGAAAGCATTACCCTTACTGGAAGGCTTGTCCAAAACATGCTCTACGGAAGCGAGTATCATGTTCCTCCTCGGGAAACTGTACCGCCTACTCGGCGACCGGACGAAAGCCATGCGCGCATTCACGTATGCGCGAGACTTGCATCCCAAGCTAGCATCTGCCATCACTAGTGTGATGGCAACTGGGGATATCGGGCCAGGAGATGAAGAAGCGGATGCGATAATACGGGAAGGATTGTAAACTGCTGAAGCGTGACGTCATCTTGGTCGGAAATAGCTCGTATTTGCATTTGCCGATCGTTACCAAGTTGTCAGTCAGGGAGATATCAATCTGAATTTAAGCATTTATGGATCAACCAGCACCGTGATCGTCTAGGCCCACAGCCGCTCAACCTCTTGCAACCGGGTATACTGCTGCCCATCATGATCTTCTCCGCCATCACTTCCGCAGCATACTCCTTTACGCCGTTATTCCACTCCCTCTTAAAGTTCTACCACCTCTTCCCGCTTCATTCGCCCGTCACCCTCTTATACATGGACGCTCCATGGGGTAGATTCGCTTACAACCAACAACGAGGGAGAGAAGGCACAAGAGCATGGGGAGATCTCGATGGGAATTTGGCATGGGCATTTATGGAGATTGTTTCGGTGAGTAGTCGATCGTTTCAGCTGATTTGGACTAAATGTAGCAATCAAATGTTACTCTAGCCAATTACTTTCGTCACAACCATTCTACGTTCCGGAGGTTTCTCAAGTCTTTCATCGCCTACGTTGTTTGCTGCGGTACGTACTGAAGCTTTTCAGCATACGATCGTGCCGTGTATGCTAATACCCGTATCTCGCATCCTCTTCGCACAGTCCCTCTTCCTCATCCACTATGCGCACCGAGCGGTCATCTCGCCGCTCATTCTAGCACCGAAGAGAAGTCCGCAGCATATCTGGGTCACCAGCGCGTCCGTTTTCTTTAACCTGTTGAACGGCTACATGATTGGTACTTCGCTGCTTCAATCTCGTTTACAGGCTAGTAACTGACAACCCTGCCTATTCGCACCTATCAGGCAGTTTCATCGCATCGAATCCTCTTCCGAACGATGCCTTTCACAGTCCTCGAGTATGGCTCTGCTCGATCGGTTGGCTTCTAGGATTCCTAGGCAACGGTCAGTTCCTCACCATCCCTAAACCCCGCTACAGTTGGTCTAACGGTCGTGTCCCTTTCTTCTCCAGTCTACCACGACGAACTACTGCACGATCTCCGAGCACCCTCCTTCTGGCTAAAAGCATTCGGGATGAGTCGATACTCCAAGATCCGCAAGGGGAAGGGTAAAGCCACGGCCGAACAAGTGGATCAGCAAGCGGGAACGGAAAAGGACACGCAGACGAGGACAGGCGGGCAGGAAGACGATACTTACAAGATCCCGGAAGGAGGTCTCTTTTACTGGATCGCGTTTCCAAACTATACGTGTGAATGGTGAGTCACAGCCACCGGTTGCTTTCGCCAAAGTCACGCGATAACAGCATGTTGACGGGTGTGGACTTTTATTTCGGTCAGGTTCGAATGGCTCTGCTACGCAATCCTCATCAGTCCAAACCCATTCCTCGCCACACCACCGTCATCCCTCCTCCTCGCCTCTACTTCCACCTCTTACACCACCCTCGTCACTTCACTGCGGGACACCTTCATCCGCCTAATGGCCCACCTGCCATTCCCATCCAAGCTCCTCACACCACCCTACATGTTCCTCGTCGCGGAAATGTCGGCCATGTATCCGAGGGCTATTCGTGCAGTCGGGTGGTACGAGGAGAGGTTTGGCGCTGCTTGGAGCAATACCGGACGAGCGGGTGGTCGTTGGGTTGCTATTCCTGGTGTACTTTAACCCTTTATTGTACGCTCTATCTTTATTTTGTGTTTTCTCAAGTCGCACAGTCCAACTTGCGGAATACTGGAAAGCTCGCCTAAGTCACGCTGGGAGGCTGTAGTGACTGAGAAGACAGCTCTGGTCTCCAACGCGACTGTCGGTTTGAGGACTGAGTGACCTGCTCGAGAAACGCGACCGTGATTGCGAGTCTAGCCGAATGCCCTATTAAATACAGCCGAGATTCGACCATCTGCTTGTCGAAAGCAGCTGGGTACAACGACCTGTGACAGGCAAACAAGTAGGACAGAGTAGTGATGAGAAGCGTTCAGGTGGTTGGTCCGCTGCCTGCTGCGATACCGAGTCCGAACCCAAGAGAATCTATTATGTCCCTCGTCATGACCACTTTCAGAATCTAGCACGATCCGTCGATACACTCACCCGGAAGGTGCAATCTATGAGGGGTAGACGAGAGTATTCGTCTTCAAAGCTGGAGTTGAGCTATAGCTTTCAGAACCCGGTGCGGTAAAGCCAGGTGGAAGAAGGTGGTGGCAAGGCAACGAGAGATGCAGTACATAGGTCGGCATAGGTTGGCACTTGTAGCAGATCCAACGTATATGGCTCCTCGTACGCACCTGCGCAAACCGTAGTCAGTCAACATACTGGTGCATGTGCTTCTACAACACGTAATGCCTGCGCAAACGAAAATCAATGGTGATCGTTGAGAAACGAAACTCAAGCGCACATTTTGGCCGCTGAGGAGCATATCGCATCCTTCTGTGTCGGAGGTGCAAAAGCAAACAAACCCTCAGCCATAATCAACCAAGGAGACTCTGTTGCAGACCCTCTCTAACGCAGACTAGCTGGATACTCCGCCAAAACGCTAACCCAGCGTCGGACTCCAAAAAGCAAGTACATATCTCCGTATGATGCGAGAAGGGGCGGGGAGTGGCTTGGGAAAAAGATGTTCCCCCGCGGGGAGTCGAACCCCGGTCGCCCGCGATCTTACAGAAGAACTGTTTGAAAAGCGGATATACTAGCCGTTGTACTACGAAGGAGACTTATGAAGGTACTTGATGCTTAAAATCCTCGATCATTACGTCCGGTGTTGCTTATTGACAGGCGGTGACAGACTTTCGTGACTATCCCTTCTGAAGAAGCGAGAAATTCAACTCCTCAGCAGCTTCCTCAGCTATCTTGTCCAGCTCAACAGAGGTAACAGCATGATAGCATGATATCGAAGGGTAAGACGCAGAAACCGTGCAATAAGCTGCTGTCGTTCAAGAGCTGCTTCTTCAGCTGGCTCTCCGTCCGCTCTCCCCGTATGATCGCGAGGAATAGCATGCCGACCCACCTCCACCGTCCACCGTTTCGGCTTTTTATCTCCAGGTGGCCTCTATAACAACAACTTGCGCGGACAGTGGGAGCTGTAGTTGAGCTTGCAGTTGGGCGCGAAGACCTTGCCTGCCGAGGGATACTTGTAGCTGGCGCTGTACACAAGTGCAGGGATCTACACAGAAGTACCAGACATCCCGTCAAGGGGGAAGCAGACACCCTAGGCGAGCTCCCAAGCGGCAGGACATCTGGCAGGACTTACTTCAAGGTGGACCTGCGTCAGCTTGGCGGACCTAAACATGTCCTTCAGAGAAGGGCAGCAAGCTAGCTAACAAGCTGAAGAAGCCGTGAAGTTGTTCGCTGTCCCTGTGATTGGGCTGCTTGGGGTTGATTCATGCGATGGGAACCATCGAGGATGGTGATTCTTTCATTTCACCGCAACTTGTACCGCCCTGTTGTCACGCTCTGACGGTTTTGCAGACTGGCCAAGTGATATTCAATAGTTTTTCTGCCGGGAGAGTGTCATGTGAGTCCGAAGGGGTTACATTCACCTCGCTTGCCAGTTGGAGAACAAGCGAATGCCCCGCAAACCGGAAGCTGACCTCGACTGGCGGACCACGGGGACAGACTACGGGGACCACGGAAATACGATATTGCATTGAAAAGCTCGTTGGGACAGCCTCCTCCTCCTCACGAAAGAAAACACCGATCGAGCGGACAAATGAAGAAGAGGCTTCTGCCGATTCCGATGTACACACAACGGCTACACGACGACAGCTTTGGCATCTGAAGGAGCTTCTGCAGGGACATCGGCTGGGACTTTCTTGAGGTCTAGGCGGGGAGAAAGGATCCCTGCTTTGGGAAACTTTTTGCGGGCACCCGTCGAGGGCTTTTGAAACCCAACATCACAGCCGTCTGCCTTCCTTGGCAGTTGCCGCCTATTCGACTGGAGAGTCGGCTTCCTAGAACGTTGTCCGGCTTTCCCGGGATGGAGAACCCCAGAGGCGCCCCCAGCAGTTGGACGAGCTCAGCTGAAGCGGAACTGAGATACTATAAAGGTCGGCCCACCTGAAGCCTGATGAGATTCCCTAACCCTATCTGCGCAATTCATAGCTCAACCCTTCATACCCTTATAGTTCGAGACTCATAATTCATACCTACATCATAAACAACAACCACCTTCAGCCTGTTCTCCGTACTCGATAACAGAACACCAATCGATAGTCTTCATAATCACCAGTCACTTCCCGCAAGATGAAGTTCACAGCTGCTCAGTACGCCGGCATCTTGTACGCTCTGGCCACTACACCATTCGCTGCAACAGCTCTTCCTACAGAGTCGGCGTCGTCGCTTCGGTCCCGCAACAACGATGGCGCTCACACGTCTGGCCTAACCTCTGACAAGTGGACACAGGCTTTGGCCAAGGCACAAGCTGTTGTGGCTCAAATGACTTTGGAAGAAAAGGTGAGCTTTGGATTGCGCAACTTTCGGAGAGCCATACTAACGGGCTCTTCCATGATTCCCAGGTCAACATGACAAAGAACGCAGGTAATGCCGGATGTTCTGGTAACCTGTTCGGTAAGCAATGATATCGCAACGTTCTTCGTTCATCTTACTTACACCGTCTTCCCTGACAGGTGTCGCCCGACTCGGTGTCGACCCGATCTGCTTCAACGATAGTCCTACTGGTGTAGCAGGATCTTACAAATCCTCTCAGTACCCCGCTCAAGTCACGTACGGCGCGACTTTCAACCGAATGCTGGCATACGACTCTGGTGTCGCTATGGGCAAGGAATTCAAGGATACGGGAGTGACTAATGCCTTGGCCGTTGTCGCTGGTGGACCTATGGGAACTACGTGAGTTCTTCGTGATACAGCTCCCGGTTGTGGAATGCGACTGAGCTGACAGATGTGTGATCTGTGACGTTGTAGCCCGTACGGTGGTCGAAACTTTGAAAACTGGTCGTCGGATCCCTATTTGACCTCTGTCATGACCGGCAAGAAAGTTCGAGGTATGCAAGTCTCCGGTGTACAAGCGACTAGCAAGCATTTCGTCGGAAACGAGCAGGAATATTTGCGGATCGTGAGTATCTTAGCCTTACCGTCGCAAATTTACTGCAGAATACATGCTGATTTGTGTTCCATGTCTCGTAGGGTAATCCCGCCGGAGGATACATTGGAGGGAACGTGACCCAGACCCTCAGTGACACTATTTCGGACGCAGCGATGCACGAGACCTACATGCTCCCCTTCGCCGAGGCCGTCCGAGAGGGTTCCGCATCCATCATGTGCAGTTACAATAAAATCAACGGCACCGACGCATGTGAGGATCCCGCCACTCTTGCTCTTCTCAAATCGGTAAGTGCATTGCTGCATTTTCTTTACATCGCTTCATGGCTGCGACTGACACGATCTTAATATTAGGAATTGAACTTCCCTGGTTTCATCATCAGTGACTGGGGTAAGTCATGCATGCAGAACAATTTGGGATATTCCACTCTAATTGCAAAGCGCTTTTCAATATTCATCAGGAGCGGTCAGGAACGCCACTGCAGGTGAACTTGCCGGAACAGACGTCATTATGCCGTTTGCGCCTCCCGGCTGGGCCAACACCACCGGCGGAGCCATTACCGAGGCACGTCTCAATGATCAGATCCTTCGGGTTTTGCTTCCCTACTACGCGCTCGACCAGGACAAGGATTACCCAAAGGTAAACTTTGACCGATATGTTGTGAACGAGGGAGATCATATCTACCAAGCTGGTGTCGAGGCCGTGACCTTGCTTAAAAACCGTGATCGATCAGCTGGTCAACAAGGCGGACTGCCTTTGGGCAAGCAGGATGTTGGCGGTAAGTCGATCTGTGCGCCGGATTTCGCGACCAATATACTGATTTTCCTTTCGTTTGCCTTCTGTAGTATTCGGTGATGCTGGCCAGGTCCCTATCTCCCTCAACCAATGGGGACCCATCTTTGCCGATGCACCGAACAACGAAATGCCTACCGGCTACATTTCTCAGTAAGTTTTCAGGTAAACCATCGCTTTACGTGCTATCGCTTACACGCAGTCTATTTCGCAGCGGCGGTGGGTCCGGTTGGTCTCAAGCGCCGTTCCTTGTAACACCTCTCGACGCCATGCAGGAGCGAGCCAGGAAAGACAAGTTCTACTTGGAACATTTCCTCTTATAGTAAGTGTCCACTAGCAATTTCGGGCAATTCACGTCCGCTAACCATTTCCCTATTAGCAACACCACCGCCTACCCCCGATCCTTCACTGGACCCGGAGGTCCCGCCACCGTGTACCCCTTCCAAGCCGACTTGGCACGAGTCGATACCGCTGTCGTTTTCGTTACCAAGTACTCGAGGGAGGGCTATGATCTTCACAACCTCAAGGTAGGCCATCTCTCACGGTGTATTAGTGGGTTGTGTACTAACTACATCTCATTGCCTCAATACAGCTCGACCGTGGGGGTGAGGATTTGATCAAGGCCGTAGCATCCCAAAACAATGACACGATCGTTGTCATCAACTCGGGTAACGCTATCGATGTGCGTTAGCTCCTTGCACCTCTCGTTGTCTCTGGTCTCTGAAACTGACATCCTCCCATTGTTCTAGATGTCCGGCTTTGTAAACCACCCCAACGTCTCGGCCATCGTTTGGCACTACTTCCCCGGTCAAGAAGGAGGCAAGGCGTTGTCGGACGTCTTATACGGTGACGAAGCACCCAGCGGAAGGTCAGTTTACGATTCATTAGCGCTTCCTCTCTCGAGTCGCGACTGATTGCGTTTTCCCTCTCTGTAGGTTGCCCTTCACCATCGCTGCCAATGTCGGCGATTACGATTTGTCGAGCCTGTACAACAAGACCGGCGCTGCCAATGTCGTGCTGCCGTCTGTAAACTTTGTCTCAGAATCCCTCACCGACTACCGGTACTTTGACTACAACAAGATCAGCCCTCTCTTCGAATTCGGTTTCGGCATGTCGTACACCAAGTTTGAATACACGGGGTTGAGCGCCGTTCAAAAGGCAGCCAAGAACAAGCCATTGGTCGTCAAGACCAACGAAGTGTTCCTCGATTCTTCCCTGGATCTGTACGACCAAGCTGTTGAAGTCACCGTCAACGTGAAGAACACTGGTGCAGTTGATGCCAAGGAAGTTGTCCAGCTCTACGTCTCGTACCCGGATAGCGGCATCAACATGCGACCCGTCAAAAACTTGAAGGGATTCGAAAAGGTCGGTGTCAAAGCCGGAGGCAACACCAAGGTCACCATTTCCGTGACCAACAAGGATTTGGCCGTCTGGAGCACAACGAGGCAAGGTTGGGAGATCTTGAAGGGGACGTATACCTTGTCGGTCGGCAGTTCAAGCAGAAAATTGCCTTTGAACGCCACCCTCACTTTCTAGGAACGGCAAAAAGGCCAGGGTTGATGTCTTCAAACAAACAAGCAAACAAGGGGCTCTGGGAAGCAGGACTGTATCCTGCCTGTAAGAAATATAGTTGCATTGCATATTAAACATGGTGTAAAGGGGTACCTCGGAACGATAATATCAGAATATGCATCGTAAACTTGGTGCTTGAGCTCTTCCGCCGTGAGCCGCTTACGCTTCACTCTTCACTCTGCGTTCTCCGCCCCGTCTCTTTTCGGGACAATGGGCCAGCCAATCAGGTCAACAGTAACAAGCACCGTGATGAAAGGGAAGATGAGCGGGGGATCTTCCAAGCCCTGCATACCCGACAACAGATCCCTATATCTCCGCACAAGGTATATAAATATGCCGATCAAAGAACGTGGATGAAGAACGATGTACTACAAGAAGACGTCGAGCGGCACAAAAAAACACATGATAATCGTCCACCATCACGTCAACCTTACGCGGGGCCTAGAAAGCGAGAGCCAGACCGAAACAAGACAATGCGACGGAAACAAGAGCGACCTCGAACCCGTCGAAAGAGCGGAGCGCACCGCCGGTCTTGGCGGACGGCGAAGCAGACGCCGCTGCCGATCCCGCAGAACCACCAGCCGACGACGTCTTTGATGCTGCCGCGGAAGAGGCGGCAGCGGAACCAGACGACGCTGCTCCCGAACGAGATGCGGTAGCTGCGGTCGACGACGAAGCTGCAATCGAGGAGGACGAGTTGCTGCTGCTGGACCCAGCGGAAGAAACGCCGCCAGCCAACGTGTACCCGAGTTTCTGCCACGAGAGTCCAGTGGGGACTTGCCATCCATTCCCGAATGCGCCTGTAACGTAGTAGAGCGCGCCGGTAGAGTCGATCTGGACCAGAGCGCTGTCGGATGCTGCGTAGGATGAAGCGGTATCGTGTGATGTCGGTGCGGAAAACGTTTGGGTCGAGTTGATGTAGTCGGCGATGCCTGCGGGGGCGTCAGAGGTCTAGGGAAGTGGGTCAGAACAAGATGTTAGTGTGTAGTACGAGTTCGTTGATGTGGCCGGGTTGTGCTCTTACCTGACCGACTGTGGACGGACTGGTCCAATGAGTCACGACGTAGGTGTTTGAAAAGTCATCAGGCACAAAGACCATTACATCTCCTGCCTGTTCCGTTCGACACGATGCCGTATCATCACATCCAATGGAAAAAGAGTACACCATTTCATCAGCCCATGATCGGGGTAGCAGCAAGGGACAGACAAGGAAAATCACTTACACTGTTATCGGTGGTAGGAACGCCAATGGCTTTACCATGCTGCGTAGGAAAGTTTGCAGCGGCATTATTGACCGTCTTGTACGCGACCGCCTCGGGCTGGAAATACGAGTCTAGGAGGGCAAGGGAAATGCACTCGGCAAACGGTTCGTTTGCAAGAGAAGAGAAAACCACGCGGTGTACTTACAGTGAACGACGAACATTGACGCCGATCCAGCGGGATTGTTTGGAACGTTGAAAAAGTCTGGAAAGGAGGAACAGACAGGGCAGTACCGGCTCAGCGCGCTTCTCCTTTGGCGCTCCCCGCAAACGTGGCCGGGTGGAAGCACTCACTAATATGGTTGCTCGCCTCGGCCATGACTGCACCTTGTCCACCCTGCTGGAAACTAGCAGCGGATACTGCTTCCCATGCGGCGGCGCTGCTGGACGCGGCCTTTGTGATCGTGCTGAGATCGAGCTGGTATAGCGAGGCGGAAGAGCCGGAGGGAAGGGTGAAGAAGACGTTGGTATCGTGGTCCAGGATGGAGGTGCCGGTGCTGAGATCTGAGGATATGAAAGAGGGTTGGGTCAGTTGTATTGCAGTCTGCCGATGGACCTGCATGTACGGACCTGGTGCCGAGGAGGTGGCTTGTTTGGACCATGACTTTGCATCAAAGTTGAATACGTAGATATCCTAGATATGCACCCCAAGTTCCTTAGTCTACAGCAACACAAGAAATGAACACAAGGACTTACCGAGGGATTGGAAGCGTCGGCGTTCAAAACGTACATGGCGTTGTTGTACTGCGAGAGAAAGCATTGGGTATTGTTCCCTGTCCATGGTCTGTAGGACGATCAGAACGTCAGGCTTGTTGAAATATCGCATAAGAGCACATGGTTAAGAAACGTACGGTCGTCCAGTGGTGGTCAAGGGAGAGGCAGTGGGAGCTGCGAAAGGGTTAAAGCATGTCAACACTAGTGGACCCATCCAGGCAATATCACCGCGACGAAATCGAGACCGCTTTCACCGCCTCCTCCCTCCATGGCGTACAATCACTTTCCGACCCGCCATCCCGACCCCGGCAAAGTGAACAAAGATATACTCACATCCCCACGTAGTGTTCTGTCCCAAGCTGACATCCTCAGTCCCGCCAAAGGCGTACAAGTTCCAACTGGCATCGAATTGAACACACGGTTTGGCGGAAGCTGGTGCGGCAGAGGATGCGAACCATGCGACGAGTGCTGCAGAAGCTGAGAGCGAGAGACGGAGGGTGGATGGCATGATGGACGTTTACAGTAAGACGAATGAAAGATGACGGTGAGTGCAGCACGGTGTGGAAGGCGTAGATATGTAAAACGAATCTCAACCACTATATACTGGTACATGTAGTCTGGTAAACCCAAACCCGGGGCCAATCCATCCATTGTGAATATGTTTGTTTGTTTTGTCAATTTCCCCAGGCCCAGGCTGTGTTACCCGCCCGTAAGCCAGCACACAAAGGGGAGACTGGAATGCTATTTATATGGGGTGGTCACGTGCAAGAGCAACCCAGCTCTGCTCTATGAACATCAACTATCATCTCTCACAGGCAGGATTTAATGTTCTAAGTCAAGTAGCCGGGACGGCAGGCGAAATTCAGAAGGCTCAGAAAGATATTATTTTGGCTCTATGTACAAATGTGTGTCTTCTTTCTTGATTCACTACATGGTCCTTCTCTCTCGTTACACAACCAGGGAGACATCTATGCGATTGGCGATTCCAAACAACAACCTCTCTAATCGACTTCCTCGACCTGCGGCTCGTTGGCACTGGCGTCCGGTGCGCCTCCTGGCATACCACCAGGGGCACCAGCACCACCGGGTGCACCACCAGCGGCGTACAGACGCTGCATGATCGGGTTGGCGATACCCTCGAGGTCCTTTTGGTGGGTCTCGATCTCGTCCTTGGACGCGGCGGATGAACCTTCGACAAAAGTGATGGCCTCGTCGACGGCGGTCTGCAGGGATTCCTTGTCCTCGGAGCTGAGCTTGGCGGATGTGGTGGCGTCGTTGAGGACAGTGTTCTTCAAGTTGTAAGCGTACGATTCAAGTCCGTTCTTGGCCTGGATTCGAGCGGCTTCCGCCTCGTCTTCCTCCTTGTACTTTTCAGCCTCGGCAAGCATTCGCTCGATTTCCTCCTTTGACAGACGTCCCTTGTCGTTGGTAATGGTAATCTTGTTACTCTTACCGGACGACTTGTCGGCAGCGGAAACGTTCAAGATACCGTTGGCGTCGACATCGAAAGTGACTTCGATCTGAGGGACACCTCGGGGTGCGGGAGGGATACCGGACAAGTCGAATTTACCGAGCAAGTTGCAGTCCTTGGTTCGTGCACGTTCACCCTCGAATACCTGGATCAAGACACCGGGCTGGTTGTCGGCGTAAGTGGAGAAGATTTCAGACTTTTTGGTAGGGACGGTAGTGTTTCGCTTGATCAACGGGGTCATGACACCACCTGCGGTCTCGATACCCATCGACAAGGGAGCAACGTCGAGCAACAACAAGTCTTGTGTCTTGGACGAAGTGTCACCGGTCAAGATGGCGGCCTGGACAGCGGCACCGTAAGCAACGGCTTCATCGGGGTTGATGGACCTGTTGGGTTCACGACCGTTGAAGAAGTCGGAAACGAGCTTTTGAATCTTGGGGATTCGGGTGGAACCACCGACGAGAACAATCTCGTTGACGGACGCCTTGTCGATCTTGGAGTCTCGCAAGACCTTTTCAACGGGGTCCATGGTCTGACGGAACAAGTCCTGACACAGTTCCTCGAATCGTGCTCGGGTGATCGAGGTGTAGAAGTCAATACCTTCGAACAAGGAATCGATTTCGATAGTGGTCTGAGCGGCGGAAGAAAGAGTTCGCTTTGCTCGTTCACAAGCGGTTCGGAGTCGTCGCAAGGCTCGGGCGTTGGAAGACAAGTCCTTCTTGTTCTTTCGCTTGAATTCCTGGACAAAGTGGTTGACGAGTCGGTTGTCGAAATCTTCACCACCCAAATGGGTGTCACCGGCGGTTGCCTTGACTTCAAAGATACCCTCCTCGATGGTCAAGAGGGAGACATCGAAAGTACCACCTGCGGGAACGACGCAATCAGCACAAACTCTTTCACGACGCAGGCACAAACACATGAAACTCACCTCCCAAATCAAAGATCAGCACATTCTTCTCACCGGCGGACATCTTGTCAAGACCGTACGCAATAGCAGCGGCGGTAGGCTCGTTGATGATTCGCAAAACGTTCAAACCCGAGATCAAACCGGCATCCTTGGTGGCCTGTCGTTGCGAGTCGTTGAAGTAGGCAGGAACAGTAACAACAGCGTCCTTTACGGGTTCACCGAGGTATGCTTCGGCAGTTTCACGCATCTTGACAAGAACCATCGACGAGATCTCTTCAGGAGTCTACAAAAGGCAAGGATGATGGGTTAGTAAGGCGGGAACGGATAAACGATTCTCAACCAACAGAGGGACTCACGAATTCCTTCTGCTCGCCCTTGTATTCAACCTGGATGACAGGCTTGGTGCCCTTGTTGAGGACCTTGAACGGCCAGTGCTTCATATCCGACTGAACCTCTGCGTCATCGAACTTTCGTCCAATAAGACGCTTGGCATCGAAGACGGTGTTGTACGGGTTCTAGAATAGGGATAAGAGGGTAAGCATACGGTGCATGTGATCACGGCGAGCGAGCGAGCGAGCGACCGAGCGGGACGTACCATGGCGACCTGGTTCTTGGCGGCATCACCAATCAGACGTTCCTGGTCGTTGAAAGCGACATAGGATGGGGTAGTTCGGTTTCCCTGATCGTTGGCGATGATTTCTACTCGGTCTTGCCTGAAGATGGCGACACATCTGGCGGTAGCGAGCGAGAGGACGGGTTAGCAAAGACGCGGGTGACGGTGGGAGGGAAAGAAAGGGTGAGACGTACGAGTATGTTGTGCCCAAATCGATACCTACAGCTGGCATTGTGATGATGGTGGTGTGGTGTGGGTAAGGTGTTTTAGTTGTTTTGTTCAAAGAACGATGGTAGGAAAAAGAAAGGCAATTAATGGGTCAACGAGTGATGACCAGAAGATTATATATCAAAGGGCTCTCCCGCGGCGAAAGAATGACGAATGGACAATGGACCTTTGTTCTACGTAAGCAAAAGTCGCTGGTAGCTTCCAGAAAGATGGTCAGCAAGGAATCTTCCAGCATATGTTTGCATCCGCGGGCTTCCAATCCGATAATTAGGTAAGCCGGTAGCACGCCAAGACCGCCAAAACGCATCAAATTGTCCGTAAATAGATATTCAAAATACAACGTAAACCCCCCTTTAACCAAGCGGATTATACCCCCTCCCTCCGCCTCCGCCTCCCTGACCCTCCGTACTCCTCCTAAACCAACCCGCCCGTCCCGCACCGCTCCCTCCCTTGAGCATACCAGCAGGCAACAAAACCTCTGTCCACGATCTCAGATCCGTCGGCCGGCCTCCCGGTCCGCGTTCGGCTATTGCGGCGTCCATTCGTGCACGGACGGCAGCGGTCAAGAGGAGCAGGGCGATGATGAGGATGAAGATTGTGACGATCAGTTGGTCCCGCGGCGAGTCTCTCTCTATCACAGTACACACACAGACGCAAAGCACACACCAGTCAGCCCTACCCTCTTTACACAACAGCCCAACCATGCCGAGGTAACACGCTCGCTCGCTCGCTCGCTCGCTCACACGGCGGGACTCACGGAAACACCTCGCTGCAACATCCCCTTCCTTGCCCGTCCCCACATCCGTATCCAAATCAGGCACTTCCGCACCCTTGCAAATCGGCAACTTTTGATCGATACAGAACTGGCGGGTGCATGTGGTGCATGGTTTTGACGGGTTGGTGGGCATGTAGAGGGGTACTATGGTAAAGTTGTCGAAACAGATGCCTGTGCGAGCGGGCGGGCGGGACGAGTGATTAGCAACGGAAGTAGGATGAATGGCACGGCCGCACGGGGACGTACATTTACAGTAGAACAGCTGATCTTTTGTCGACGGAACGAGCGAGGCATTCACTATTCCAAGCTACACGCGCGAACACGCAAAGCGGTCAGTCCGGCGATGCTCATGTTATAGGTAAAGGTACAGTGTGAGGACATACGAATGTGCTTAGGAGTAGTATTACGCTCCATATCAGACCTATTGGATTGCGCATCGTCGCTGTTTGGAGCAAGGAAACAGGAGGCAGACCGATGCAGGAGAAGATTGGAAGAAAATACGAATCAAGTCAAGTGAAGCTGCCTGTCTGCTATGAGTCAAACGGGTTGTTTACCTTGTGACTGTGGTGCGCCCGCGTCGCAACAAGCCGGAAGCAGGCAGAACTGAGCGAACTGAAGAGAAGAGGAGCCTTAAACGGGTTTCCCTTCCTCTGCTTGCCCTTATGAACAACCAAAGCACACAAAGCAACTCGCCACCTTTTTCCACCGCAATAGCGACAAGGAGAGAAGAAACCTACCACGACTGCCGCCACGCTACAGCAGCACCGGAAGCCAGCAATGTCACAGCCGCAGGCGACCTCGGGTCAAGCGAGTCCTTCCCAGATTGCGTTTCAGCAGCAACAGCAACAGATGATGGAGATTGGTCGGTATTTTGAGCGGAGTCAGCGGCAGATAGAAGAAGAGTGAGTGGCTGACTCGGTCATCTCTCTGTCGTTGCGAAAGCGTGATGGCTGATGTTTGCTGTCGATCATGCGCGACCAAAAGCGGCCTCCCATCAAACGACCTCGCAGCCTACTACTCGGACGACCCAGACGAATCCTCTGCCCTCCTAGACGACCCAGCAGCCGAACCAGAGCTATACGACCTTCACGCCCGACTCGCCGGAAACCGCGGCATCAAACGAACTCGTGGAGCCCGGTTTCAACGTGCCGGTGGGAAAAAACTCGCAGCGTGGACACCGACGATGATGCGTGCCGTCGAGGATCAACGTGTCAAGAAGCGGTTAAAGGTTGCGTTGAAAGTCGTGATGCCTTCCGCTGCAGAGGAAGCGGGTGTTCCGCTCGACCCGGCATTCGCTGGCTCCACTTTGGAGGCTGCTGGTGGAAAGGATACCCTCGTGCTGCCGCATTTGAAATCACCATCACCACCGCCGACGACCCACGAAATCTCGGAATCCCTGTCGGAACAGAAAATGACAACCTACCTCGCGCTCGTCACGTCCCCGGCCGTACGAAACACTCTGGGACAGGCAAGCAAGGAAAAGGCCCTCATGAGGACGGTGGACGAGTTGGTCGATGGGGAGAACCCGTTGTTGACTGTTCTCGGCAGGTTTAAAGCCGAGATACAGACGGCGGTGAAACAATCCTCGCGAGCGTCGGCTACCGCAGCCGCGTCGGGCAGTGGGAGTAAGCGGAAGAGTGCGAGCGGAGCAAGGCAGCGCCGGAATGGCGGAGCGGCACGGGCTGAGCGCAAGGAGGTGCAGGGCGGGGAGGATAGCAAATTCAAGATACCTGATGAACAGCAACAGGCGGCATCTTCTTCCGGCGCTGCCATGGACATTGGCAAAAACAACGATGACGATAATCTACCGGAAATCTCGGCAGTGAAAAAGGAGCACGAGTCTCCGCCCATCGGCAGTAGCGGCGGTAGCGAGGAAAAGCCTGTAGTGGCGGGGCAGAGGACGGCGAGTGCCTCGGAAGGTCTTTCTGGGTGGACACAGCAGCAGCAGCAGCAGCAGCAGCAGCAACAGCAACAACAACAGCAACAGCAAACACAACCCAAACCCGCACTCGATTCCAATTTCCTGTTTGGATCCGGAGAACCCTTCATGGTCCCGCCCGGAAGCATGGTCACGTACGAACCCGTCATCCCCGTCGACTCGAGCCAACAAGACCCGGACATTATCGACGTCTACCCGCCCATCGAATTAACATCCCTACAGGAAATCTTTGTCACCCCGACCGGTCTCACAACCACTATCGGTCCATCACCCAACGACCCACGCCTGGGCCTCCCGGTCACACATCCAGGCTACCCACATACCACGGTCGTACGCCTCACACCAGAAACGCAGAAACACTCGGTCACGGCCGCCCTCGAGAAAATCTACGAACTCGCGAGCGACTGCGCGGAATACGTCGCTCGTTTACAAGAAATCCGGGAACGGGTCGCCAATGTCGCGCGGGCGCGTCGAAAGGTCTGGCATATCGTGCGTGAACGTGCCATCTTGGAGAATGGGGGCACGGTGGGTGATGGGGAGGCGGATTCCGAGACGATGAAGTTGCGTGCAGAGGCAGAGGCTGCGATCAGTGGGACGGGGACGGTGGAGACGAGGAGGAGGAGGGGGGTGGCGACGGCTGTCGCGTCGGCTGTTGCTAGTTGATACGCTTTTCGGTCGCGAGCGCGCGCATGGTGTGAGAGGGCGTTGTATGTTACGTTTTGGCCTTGTATCGTCCGTTGTAGCTGATTCTTAATGATAGCGTATCTGTGCCAAATCGGTACTTGTGCCGAGTGAGAGAGTGAGCGAATGGCGTCTTTCCGCTGTGACAAGGAGGGTCTTTGGCGTGTTTGCGTGAGAACTGAGATGGGACACATTCGTCCAAAAGACGACTATCTGGCATATCTGGCGTCTGGGCCTTTACTACAAGCTTGTCTCGTCTTCGGTCAGTGGTATATTTCCCGATGCGATATCAGAGCAGCTGCGGCGGATTACTGCAACGGCATTTTCTTGCCCAATTTACAGTGGCGCTCAATGACGAAACGCTCGTCTTACGACGATGGACCGAGGGACCAAGCGGTGCGGCTGATAATTGACGGGACCAGTGCAAGGCAGGCGCAAGCTCAAGATTGGCTATCTTGACCAGGTCGTGCGCAAGGTGTTGCATGAGCGGCCGCCATGCTGTTCATATTGCTTTCACTGTCGATGATATGCGGGTCGCTCGGAGGCGGGTGTCGTGCGCTCCGAGAACATGTCCGCTGTTTTCTCGTTCCATGGATTGTGACAGCCGAGGTGAGGGGTGCCAGTGCTGTGCGGAAACATCAACAAGGGTCCGGGTATCATAGTTACCAGTGGTGGTGAATGAGCAGCAGAAGTGCAAACAAATGATACAAGATTAGAAAGGGCAATTATCTCCCTAAGAATGCCCTACCGTCAGTCGTCGACAAATACCTTCTTAACCTCGGGTATATGGTGCGAGCGACGCAAGCAAGGCAAGACCAATGCCAAAGGCACTTTCAAGGGCGGGCGGGCGAGTTGTTTGTTCGCAGCATCTCTTCCTCGCTGTAGACAGCTCACCATCGCCATGAGACGTACGACCCGGGCGGGCGGCGGTAACTTTATCTGCAACCATGTACCAGACTCTGAAAGCGCGCACACGTGTGGTGGTATACAACTACAATCTCTACATGTACATGCCGTCTGAAAAGAAAAGAAACCCGTCATCACTCCCACTACCACCTATCAACCGACCACCAAAATTCCCGATCACGTCTTTGCATACTACACCATCTCCACTTTGTCGTTACTGCTCCTGCCGCTGCTTCTCCTCGTCATCTTCAACCTCGGCCGCATCATTCACTTTCAAAGTCTTTGCGAACCGCACATAGTCGAATTTCTGGGATTTCTTGTCCATGAATGGGCCCGAGAAGAATCGGTCCAGCTGCGTTACGGTGCCAGGCCAGAGCACGGGAAATGCAAGGTTTAGAGAGAGAAGGAGGTGAAGAGGTCAGTTCTGTGGGTGGGTGATGAGAGGGACGCCGTTCCTGGTGGATGGTGCAAATAGGATGAATAGACGAGCGATGACTTGCCTCTGCATCCGACATCTTATCCCCATAATCCCTCAACCAACCCCTCAACCCTTCCTTCTCCTGCCCAACCACCACCCCATCCGCTCGTCTTCCTCCCTCTCCACGCACATCCACAACCCCGGCATCAAACTCGTCAAAACATGCAAACGCATCGAGGATCTCGTGCTCTGAATCCGCAAGGTCGAGCAGGTGGGTGCCGAACATGGTGAGGAATTGGGTAAAGTTGATGCTCTTTGTGCTTCCGCTGGTGCTTGTTGAGCCAGAAGGACGGGCGAGGAGCGACTCGAGTGTCTTCTTGGTTGGTGTTTGGCCTGGCAGTAGGTTGAATGGAAAGAATAGCTCGAGGTTAGAAGTGCGCACTGAGTAAGTAGGGTAGAGGGGAGGCGAGAAGGAACGGACCTAGGTTCCCAAACGTTGTTATTAGGTCGTCTTCCGTGATCTTTCCATCCCCGTCCGTATCAATCAACATGAACGCTTCCCGAAACTGCTTGATCCTGCACCGCCGCACACGCCGCACCAAACCAACCAATCACACGAAACACATACACACACACACACACGGAAACATCGTCAACCTATCAGTACCTCATCCCAAGCGGTGTAAGTAAGAGCAATAAGAGACGGGTAGGACGTACTGCGGAGGAGTAAACATCTGGAAAACGCCACCAGAAGCCTCACGTGGATGTCTGCCCATCCCGGGATTCGCAGCCCTGCTCACGCTCACGCTCCGAGTGGTTGTAGTCGCCCCTGGTGCCGAGGAAGAAGGCTGCTGGTTCGCCGGATGTGCGGAAGGACGTCCGAGGCCTATTCCCAAGGATGCCTAGAAGCGGAATAAAGATTAGGCTTTGGAGACATTCCACAAAGTTGGACGAAGAGGGGGAGACAAGTATACGTACCATATTGTAGGATGTTGGATGCTTGGTTGGTTGATGATCTATCTCCGTGTACCGTATCTATGCGGCTCGTTGACGCGCGTGGAGGGAGCTGCTTTGACTCGCAGGATGGCTTGGTCTCGAGATGCGGGCGGTCGGTTGTGGATACGCCTATCGGACTCGAGGTTGACAGTGTGATGGTGATGGTGATGGTATAGTATTGGAAACAAACAAGTGGAACATGGAACTGGATTGATTCTAGTGATACTGCCTGCGCATGTTTCAGTCAGTTTCGGGTTTGTTTACTTTGTCACTTTCATGTCAACCTGCTTCATCCTTTGAAAGGTACAGCTACTATAGGATACCCTGCACACCGTAAGCTGCCCCAGAATAAAGCGACACCCAACCCCAACAAACATGTCCGAGCGAGAACCCCTCCTCACTCCTCCCTCCGGGTTTTCCTCACCCCCCACCGCTCCGAGCGGCCCCAAACGGCTGCCCACGCCGGTACCATGGCGTCAATTAATAGTCCTGTGCCTCATGAGGGTACGTCTTACTCTTCCTTGAAGTATACCGCCACCACAGACACCAGGGATGCCGCTAACGGCTCTCGATTCCTGACTGATATCGTGTAGCTGGCGGAACCGATAGCGTCCGGTGTGGTAAGTCCACCATTTCCGTCCCTCGCCGCAACAGAAACGGGTCAGTGGTCGTCCTAACCGCCGTCCATGCATGAGGAAAGATCTATCCATTCGTCAACGAGGTAAGCACCACCACCACCAGCCAGCTTTTTCTCCCCATCCCTCCCTTGGAGCCTACGATCTGAGCCGGTGTACGACGGAAAGATGGTCGCGACGCTACATATCGCCAAAGATCCGAGTCAAGTAGGATACTACGCAGGTACGCCAGCCCACACCCCGTCCTCCCCCTCTCTATCCTTTGTTTTTCCGATCCAGGACTTACTGGGTTGAAACCGACGGCGACGACTATACGACATGGGTATTCCCAGGCGTCATCGAGAGTGTGTTCGGATTCACGCAATGTATGACCGTCCTCACATGGGGTCGTTTATCAGAGTACGTCCGTCCGCCTCGTGTCACCCACCCACCCACCTTGCCTGCCCGTGTACTGATTGCATATTCCCATTATATCAGTAAATGGGGTCGCCGACCCGTCATCCTCCTCGGAATATTCGGCGTCATCTTATCCACCCTCTCCTTTGGATTCGGCAAGGCGTTCTGGTGGTTGATTGCGAGTCGGTGTATCAATGGAGGTCAGTCACAGCGCGGCTATTTGTTCCTTGGCCGCGGTATCATGGGGTGGTCGATCGTGATTAGCCGCGGGTCTGGGGCTGATGGTTTGGTCTTCTTTGGTTCTACCGTAGCGCTGAACGGAAACGTCCCGGCGATCAAGAGCGGTAAGCGTCGTCTCCCATCCCCTCCCTCTCATCTACCACAGCACAAGGAGAAAGAAACCTGATCCCCGCGTCTCCCACTGCTTTCCCTGGCCCTTGCCGCGGTCATTCAGTGGTGGGAGAAATAACAGACGCTTCAAATGCAGCGCAAGCATTTGCTCTGTTACCCTTATTCCACGCAGTGGGCGGGATCGTAAGTCCCTCCTCGCCGCGACTTTCCAGCTCGCTTCTTCTCCAAGAAGTAGCTCATTCGGTGGGCGTTTCCTAATGTGCGTGCGTGGTGGTGGTGTGGTAGATCGGTCCAGCGATCGGAGGATACCTGCCCAACCCGGCGGAAAGATTTCCCTCGGTTTTCAGAGGCGTGTGGTTGTTTGAAGAGTTTCCGTATCTTTTGCCTTGTGTGGCTGCATCGAGGTACGCGATGCTTTTCCTTCTTCCCCAACCGTCGCGCGCGCCGTGTTTGCGGGTTTCTCCTTCGTGAACATTGTCAGACGGACGAACTGAATGGATTGTTCCGCCCGCTCGGTATGTGTGTAGCGTGACGTTTCTGTTCTGGATCATCGCGTTCTTTTTCCTCGAAGAGGTAATGTCCCCCACGCATCTCAAAAACCAAACCAACCGAACCCCTCGGTGAACTCGGTTGGGATCTGATATACTGCCAAACACCTCGCAGTCACTGGAGAGTAAAACGAAACCAAAGCACCACGCCAGCTTGTTACGCGGCGAAGCGGATCTTCGGATCGCTGATGAAACGGGCATCAACGACGACGACGACGGCGCGGAAGAAATTGAACGAAACGTGGCACCGCCGTATACGCCAGGGATCAAGGAGATCCTTGCTTCACCGACCGTGCGAAGCGTATTACATTCGTATGCCTGGCTAGCGTTTATTGCGGTCTCCCACGATGCGATTTGGGCGCTTTGGTAAGCCCACCCGCCGCTTGGCCTGGCTCGCACGAGCATACTCATGAGGCAAGGACCGTGGAACTGAATGCTATGGTGGCGGTGTGGATGGGGTGTGTGCAGGCTTTATACTCCGCTCGGGAAGGGAGGACTCGGTTTCTCGGTCGGTGTCTACCGTTTCCTCCGCTTCATCTATACACCTAACTTCTCTCAATGCACTGTCAGACCTCGGCCATCGGTTCCATGTTATCCCTCTACGGTTTCCTCTCCGTCACCGTCCAACTAACCTTCTTCCCATCCCTCCACCGCCGGTTCGGAACCATCACGTGCCTCCGTGGCGCATTACCAGGGTACCTCCTCGTCGCCGCTCTTGCTCCCATCATCACCAAAGTAACCCAAGCTGGCGCGTCGAGGAACACCGTGTATGCCATGGTGGCCGGGTTGGTGTTGTTCAAGGCCATGTCGAATACGGCGTTTGCTAGTACTTCGATCTTGGTGAATTCTTCGCAAGTCCTTTCCCTCGCCCGCAATTCTACACAGAGCGGGGTGCTAACTGCCTTGCTACCTGTAGATCCCCGAGCAGGAATGCGCTAGGAACGGTTAATGGTAAGTCGGCTCCATACTCTGAAAGGTCGCACCTCATTATAATAGCGATTTCCATCAGGTCTGGCGCAAATGACCGCTTCGGCTGTACGAACACTTGGCCCAGCCTTCATCGCGTGAGTATTAAACACCCGCCCATAACGACTATCAAGCTCAGCTTCCTCCTCTCCGCCTAACCCGCCGAAGATCCACTTTTGCATACGGCGCCCAACATCGGATACTGGACCGTCAGCTGGCGTGGTACGTTTTGAGTGTGTGTTGTTTGGCGGCTTGCTTGTCCAGTGTTTTCGTGAAAGATGGATCACGTCCGGAGCAAAGGGAGGATGCATGAGGTCATGTACAATATGCAACATTTGCCACGATCGGCAAGAAGGCTGGGGGTCCTGGGTTCACCGGAGTGAACAACGAACTGGGGGGAGATGCTCGCCAAGTGCAAGTCGAGAATTGCAGAACAAAGAGAGATCTCTTCAGGGTGCAGTCCGAGGAACGTTCTTGGATCATCTGTTATTGCTCGAGCTATATGCATCCCAGCAATCGGCAAACCCAACAAGCTAAAAAGTACCAGGCCGGGGTAGGAGGTTGAAGGCAGGATGGTGGCAAAAAGTCTGCAAAAGAAAGTGTTCCCCCGCGGGGAGTCGAACCCCGGTCGCCCGCGATCTTACAGATTAACTGCTTGAAAAGCGGATATACTAGCCGTTGTACTACGAAGGATACTTATGAAACAAGGCTTTTGTTTTCTGATCTGTTCGTAGCGCCCAACCCCTATTCTGCCTTCGTCTTGTAGTGGCTGCCGCAGACGAGCTTGCAGACGTCGTGCCGCCTACTTGGTCTGGGGGATACGGCAAAGTTTCCGTTCTCCGACCCCTCACCAAAGGTTGATATGAAGTGTAAATGCAGCATATCACCATTCGAGCGTTTCCGACGACCACGCAAGTGTCAATATCTTATGGAGGCGACGATTTATCGAGGTGCGAGTTCATGTTCCTCAGAAAGAGCTCTTAACAGTTTGTGCGGTGGGGCGACAGATGTTACAGATCGAAGCGCCATCTCTGCTTACCTCAAATTCTTGTGCAGAGCAGCGTTGATAGAAGGGATTACTTGTCGGTATCAGATAACAAGTATAGCATTGTTGTCTATGCGTATATCTATTATCCACAAAGCCCACAAGTCCGAGGCCTGTATGCGTTTGTGAGATTTAGGATTTCTTGATGTTGTGAGTCTTGACGTAGTCTTCACGAGAGACGAAGATGTCCCGTCGATAAGTCTCGAGTTCTAAGTTGGACAAGCAAAGGAATGTCCACAGTCAGGTGTTGCGATAAGAGCGCACCGCGTTACCTCCCCAATGCTCCCCAAAGTCCGGGGCGGGAGCGTCGGGTCATCGATGCGGACGTACCTCTTATACTGGCACGAATATCATCCAACGCTCTACAACGTACCAGATGAGCAAGAAATTGAATACGGCGACGCAGGCAGAATAGCTTACCGATGAGATATGAACCTCTCCTTGTTCTTCTCCGCTCGACGAGCAACGTCCCCGGGATACCAACGCTTTGTCAATTCCTAAAAAAGGGCAGTCTTTTCAGTATTGCATGTTACTCGCAAACACTATTTAGCTACAAGGCGGACAGCCATACCTTGATAGAGCTGACGTCTGGCAACAAAACGAAGCGTGATCAACCAACTGTGCCCCAAGTTTTATGACATCGCTGGAGCAAGAGAAGCAACGTACCGACGATCCGATAGTGCAGATGAGCATCCAACTCGGGCATGCCTTTCGCGAGGAACCTAGACAGCGCAAGAACATGAGCTCTGGCAAGGCTTGACGCGATCACAGCATTCATACCGCTTATCGGCGTGAACAGAGCTACCAGCTAGTATCGAAAGAATGAGCATACGCTTACAAAGTAGTAATGCGATGCAACTGCAACTAACCTAGAACCCCAGCCCGATGGTCGGGTATCCATTTTTTGACATAGGCCAGCACCTCTTGCGAGACCTGCTCATAGGTGTATGGCGACGAAAGGCATGATGCTGTCAAGCCGGATTCCTAGACAATCTTGCGTCAGCTCTCGATCCATCGCTGCCAATTCATCAGGAGCTTACCCCATGCTGCTTGGTGCACCATTCTCCCATTCTGTGATTGACTTTAGCATCACCGTATGCCAACGAGAGACAGAGTCAACGTACTTGTCCAATACCGCCTTGTCCGTCTTGATCACGTATTCTATTCCTTCATCAACCGGCTCGAGGTTTCCGTTCGTGATGATGACAGCGATCTCGATAATGATGTCCGTCTCTTCATCCAGACCTAGTAGGACGTGGGTTAAGCGTTTGGAAACCAAGACTGTAGGAAGCCATCCGCTCACCTGTCATCTACGTAACACAGAAACACCCCAGCGGCGTCCTACAATAAGTGGAAGAATAGTGTCGCGCGATCCAAGTGCAGTGCTTACCTCACAATCCACCTACATCCGAATAACAAAGCAGGGTACGACTCAGTATAGCCCGGACATCCATATCATACCGGTACACTTACCCAGACCAAAGGACCATCTGACGCACGTAGGGGTGCAGTGAGTCCTCCCATTGTTCAGGCGGGTAGGTCTTCGTAGAGTTGAGAGGCCGACAATAAGTCGACGGCAACTATCAAAATCTGTCGAATGCAAAAGAACAGAATACAGGAAGAAAGACAAGGCTCAAGCAAAGTTCAAGTGCGATGTGTCTCGCGTCGCAATCTGGCTCGCAAATGGATTCGTCATCAGATCCCGTTGGTAAGATCTTAGATCAGAAGCTCGAGCTTCCTAGACCTGGACCCCTATCGTCGGGTGTCCTTCACCTCTCAAGCGCACTCTTTCTTGACATGAACGACTGATACGTGATACAACCTGAGCAGATGCTCCACCATTACAGATTCTCGAAGGAAACCAACAGTTATTTTCGGAAATTGTAGGCGGGGAATTCTACCTTCCCTGTACAACCTTCCTCCCGTGACCGTAACCTCCGAGCTGCTCGCCGAGGTCCATCCTTGTTCTTGTACAGGTCAGATACCGCCTCTTCGCAGGGAGCTTCGCGGACAATCTTTTACTAAGCGACGCAGCCTCAAAAGCAACCACCTAAAAGTCGTCGGAATGGCCTTCAGAGAACGCTCCAGCGTAAGCCAAAATCGTGCCGTACACCAAACTACCGCCAGCGATAGACATCCAGCACGCGGCCGGCTCGATGATTTGCGCATGTTGGAATATCAGCGGCATGGCGAAGCCAGCGACCACCAGAGTGCCGGTCAGGAAATGGCCAAAATCGTTGTAGGCGCTGTTCCATGGGTGACGATTGATGCGGCATTCAGCGTCGTTGGGAAAGACGATTGTACAGGTAATTAGACGATGAAGCAACGCAAAGATGAGGGAGAAATGTCGGATCAGCGACTGAACGACGCCGGATCGCGGTATAGGATTATAGGATCCTGTGAACTTACGAGTTGTACTCTGGTGAGATGTCATCTGCTCCTGCACACCTCGAGCAAATAGAGTTTGGAACTGGCGCAAGTAGGAAAGTAAATGCTGTGTATGCGTTACAATCCAAAAAACGTAGTTGGTTGCATTGGCAGTCGAGGTCATTGCGCGATCGGCAACAGGGTATATCAGGAGATATCAGTACTGATCCACATATAATTTAATAAGAATCGAACGTACCGACTAAAAGTGGCAGCCAATTTGACCACAGAGCGCAAGATAGAATCACCAATAGAAACCCCATGGCCAGCACAAACGCTAATGCTACCACCGCTAAAGAACGTGGAAACATGAATATCAGCTTCACGGCCCAAGGGCTAGATTCTTGGAGTAGAGCACCATCAGGTCGACAGAGGTAGTCAAATTGAACTTACTCTTGAGTCCCGCTACTGCCATCGTGCTAACGTGTTGTAATTCCGGAACAACGTTTCGGTACGTAGCAATGTTGCGTTAATCCACAGTCAACGATGTCTTTCAGTAGTGTTCGCGTCCAGTTTGTCCCCTGTGCGAGCGAGAAATCGGTGATACGGATGCGGAGAACGAGGTGGCGTTACTGGAGGCTGTATGCTCGACGTCTCTGTAGGTATACGTAACAAGGGGCAGATACAGCATGGTGGGTAGATATACAAGCAATGATAGTCGTCTTCGGTGTCGGCGCTGACTTTACCGCCTTCCTGCTTACGTAAGAATACCTACCGCCTTGGGTCCTCTTGCTGCAGTCCTGCACACCATATACTTGCTAGACGGAAATGCAGTATGATTGGATATGGATCGGTGCGCAGCCACTGAGCGCCTAGAATCAGGTTGCTAATCTTTATCGACAGAGTAGCGTCTCTCAAACTTATGTCTGCAAGTCCTGTTGGATACTTTATTCATGTGGAACATAAGGATACAGCAAATCGTTCATTCCTGGAACTCTATAGGTAGCAACCTCCCTTCCGCCTGCACCTCCATCCTGATCTATGCTGAATGCTGTCGAGGTTGACGGCAAAATTTTGTTTGTTGAGTGATAATACATGTGGTTGATTGAGACGGTATGATACACATTAAGTCGATGGGTGGTGGCAGGCCGAGGTTAGGCGACTGGAAATGGATATTATCCCTTGCATCGGTTCGTTCGTTCGAAACAGAATCTCTACTGTTGTTGCGGCTGTTCAGTCGCTTCGGTGTACGCAGCCAAGCTGGGTCGTCGCTTATCTGTTGATCCAGCAAGAGCACGCTTGAACTGGTCGAGGCTGACACCGCCGGGGACACCCTTGTAGCTCGCTTTGCGGGATAGACTCGAAGTGCCGGACTCCTCCTCGGGACCGGGAGAACCGGCTCTTGAACCGACAGGCGAGCCAAAGACGGAATCGGCACCCGTCAGGTCGTCAGAGGGCTTGAAGTATTCAGATCGGGACATTTGCGAGGCGAAAGATGATGCTCGCGACATGGCTGGCGTAATCACTGGTGTAGCATCTGGTGTCGCGACAGGTGTCCTTCGTCCAACGGGCTGTTCGATAACAAGTCGGAAAGTCTTGGTCTCATCGTTCCATTTGGCGGTGACGTGCGAAAGATCTTCGACGAGGAAATCGGGCTTTTCCTTTTCGAGCTGTTCGGCGGTGTGCGAGGTGCAGGTTGCGAGTACTCGACAACCAGCAGCTTTACCGGCCTTGATACCAGTAGGAGCGTCCTCGACAACCAACGATTCAAAGGGCGATGCGTTGCATCCTCGAGCACCCATGAGATAGGCTGGAAAAGGATGAAATAAATGAGCTGCAGTTCAGCATCAATACTTGAAGAAATGCTTACGGTCAGGAGCGGGCTTTCCCTTGGTGACAGACTCAGCAGTAACAAAGACCTTTGGCGTTGTAAGGCCTGCGATGGGGATAGCCTTTCCGGCGTAAAAGTATGTCGACGAAGTGCAGATAGCCCATTTCTCCTCGCCATCTCGCTTGCCCTGCTCACTGCTCAAGTCATCGAGCAGCTTCCTGACACCTGGGAGAACTTCGATACCGTTGCCGCTTGATGCAGCAGCGGCTTCCGCAGCGGCCAGAATAGCGGATTCGAATCGGATGACTTCGGTTTCTAGTAGTTTCGGGTCCTCGATTTTGCACCATTTGCGCAAGACATCGATAGTTCGCATACCGTGGGCCGCTGGCAAAAGTAGGTCAAAGCGGTGAGTTTCAGGGAGCATGATCTGATTTCCGGCAAGATGACTTACAGTGCAAGATGTGATCCAGGTCAAGATCATACGTCTCGGCGAACAGATTCCATGCGACAACGACAGCGGGCGACGAGTTGATCAAGGTGCCGTCCATCTGCGAGTTTGAGGAATTCGGTAAGCTCCCCGGCCATCATAAGTGATTTTCCTCGCTACTTACGTCGAAAAGCACAGACTCTACGTCGATTTCAGCGATATGCGGTGTCTCTGATGGTTCCATGGCGGGAGTGAATGCGCCATGAGGACCGGGCGAGGCCCGTCTGGACTCTACCGGTGAAGGCATAGCAGACATTTGGAAAGCTTCTTTAGCGAAAACGGACATTTTGGTTTGTATTCGATGTGCTGAAGACGATAAGTGGTCGATCAAGTAAACGTTTCAAGTAGGTATGCTATACCGCTGTAGAAATGGAATGCTGACTGGCGAGGGATTTTTTGAACAAAATACCGTCGGAGTAGACTACTTATATGAACAGCCGTGCACAATGGTGGCAGAGCAAGTGCAACGAACCAAAAAAAAACGCTGTGACAAATGGATGGGGACTCGTCGAATCTCAAGTCAACTTTCCACCTCGGCTCTCGCACGAACCTAAGGATGACACGCTACGGTGCGCTCCGCTATCTTTTCCCAGCGTGGCGTTAAATCGAGCCCAGTCACCAGAATATTTTTGCATGCTGGGTTTCCTCTTTGACACTCTTCTGACTCCGCTGAAAAGGCCGATTCATCTCCAACAAAAATTCCCAATAGTGCAAAATCCCGTCTGTACATCTAGTACACCGACTCGACTAACCGCCGTACAAGCGAGTTGGAGCGGGTCTGCGCGACAAAGCTCGCGGCAAAGCTGATGAAGCTGATGATGTGAGATCCAAGTAGCTATCCAAGTGGCGTTGCACAGCTTGCCACGTATTTGCAAGGATATCTCCAGAGGTTTCCACGTCCTCTGTTTCAAAGGCTGTTTCATAATTGTCGGCAATCTTGCTGGCCTACCGGATGTTTCGGTCTCCAGGGGGTTCTCTACGCGAGATGAGCGAACAAAGCAGGGTTGCGTAGCTGGTTGCGTCGCCATCTGCCCGGTTTCAGCGACGATCTCTCGACCAGTACTAGAGCTAGTACTAGCGACCAGCTAGAGTCTAAGCTACCCTGTGAAAAGGGGGTTCTTGAGCCATACAGCTCTTTGTTAGGGCTCACTTCTACTTGTATCGACATGTTCGAGGTTGATGCATGTTCTACTTCTGCGGAGCTTTTGTTCCGTCCCAAGAGAAGCAAAGCACCCCCGTCTTGATGCAGCTCGTCTTGCGTGTCTCCCCCATCCCCATCAGGGTGATAATGCTTCGGAAGAAGCCAATACTCTGCAACTATTCCCGACTACATGGTGTAGCTCATGGTGTATGACAATGCCTGATGATAATGGATAATAGACCAATATCGCTGTTCGCCACATCCCAAGGAGTTTTCGGAGGGAACTCGCAGGAAAAGAAAAAGGTGACAGCGGCG
Source organism: Naganishia friedmannii (assembly GCA_030039255.1). Classification (NCBI taxonomy): domain Eukaryota; kingdom Fungi; phylum Basidiomycota; class Tremellomycetes; order Filobasidiales; family Filobasidiaceae; genus Naganishia; species Naganishia friedmannii. The sequence continues at coordinate 180,580 of JASBWT010000036.1, forward strand.
CGAAAATATGTGAAGGCTGCCTGTAAAAACCTGCTTAAATGCGCAATGAGCACCAAGCAGCTTTCTTGGCTGCGCTCTAATAGCTGCAGTCATGAACGACGAAGGGAACCAGTCTCCGTCGAGGGGTACAGTACAGCGATTTCCGACGTTGCCAGCGGAAAAACTCGAAAGAATTCGCCTTGAGAACCCGACCAGCTAAAATCCTTTTTTTAGGGGGTCTCGCATTCGTCATGTGTTTCACACCGAGCTGTCTGTGCGCAGAAAAGGGGCGATTGACTAAAATTTTGGGTGTGTGAGCCTCGGTAAGGGCTCAACCGGCGGCAACTTCGTCTTGGCTCGGCCAACAAGCCCACAGAGCTGACAACAGGTTGGGGGAGATGACGACGAATAAGGATCAAAAAAGTTGGAGCAAACAGCTGGGCAAGAACCCCCGATCTTACAGCGCCGCCTACGCGAACAGATTTGTTTCCCTGGTGCTAGCCGTGTGGAAGCTTCAGAAATTCACCTGCTATACAGCTCGCTCCGCCCCTTCCTTGGGTGTAACCGAGCTTTGATCATATTTGAGCAGTATCTAGCAGCCGAATGTGCAAGAAAAAAATCTACCATCTGCTTTTCTACTGCTTTTCTCATCGCGGATACTGTGCTCCCACGTCAGAACCTGGCCAGCCACCGCACATCCTCTTATAAGTCACAGGCAATCAACCGTCCGTGCTGTCAAGGTCAAAAGCTGAACACTACTCCTGCCTATTCTTATCCATTATCAAGTGACGCCTTACATATCGAGATTCTATATCGGCCTGCCTCGACTGTATCCATCATTCAGTCCAACAATTACGACCAAAAGCACACATCAAACAACATGTCCAACATCATCGCACCAACCCCTCAGCGACCCGGCATTTCTTCGGTATCCTCGAGTTCTTCAGTACAGCTGGAAGAAAAGATGAACAACGCGAACATCTCGTCGACATTCACAACACCTGGTAAGTAGAACCAGCTTTTCCGTCGTTTCTGTTGTTTCGCGGAGGAAATTTGCGAATGTCGAAAGTGAGAGGCGCAGGTGGGCTGTTGCGTGGCAGGTCAATCGTCGGGACCGTGATACTGAGGCGGTTGAACTGGGCGTCTCCAAAAAAACGCATTCGAAAGCAAAAGAGCTGGAAGCAGCATCGCATGCCATCAGCGATTGAGAGGTGGAAGAGGATGCGGTGAAGAGTTCGGATGAAAGCTTGTCTTGTCGAATTGATGCTAAAATAACTGGTTGTTTTTACAGCTGCTACTCGACCTCCTTCGCCCCTCGCATCCCCTCTGCCAACATCCCCTCTCGCTTCAGGAAAGCACAAGGTGGCCATTGTCGGTTCAGGATCATGGGGAACTGCTCTCGCCAAGATTGCTGCCGAAAACATTGCTGGCAGGCCAGATGAGTTTGAATCAGAGGTCAGGATGTGGGTTCGGGAGAAGCAGGTAAGTCTGCATCGCATCTCATAATCAGTCGATCGAGCTAAAGGACCAACGGAATTTTAGGTGCATGGGCGAAATTTGACCGAGGTCATCAACACTACTCATATGAATGAACGGTATCTACCTGATATCAAGTTGCCCAAAAACCTGAAAGCAGTCAGCAATTTGAAGAAGGTTGTAGAGGGAGCGAGCCTGATTGTCTTCGTTACGCCGCATCAATTGTGAGCCCCCTGCATATATTCCTGACGTACGCCTGCTCATAATGCGTCCCATTTCGACAGCCTCCACACCGTGTTGTTCGAGTTCAAGGCTCTTGGTGTGATTACACCGGGTGCACGAGCAGTTTCCGCTATCAAGGGTGTCGAAGTTAACGGGACCGATATTTCCACCTTTGCGTCATTGATCGAAAGCAAGCTCGATATTCCATGTTCAGCTCTCTCTGGAGCCAACGTCGCTCTGGAAGTCGCCCGAGAACAGTTCTGTGAGACGACAATAGGATGCCCTACGCACGACGACTCGTTACTCTGGCACGCTGTCTTCAACGCCAAGAAGTTCCAGGTCCAGACAGTCGAGGATGTTTCCGGTGTATCCCTAGCCGGCGCACTCAAGAACGTCGTCGCCCTTGCCGCCGGTTTCGTTGACGGTATGAAATTGGGTGGTAACACCAAAGCCGCCATTATCCGAATCGGTTTGAAGGAAATGGCCGCATTCACAGCAGAATTCTTCCCCGGCTCTCAAGCATCGACATTCACCAACGAAAGTGCCGGTGTCGCCGACTTGATCACCACCTGTACCGGAGGCCGAAACGCAAAGTGTGCCAAGGACTTTATCCGAACGGGTCGACCTTGGGAGGCCATCGAGCGTGACTTGCTCAAGGGTCAGAAGCTCCAGGGTACCGCCACTGCCGAAGAGGTCTACAACTTTCTGGTCACGAGGAAGCGAACACACTCTTACCCACTGTTCGTGCAAACGTACAAGATTGCATTCGAAAACTTGGATCCCGAGCAGTTGTTCGAACTATAAACGGTCAAATCGCATTCGACACACAACAGGCAAGGGGAACACTACCAAGCCCGTGGTCCAGCTAGCCTCCCTCCATTGTAGCCTTAGTCTTCACAACAACATTATCGCTTCTTAGATACGCTATAACTTAGGATAGAGTAAAGAACGACTGTACTACTTCTTGCGGTCAACGTACGCGCTACAACACAAAACTTAATGATCAACGATCAATATACATAGATGTGCATGCCAAACTCGCTCGTGTCAGTTGTTGTGTACTGTGCGGCCGCGCTTGGAATGTTGATGTGTGATATCTGCGCTGCGAAAGCTTGACCCTTGACGCATCCACCATCACGAATTAATAACTCCAGTCCCTATCTCACTTCATTGCTATACACGTCATACACCCCAAAGGCTCTATGTACAGCACGTGTGCCGCTATAACTCGTTGCATTTCCGACGATCGCCTGACTGCCACTTCGCAGGGCCCTATCCGACCGTCCTGGGCAATTTGCGTCCTCCTATCCACAAATTACTGCAGAGGAGCTCCACCCAGCTCAATGCCGTTACTTCTTCCTTCCGTAGGTCGCCTTCCTGCCGAGATCGAACGGAATGTACCGATATTTGATCATGTGCCTGGAGGACGTGATAAGGATTAGCTCTATAGACCTGCGTTGTCGAAGGGAACGAAGAATACTCACTGTATCTGCCTCCTCATGGTCAAGCCAAAGAGGATGAAGAAGTACATCAACAAAATCGGCCAGTAGACGGGCACGTCGAATACTCGAGAGGTGGTGGCGAAGAGCGCGAGCAAGGACGCTTTTGTGGCTGAGAGCCAAAACTTGAATTCTGGAGCGGGACAGTCTTACATCAGTTTCCAACAATGACATGTCGTCGGAAAGGGTGTGCGAACCTGGTAGACGCCGAATAAATGGTCGGAATTCCTCGTCATTGCTTTCAGCTGAGAAACCGTTCATCAAGCCGCTCAGACCTAGTCAAGGAGTTGCGCATCAGCAATCTTCGCATACGGCATGCACAGAGCCTATCCGGGACACGCTTACCTCCTTTCGAGGAGGACGGAGTGTTCGCGCCGGGCAGCCCTGGCGCTCCTTCCTCGACGTCCTCTGCTGCCAAATCCTGTTGAATCGAGGGGTCGAATTTTGGTTGCAAAAAGGCGAGGAAGAGGTTCAGGAGGTAGATGGCGAGGGCATCTGTTGAGACAATAACGTGAGTGTCAGAAGACCCATCAGCCTAAAATTCTCTGTGTGGAATGCTCGATGGGATTTTTCGATAAAAGTACGTACAACAGACTGTTAGTGGCAAAAGGATCAAATTAGTTCATGCTGCGTAGTGAGCTCTTATGCAGGAATTTAGTGACTCACTGATATACCACTGTAACCAATAAGACAACGACAACGACAACGACAACGAGAAGCGGAAGAGGCAGGAATTTCAGTCATCATCCACTCAAAAACATTCGCATCAGCCCTACACCAGCCTCATCCCCTGCAGAAACCAATCTCGCATTGGCTAGTCTTCAAACTCGCAACTTACTCCTTGTCGAATCAGCACAACGGCTATAAAGATCACCAAGACGACACCGGTGAAAATCCATCGCTCAACAGTAAGCGGGGTCGAACGGTCAAGAAGCGTTCGGTATCTGTAATTATTTACGCGACGAAAAGCGTCAGTGCTGGCTAAAAAACAGAGGGAAGACATAATGAAAAAATCCAAAACATGTTGCCGCAGGACGTCGATATCGGGACAAGCGCCGTCTCCAGCAAGGAAAGGCGGCAATATCGGGCGATTGTAAGGAGGATTTGGAATCTTCCATTCCTAATGTTGCACGTGTCCGAATGGCCTGCGATGATCGCCAGGGCAGTGACTCCGGCTGCTCCTCGCCTCCTGCAGCATGTATCAAGACCGCACGTGCCCCGACGACTCGATTCACCGTGTAATCTCGTAGACAATGGGTCAAAAGACCAAGGAAACAAGAAACTCACGCTCGAGACCATTTGTTCCCGCTATCAACAATCAACTGCGCCACATTCTTCTCGCCCTTATCTCCGCCCTGCTGACCCATTCCTGATCCACCCATTGCCATACCTCCGCCATATCCGTTGCCATACAAGTTTGAGCTTGTCGATGCTCCATAACCTCCATAGGCATTCGCAGGGGCGGAAGGAGGCTGCCGAGCAGGGAAACCCGCTCCAGGACCTGTGGCGGGTCGACCAGATGTAGAGCCGGTGCTGGGACCGGCGGAAGCCTCGTCGGACGGGTAGAGGTTGGAGAGTTGCGGGTAGGCTGATGCCGTCGCGGACGAGGATTGCAGGGTTTTTTGAGGGGAGGATTGCGCTTGCTGTCAGGGAAAACGATGGTCAACACTCGATTCCGGATCTGGCACGTCGAGGGACTTGCCATCATGGTGAAAAAACTGCACGACACTTGCTGATCGCAGTATAAACGGAGATGCAGACCGATGAAGTTGATCTAAGCACGGCCAACAAGGAGATGGAATTACATACTTTGCGCTGTACAATTACGCGTGTAGGCCTTGGAGGCAGCTCACGCGTTTGCGGTATTACGTAAGCAGCGGTTCCGTCAACTTGGTCGCATGCCCGAGCCTAGGTATTTGATCCTCAAACGACGTCGTGCACAAGCTTAGGGGCTCAATCTCGGATCGGCCCAGCAATAGATCCGCGGAAGAAGGATGCAGACTATCAGCAACGGTCGAGGAGGGTTTTATTGTTTCTTGAGAACAGGGTGATGATAACTGTCTCCTGTATCAACTGGCCAGATAGGAAAGTGGTCTAATCCGACGGTTTCAAGCGAAAGCTTACGCTCAAAGCGTTAACTCCGTTCCTTCGGGGCCAGCGTTCGAATCGCTGTCTGGTCATATCTTTTTGCCCTGCTCAAGAGCTCCCAAGATGGGGTTTTCCGCGACATTTTCCGTTCACTTTTGTGTCTGCTGCGCCAGTTTCAGTTGGGTGGTCGATTCCATGGCTTTGTGCATGCCAGGCTCGCGCTGAGGGCACACGTGGGCGGGTCCGATTGCTGAAACACAGGTCCAAAGGGGGCAGATTGATTTTGGGCGTTTCGTTTTACTTTTATAGAGTCCATCGCGGTTGCCGGAAAGAAACGGCTGGTTGGCGTATTTTACAATACTACTTTCTAGCCCTGTGTCTGTCATCGTCGACATAGAGGGAAGTCGGCTTTATCACATAGGCTGCGAGTCAGGAGGGGGATGTGGGGCTTGAATATGCCGAGTCACATTGGGTGGGCGTTTGCAGCACATCAAAGTCTGCTTAGCTCAGTGGGAGAGCGACGGTCTGAAGTTACATCTCTTCGTAAGGGGTTTTCTGACTACCGCAGGTCGGGTGTTCAATCCACCCAGCGGACAAACAGTTCTTTTTGTCGTTTTGACGCGATTTGGCCTTCACATCTGGGGTGCAAGGGAGAAATCTCCGCAAAAGTGGTCCTCGACTCCGGTCGTTGTTCGGTTTTTGCGCCGTTTCAAGCTGCGTTGCATCACGGAGTCCGTCGCGGATGCTGCAAAGAACACGATCCCTGAAAACCCGAAATGAAAAACTCAGTTCTCAGTTGTACTTCCTTTTCTTTATGAACTTGTAATTCACCCGATGACTGATCAACTTTCGCTCGCTTGCCCAACAAGCTCTCGACTTCGACCTGACCTAAGGACTAGCTACCCTTGAGCGATTGACTTAACCTATTCCTTGAACGCTAATTGTCATTAAATAGCAACGTATGACAGGAATCTTATTTATTACACGTAGATCTTAGGACATTAGCTCCTGATTCCGCTCTACCGCTCTGACTGATCCTGGCTGTGACAGCTGGCGTTTCAGGTTTTGCTCGGGTGCGCATGGTGATACCTCGGAAGAAGACATCGTCTGCCAAACTGGAGATGGGCGATGATGTAAGATTCGCGCAACGTTGTAACAATCGATAGTATATATATAATATATAACTATCTCTGTAACATTGCAAGATCTTGAAGTGGGATTGTCAGAAAGGATTATGCTTCACGACTATTTGTATCGGATAGGGTAAAACGCTAACTTACTGAATATAATATGCAGACCACTAATAGCCGATCCTATAGTTGTAGTGTTGTCTAGAGCCAACACACAATTTCACGCGTTAGCGTGAAAAATCCTACAAGCCGCGCTTATAGGATTCCCGCAGCTCAATTATAGATTCAGCTCAATTATAATACGTTAACTAGTTACATACGTGAAACGTTTCAAGCATTATCCCCATTCGTAGCCCCGACAGCTTTCTCAAAATATGGAACTATCGACATGGTTATACGAAGGACCACCTCACGAAAGGAAAGCGCATTCTCGGTCGAAATTCAAGCACAATCGTTATCTTCTCCCTCAGCATGGTTCTGGGGATGCGTTCGTGTTGGGCTGGACGGCAGGCACGACAGAGGGACCGAAGGTGGACCTGATTAGGAAGGGAGATGGCCAATACTGTCAGCCACATGTGAGTGAAAGAGTGAAGCGAAAAAGCAACTAACGGAACGGACGACTGAGGCTGCGCGCGGAAGAAGAAAACGCGTTAGTGTTCTGCTCGACTTGGAGGTGTATGATTGCACTGACTTGATCATTGTTGTTCTTTCGTGGCTTGCCAGCATCGCAGCGAGTCTTGCGCGTCTTAGCCTGGGTGGTGGCAGCAGGGAGCTGGGCTACAAGCTCGGTTTCGGTGAGCTTGTTCGCTCGGTATGATTCGTACAGATTTGCTGAAATCTTCTCCCACTCTCTCTTCTCTTTCGCATCATTGCGCTCTGCCACTAGCCGCTCGTCTATCTTTCGACCAGTGCCGAATGTGATAGCCCCGCCATCGGTTCGGACTCGTTTCAGTCCGTGCGTTCGTCGTGTCGTCTGTGCCTGCTGGGTTTCGAGTACGTCCTTGTAGTCCTGCATCAGAACGTCTGCACTCAGAGCGATTCCGACTGACGCTTTCATGACCTTGGAAACAGGGGGGAAAACTCCCTTGTCATTCTGTCTGGGATGTCCAGCTGGTCCACCATTCTACGGAGTCCGCCTGAGCTTGTTGGGGTGCGAAGGGTGTTGAGATCGACGACTTGTCTCTCTGGCGTCGCGGGTCGGTCCGCCTCCTCCCTTGCTTTCTTTCTTGCATCATCGCTCATCTTTTGCAAAACCTTCTGCGGGTTCCAGGGCACAATACCAGCCTCTCGCCAAGCGGAACGTATGGTAGCGTACTTCATCGTCTCCTTACGAATCTTTGGTAGCGCCGCGAAAAAGTCACCTTTATTGAACGACTTCAACCCGAGCGATGTGGCGTTATTTACCGCTTTCCGGTGGAAGAGTTTATAAGGTTGAAACACTTTGAGATCGAGGGGTTGGAGAAGGTGGGTAAGATGGGGAGGCAGCATCACAAGGACTATTTTGTGGTTGGTACAGTACTGGACGAACTCCTCGGTGTCGTGGGAACCGTGTCCATCTATGAGCAGCATTCTGTACTCTCCTCGCTGAGAATTCTTTGTTCGCTTATCAAAATGTTCAATCCAATCAAGCGCAATGATATCGTTGGTGAAACCGGTGTCGCTAGTAGTGAATACCGTGGAAGGTTCTAGATCGTTACGGAAGAAGTTCGATAGATGGCTCTTCGCGGCGAAAATGATGAATGGTGGAATAACTTGACCGGCCGCACTGATTGCTTCGATTATCGTCAAAGACTCCCTGTCCATTTCGCTGGCAAGGTAGTGCTTCTCCTTCTTGTTCGTCGTGAAGGTGATTATCGTTCTATTGCCGCCAATACCGATCCTGAATTCAGCCTCATCCATATTCCATAAATCGCACTCGGCAATCCCATATTTCATCATCTCCTCTTGCAGCCTTCCAAAGTATTCCTCCACCTTACTGGGCTGCTGTGCCAACATCCTTGCTACCTCGACTGGCTTCTGCTTGACCGTCTTCAATTCAGGGTGTCTTTTCAGAAAACGTGCCACCCAGCTCTGCGACAGAGGCACGAGAAGATGTTCCGACGTCACCGCTGTTTTTTTGAGGATGCTGTTCGCTCCAGATGCCAACCTCTCCATGGTCATGTTTCCTCCTACCGCTTCCAGGTTTTTGAGGTATAGTAGCAAAGAGTTCTCTTGGGCCTCCGTCAAACGTTTGTTACTGCCCGGACGATTTTCCTTGGAGTCCATACCCATATAGCGGTTGCGGAAGTTCTGGTAGTTGATCTCGTGTTCACGAGCGATTTTCGCGAGATTCGGTTTTTCGGAAGTCCAAGCCAGCTTACAGGCCTCCTGAATTTTTTCCTCATTACTCTGAGGCTGGTCGGTCATTTGGGGTAGGAAATAGGCTTGCAAGTGTCGTACGGAGCTGGTAAATGATAACGCAGTAATACCTATACCTTTACAACAAAACGAATTATAATTGAGCTGAATCTATAATTGAGCTGCGGGAATCCTATAAGCGCGGCTTGTAGGATTTTTCACGCTAACGCGTGAAATTGTGTGTTGGCTTTAGACAACACTACAACTATAGGATCGGCTAGTAGCGAATCTAGCAAGATTACTCAGTATTATAGTCAGTAAAATCAAGGCGCTGATCAGGATGTTAGGGAGGAAAAGCGTGTTTCAGAAATCATAGAGGCAAAACTTACAAAGTTTCTGGCTGTCTTATATAGACGTCAAATCTGGGTGGCGAGGCCAACCCTGTCCAAGGTCTCCTAAGGAGACCTAGGGCTACAATCTCTTCATGCTACTTCGTTCCGGTTTTAGAAGTGACAAAGTGACAAAATGACAAAAGCATAAAACGACTTGCCAGGCTCGAACCCAACTTCATAACGAAACTAAACTTCCAAATAATACTACACCAAAGGTGGAACTATAGAAGAACTGCACAAGTATGAAGCAATAAGCAAGAGGACAAAAAGGGTAAAGTGTGAAGTACTTGCAATGACGTGTATAGGTGAAATAGTGTCGCGGGCAAGTGGTCTATACTACGTAAGTAGTTAGCACAGCCGTTGTAATGGGTACTTAGCACAAACGATGTACACTTTCTACTTAAGACGATACTTGTATACCGTGGGTGGAAGACGAGGGTAGCTAATCCTGAGAAGTCTTGCACTCAAGGTAGCTTCGGAATTAAAGGCAAATCAAAGGGTGAATCAATAACCATGTAGCTACTTCAAAATACAAGTGGAAAGAGCTGCTATATATATGTTCTGGAAGAGCTACATGCGTAAGGCAAGAGAGCTTCTCCTTGGTAGGAGCGTCCTTGACTCCGTGGTGGCGGAGTGTCCTTAAGTCCTCGGAGAAGGAGTGTTCCTGAGTCCGTATTGGCGGAGTGCCTTTGACTGATTCGTAAAGGAGTGGTTGCTGTCAAGTGCCATGACTAATCTACTAAGGCGAGCGGAGAGCAAGAGTGATGAGGACAGTGATGTCATTATCGATTATATGCTAACAACTGAACCATATCTCTACAAATACTATTAGGAGCAGCTATCGTAAGGTTCAGTAAGAGTCGTTTCTCTACATTCGCCGCCGCCTTCTTGTTTCCGTTCGAAAATTCCTGCGCTCCTACATCAGCTTGCCTTCCGACGACATCATCAACGAGCGCATTGAGTTGTTGGTCTTCTTGTTCTTGATGCAGAAGTTGCGTGGCGTTAGGTAGGAACTCCTCTTCGCTATCGTTGCCGGAGACGACAAATGAGACATGTTTGCGGGTTCGAGCGGAAGTTCGAGGTGCGGCGCGGGATGTCGCGGGCAAGTGATCTATCTAAGCTAGAGTTCAGATAGCACTACCGTTGTAAAGGGATCTAGCACAAGTTATAATATTCGAGTTACTTAGAGACGATACTTGTATAAACAGTGAGTGAAAGACAAGGGTAGCTAATCCTTGGAAAGTCTTGCAGTCGAGGTAGCTTCGTGATTGAAGGTGAATCAAAGGGTGATATAAAAGATCATGAACGAGTCTACAACTGGGTGAGATCTGGCTCAGTATATATAGCTATCGGGATGACTGTAGTTGGAGGAGTGACAAAGTACTAGGAGTTTTGTCCTATGCGGCAAACACTAAGGAGTTTGTCTATGTGAAAATCCTACTAAGTTCACGAGATGTGGGACTTGTAATTATATTCAATCTACAGTCAAAGGGAGATAGAACAAGTTGAAATGATTCTAAGTCAGAAACCGAAGTAGGAGACGCGGACGAAGGTAATTAAAAAAGGTTTGATTCGATATACTGGTTGTAGCTAGTACAACAGGCGACAACTATCTAACCCACTATGTGTATACCTTGGTCTCCTTACACGGGATGAGCGAAGTCGCGAGGATGATGGGTTGGCTCGTGCCGGTGACGCATCGCTTTCGTTGAAGTGATTCGCCGCATAGGTGGGGGTCTGCGACATGGCCTGTATGAAAAGTTTATTTAGAATGTGCGAGAAATGATTTAACCATGCAACTTGCATCATGCTCTTTCAACAAACCTCCTATCCCAGCTGTCCACGCAGAGCCTCGGCTTCGAACCATCTTTGCTTCATCTACCTTTCCTTTTTTGCTTGTTCGGCCAGTCTGTTTTCCAGCCACCGTGTTGGTCGCCTTATTCTTTCCTTTCGACTGTGCCTCGGCCTCCGCATCAACTTCTCCTTCAACGGCATCGTCAGTCAAGGCATCGAGTTGTCTGTCGTTTTGCTCTTGTTGTTGAACTTCCGCCTCATCAGGTCGAAATTGGTCTAGACGACAATCAATCAGTACCTGCGCCAGAGCAGGATCGACCAGCAAATGCTGGCTTTGGTGGAGGAAGGAGACTTTACGGTGGAGTCTCAGAACGGGAGAAGTCATGATCGACTGTGCAAACTCGACAATCGACATTACAACGATATGAAGACCATCTCGGATTCATGGCACGTTTTACAGCTACAGTCCCAGAAGCGAAGGCGTGTAGCGCACGCGAGACTGAAAGGGGACCCAGGCAGCATGATATGCCCAGTATGTCGAGTCACCTGCTATCATTGATTCCATAGCTGACTTGCCTCATACGGTTAGAGTTTTTTATGTACTATATTGCGATGCGTTTCCGAAGATCCGTCAAGACCAGCTATGTGTTAAACGACAAGAACGAGGTGGAGAAAATCCGAAAATACTGCAAACCAGGAACCTTGTACAACTACGCCGCCGACATCACGGCTCTTGCGGCAAAATATACAAAGCTTAACACAAAAGAATTGCATGATCTCCGCAATTATCTTGACAGTTTCATCGGCGGTCTATCAAAAAGTGTGGATTGAGAAATAATGCCGTGCAAAAGGTCACTCTGTACAAGCTGGACGCATGACTCTTAATCCAGGAAGAGATGAAGGATCCGGTCAGCATCGACGTTGCTTTGCAATTTTGCAACGTAACCAGACTCTTGCCTATCATCGGATCCATGCCTTGTGGACTCTTCATCACCAAGGCCTATGACGAGTTCATAAAGATAGGCGACTATGAACTGTATCGAATGAAAGAAGACGGCAGAACGATCGGTTTTAGCATGGATTTGACCTTGAGGAATTTCAAAGGATTCCAGAAAGACAGGGAGCACGAGGTTCCTGTCTGTTTGGTTAGTCCCGAAACCAGATCCAATCTCGACTTCGACGTGCCGACAAATACCGTCGCACAGCTGTTTCGGAGAGGAGCGTTCAGGGGAAAACGGCAGCGGAAGTCTGAGACGACCCCGGTATCCGCGTCGAAATCGATCCGACCTTCTTACGCCAGCCTCTCTTCCCCAAGATCCAGCCAAAAGGGGTGGGTTTAGTGTCTACAGAGGGAGTTGAAACCTGGAAAGATGTAGCCATGTCTGCGAATGGCGTTAACGAACAAATCGCAAGGAGATGCAAGAAATTGGGCTCCGGCCAAAGCACCTCAGGCGTTCGACCTTCAGTCTATTCGTTTATTCGTGCCGTTGCCATAGACTTGCTCAAGCACACTTCCCAGATTCGAACACAGGTACGTAGGTTCTATTTCGTGCATATTCCTTCGCTAAAATTGCATGCAACAAACAGACAGTCCTTGGGCATCAACATTTTGGTTTCGCTGTTCAACGTCATTACGATCAAGGTTTCACGGACGGGAGGCTGTTGAGCTAAGACTCAACACTTGGGTGCGACAATGACCTCAAGAGAGAACAGGACTAAGGCTAAGACTGATGACAAGGCAGTGGGTTCAAACCACTAAGCTATAGTTGAAAACACGTGACTATAGTATTGACATATGATCTTGCTCTGAAGAGCAAAACGGATTACAAGATGAGGGGGAATCGAGTCTGAGAGCTCGCTATATATACTGCGCGGGAAGAGACGTTGATCGGGGTCGACTGCGAGCTCGATCACTTTGGAACAAAACTCGTACCACGCGCGGCGCGCGGATTGCAAATAACGAAACGATCGGTGAGTGATGGCTGACACTTTTGATGTCAGCCGACTACGGACTGGTCGGACATCCGCGATGACCAACTATGCATCTGTCAGCTGATGACAAGATGTCAGGTAATGCTTCATGCTGACTGAAGTCATTCAGAACACAAGGAATGCGAAAGTTCAACCTTTCGGCCGGCCGCAACGATGCGTGGAGAGAAACAAGAGGTTCCGATGCAAAACTATAGCGAGGAACACTTGCGAGCCGGTGAGTCGAGCCTTCCTGAGTATCTGATCACATTTCTAATGCGACTGCTTCTGTTATAGTGCGCGAAACACCTTACAAGCCCGCCTCTGTACATGAGTTGATGAATTCCGACGCCACATTGCTCGAACTCGGGGGGCTCTTAGGCTTGCTGAAGGAATGCCGGAAGCGCGGTACGCATGAGTGATTGAACGTGGAACAAGTAAGTCATAGTCTGTGTCTTGCGATATGTGACGAAGATGAATGAGCAGCTAAGATTTCCGCTGTAGTTTGTAGAAAAGAATCCATACGACATCAATAACTGCATGATTTATGTGCAACGAGCCTTTGAGACCCGCCTCAATGAGGTACGACGAAGCAAGATGCGTCAAGACAAAACAACAATCGGTGACGGACTGCTCCATATGACTCATGCTGAATTGGAAGATAAACGTCTTCGATATGAGGAAGGAAACTCCTCAGTCTCAAAGAGTTTGCACGATATGTACGAGGGCGGAAGGCGACAGGCGGGCAAGCTGATCGCGGAAGCGATCGGGATCGCAGGAAGGTTAGCCCGACCCGGATCATGCTGGACGGGGACTCGGAAGGCGGTGACCGAGGAGCGGAAGTAGGAAGAGAGCGATGAGTTGAAGGCTATGGGGTTGGCTGGTGCGAATCAAGGAGAGGGCTCAAATGAAAAGATCGATCTAGACGCGACTCGGACATGGAGACGGTGAGTGATGGGAACATCCTTGCTCATCGCAAGCATTTTTCTTACAACCTATAAACAGCTCGATGGGGAGGAATCCGTCAAAAAAGTTACAAAGGATACGGTGGCTGTCGAGAAGCAAAATATTGAGCGAGTGATACAGTGGACAACCGAATGAGTTGAGTTCATGCAGTTGGAACCCACCAGTGACTTATAGTTCGCTTGAATAGCGTTTCCCGGGCTGAGACCAGGACGACCTATGCGGAAGTGAGGGAGGAGCCACGACAGGACTTCATCATTGTCGCGGGCAAGTGGTCCATACTACGCAGGTAGTTAGCACTGCCGTTGTAATGGGTACTTAGCACAAACGATGTACACTTACTACTTGAGACGATACTTGTTATTGCGTTGGGTGGAAGACAAGGGTGGCTAATCCTGGGAAATCTTGCACTCAAGGTAGCTTGGGAATCAAAGGTAATTAAAAGGGTGAATCATAAAGCATAAAAAGTCTTAGGTACAAGCTGAAAGTCTTCTATATGTAGTATTCCGCGATCCTAACTGCACAGTGACAAGAGAAGTCCCCAACTGCAAAGGTATCATACTGCTTTGCAGTTAGTGGGTTTGCAGTTAGCTTTCCTAATTGCAAAACGGTCATCCTGCATTGCAGTTAGTGGAGTTTGAAGTGTGTGGCAGTAACTGCAAAAGGACCATACTGCATTGCAGTGTGTTAGGTTTGCAGTGTGTGCAGATCATACATACTGCATTGCAGTTAGTTTGATCTGTAGTTAGGATGCAGAGTTTAGTCAGGTATGACGTGGATTAGGTTGTAGGCTGTGTCTCTCTACAATCATAATCTGTGAACTTGCCAATGAGCAGGATCAAAGTTGCAGGCGGTGCGCTGCTGACCGTAAATCGAAGGAAGGTCTAGCACCGCTGCTAGAGCGTCTAATGCTGTCCCGTCACCAGCGAAAATCGTGCGCATCAATACACGGCAAAACAGTTCGAATCACATGGAGGAACACTTTTCCATTCCGCGCGGATGGGTACCTGCGATACTTGACTTTCACTCCCACAACCAAGTTCTCCTATCCCAAAGCTTTCCGTTCGATTCTGCCTAGGTCACGAAGCGACGTGCCGAAGCAAGAGCATATCGTTTGCCCTTATTGCGATGACTATATTTTCAGAATCAGCTACCGATACATGACACCGCTGGAAAAACCAGCTCCGAAGTATGTCTCTGAGTCTGCATATCCATGCGAGTCTCTGACAAATCATATCATGTGCCTGCAGGGAAATGAACGGCTTTTTCTATCTTCGAAGGAGGAACATTTTGACGAGTCTCCCGAAAAGTACCGGTTTGGCTTGGATAACGCGAGCGACCCGGGAAACGACGACTTTACAAAGCGACAGGCGGCAGGTTTGAGGGATTATGAGAAGACACAGGCTAAGAAGGCGAGCGGAAGCAAGAAGGAGGATACAACCGTCGAGGCTGACGAGCTAGTTTAGTAAGTGCACCTCATCGCTCGATGCAACTCGATGCTGATGCTGATGCTGGCGTTGTCAGTCGACACCTTCGCGAGTTTATGTTGTTGACGCCCACAGCTCCGGCCATGCTGCGACACGCCGAGCGGCTTGAAAAAGAGGGAAGGCCGTTGACTGTGGATGGCTATCATCGTCAGGTAGAGTTCAGGGATCCTTGGGAGATGGCGCCTATGGAAGCGAGGATCAAGAAGACAGAATCAAAATCGGGAAGGTGAGTACCTGTCGCGGGCAAGTGGTCTATACTACGTAAGTGTCACGAACGGGAGGCTGTTGAGCTAAGACTCAACACTTGGGTGCGACAATGACCTCAAGAGAGAACAGGACTAAGGCTAAGACTGATGACAAGGCAGTGGGTTCAAACCACTAAGCTATAGTTGAAAACACGTGACTATAGTATTGACATATGATCTTGCTCTGAAGAGCAAAACGGATTACAAGATGAGGGGGAATCGAGTCTGAGAGCTCGCTATATATACTGCGCGGGAAGAGACGTTGATCGGGGTCGACTGCGAGCTCGACCACTTTGGAACGAAACTTGTAGAGAGCCGTATAGTACTTTAGTCCTGAGCCGCATATACCATATATACAGCTCAGTCAAGTCCTACCCGCTTCTACTAACGGAAGAAGAACTACTAGTTCAACAGCTCTAAGCTGAGCCAGGTCGACATTACGTCATCATCTTTGTAAATAATTCTAAGTCCCGCGCGAGCAGAACTTAGAATAATTCAGGACGCGCGTACATGCTTACGTCATATTGCGCATCCCTAGGGAAACGGTTGCACCAGGTGCACTCGCGATCCCTTGGGATACGGAATGCACCTACTGCACTACGTATCCTTACCAGCACGAGCGCACCTGACATATAGCTATTCCTTGGGACAGCTACGGAACCTAGTGCACTCACGATCCCTTGGGATACTCGTTGCACCTAGTGCACACAGCATCTACAAGGATCTCATAGCACAGCTGCCCGCCTTAGGAATACTATATATAGCTGCTCCGTGACTCCTTTTGTAATAGCCTCTTATGACTTTTATCTCACCCTTTGATTTACCTTTAAATCCCAAGCTACCTTGAGTGCAAGACTTCTCAAGGATTAGCTACCCTTGTCTTTCACCCACGGTATTCAAGTATCGACTTAAGTAATAAGAGTACATCGTTTGTGCTAAGTTCCCACTACAACGGCGGTGCTAACCACTAACGTAGATTAGACCACTTGCCCGCGACAACTTTGGGGCCCGGTCTGGGATATCTAGCACCTTATTACCTAAGTTTATACTTGTTTGCTTTATCATTGGCGTCACTTCCGTTGCAACTTAATCAATATCATCACCAATACCATCCGGTATTCAGACTCAGGCCAGCCTAGTCTTCATCATCATAAAGCATCAACCTCATCGGTTCGATCATCGGGTCCAAGCCAGCTTGACCTTCACCAACAACAGTCGACTCCACCTAAGATAGTAAAGTAAGGCTACCTAGCGTGACATCCCCTGATCACTAACGAGTGCTTCAGAAGAGTTCAGTGCACGAACTAAGTTAAACAGCTGGCCTGTTTGACATCGACCCTAGCGTCACCTTGAACAACAACTTTAGCTCATAGCTCAATATCTCATATTAGGGACAGCCCAATATGTCATCCAATCAGGACCCCTCTACCAGAAGTTCTGCATTGACTCCTCTCGACGAAGATTTCGAGAGTAGACCGAACACGCCTACGCCTCAAGACAGCGTCAGCAATCGTCCCTTCGAACTTCCCTCTAGGCCCCGCGCCGAAAGGACGTCCCATCTTCCTGGCATGCCCTCATTGACAGGAACGAACAACAGCAACCAGCTTGACGCTTTTCAAGCTATGATGGAGCAAATGCAAGAACGCTTGCAGCTTCAACTCACACAACAGCAACAAGATTTCCAAACCCGAATGGAAAATCTCTTCATCAGTACAGGTAAGGGTCCAGCCCCTATACCAAGTCACATCGACAAAGCATCTGCCGCGTCTCCTCCGACCGGTGAAGCTCTCACCGAAGGGAGAACAATGGAGCCGAACTTCGCTCGGGTTCATCAGTCCCCGTACGTTAGACAACCGTCTTATCCTCATTCTTATGAACAGAACCATGCTGATCCTGTTCCTACTTCTCACAGAACTTCTACCACCAAGATCAAAGCTTCCGATTTGCCCAAGTTCCGAGGAGAAAAGGGCGAAGACGTTGAAGTGTGGATTGAGCAAGTTTCTGCTATTTTCGAAGCGAACTCGTGTTCCAATGCCGAAATCGTTGCCTTTCTTTCTGTCATTTTGAAAGGCACCGCTCTTCAATGGTTCACTCGTTTGGGTCCGAAGGGCAGAGCACTGTTCTTGACTTGGCCTCACTGGCAAGAAGCTCTTCGACAACGATTCCTCAAGGCAAACTACCTGGCGGAAAAGAAACGACTCTGGAAGAAGAGAGACTTGCGATCCAACGAGGATATGACCGACTACTTCGATGCTAAGGTTGACCTACAAGCCTATGTATTCGATGAGAACACTCCCGAGTCCGAACTCATACTCGACGTGTTGGAAGGGTTACCCGACTACATGCTTCCCACTCTCAAAAGTTCCATCACCCCGGGCATGGATCTCTTGGAATTCAGGAGAATCCTACTCGACTACGAGAAAGGACTGCGATGGAATGGTCCTTGGGGATCTAAGAGGAACGACAACGTCACACCTTATCGCCCTTCTCACGCTTCTACTGACAAGGCCAGACCTACCAACACCTTCAAAGATAAGGATACTTCCAGACCACCTCCTCGAGCCTGTAGCTGTGGTGGTATGCATTGGTATCGGGACTGCCCCAAGAAGAACTCCAAGACAAACATCGTTTCTTCTTATCGTCCCGCAACCAACCCCAACAAGATACCTGTCAACAACTCCAAGTGGCCTGGCAACGACAACAGAGGAGGTCATCGAAAAGAAGCTCACATGAACTCAGTGAGAATCGAGGAATCCGAAGAACAGATCATCGAACTATGTCTTCCCGAACAAGACAACGAGGGATACGAAGAACTTTATCAATCATTGTCCAACAATGCCAACACCGACGCCGATAAGTTACAACACCGTCACGCCGATAAGGTACCCACCTTCGCCATGGCCAAGATTGGAAACAAAGATGGCGTTGCCCACGAGGTCTGCATTGACACTGGGTCCGCTATCTCTCTCATTGACTCTGTATACTTGAGGAAGAACTTCCCCGACATCAAGATTAACGCCGCTTCCACCATCATGTTAAAAGGTGTGGGAAACAACCAAACGCACGGCTGGATTAACGCAGACATTCACTTCATCAATGACAAGAAGGAACTTACTTCTATCACTGGTGCCTTCCACGTTGTTACCTCTCTTGCGACCAAGATCATTATAGGCAATGATGTACTAGCAGAAGAAGGAGCTCTGATTGATCTCAAAGAAGGGACTTGCAGTTTCAAGTCTTCGCCTGGCCTAGTCGCTATCATCAGTACTAGACCTAAGGCCTATGTTCCTTCCCAGCCTTCCGCTAGGCTTCAGACAGTATTTACGATCAAACCAGGATTTCAAGCTAGGGTGCCAATTGCCCTCTCGTGCATGCCTTCGACCTCTTTGTACCTACTGCATCCTGTCCCCGTCACCGATGACATTCAAGTATCTCGGTCTATATCAGCCACAAGCGGCTCTCAGCATTATGCTCACGTCATGAACGTCGGCAAGAACATTGTCAAGCTCCCAGCAGACATTGTTTTGGCCAAGGTCTTAGCTGTTCAAGACAACAGGAAGGGCATCACTTCCGTCAACACGGTCACACAAGAAACCCCTGACGACCGCGAAGCTTTCGAAGAAGCCTTACAAGCGCTCGACATCAACATCGAACTAAACGAGGAAGAGAAGACTTCCCTACGAAACACAATCCGAGAGAACCGCCAAGCCTTCTCTTACGGATCCAAGAGGCTCGGACGAACAGACCTCGCCACAATGACAATCGAGACAGGGGATGCTCGTCCAATCTCGCAAGCCCCTTATCGAGCATCGCCTGAAGGGAAGAAAATCATCGACGAAACTCTGGCGGAGCTGATAGCTGATGACGTTATCGAAGAGTCTGACTCTCCGTGGGCGTCACCGGCTATCCTGGTTCGTCAGAAAGGGAAGGACCGTTTTTGTATCGACTATCGAAAAATTAACGATGTCACAAAGGCGGATCAGTACCCAATTCCCAGAATCGATGACATACTCTCTCAGTTTGCCGGTAAAGCTTACTTCTCTACCTTCGACGCCAATAAGGGCTTTCACCAAATCGAGATTGCTCCTGAAGATAGGGAGAAGACCGGCTTCCGTACCCATCGCGGTCTTCACCAATACAAACGAATGCCTTTTGGTCTGAAGAACGGACCCTCCGTGTTCCAAAGACTTATGGACAAGGTTCTCGGTCGATTCAAATGGCAGACTGCTTTAGTCTACATCGATGACATCATCATCTATAGCAAGGACGTTGCTACCCATATCAAGGACATCGGCACCATCTTGTCTTTGGTCGCCAAATCGGGCCTCACGCTCTCTCTCACAAAGTGTCATCTAGCTTACCAATCACTTACTGCTTTAGGCCATACCGTAAGTAACCTAGGTATTGGTACCGCCGACGGCACTGTCAAGGCAGTCAAAGAGTTCCCTCAGCCAAAGAATGTAAAACAATTGCAGCGATTTCTGGGTCTCTGCGTCTACTATCGCCGATTCGTTGAAGGATTCGCCAAGTTGGCTGCACCTCTATACAACTTACTCAAAAAGGACATCCCCTACAAATGGGATAAGCCTTGCGCCGACACTTTCGACTCTTCTCAAAACCAAGCTGACCACAGCTCCTACCTTGGCTTACCCCAACTATGAAAAGCCTTTTGTACTTTACACCGATGCCTGTGTCACTGGCCTCGGTGCGGTACTTTCACAAAACGATGAAGCTGGACAAGAACATCCCATCGTTTTTCTTTCTCGCTCTCTCACCGACGCCGAGAAGAATTACACAATCACAGAGTTAGAATGCCTCGCCATAGTCTGGAGCGTCAAGAAGCTACATGTCTACCTTGACGGTTCCAAATTTAACCTCATAACAGACCACTCCGCCTTGCAGTGGCTGTTCACTTTCAACGGAACGAACAAGAGACTCATCCGATGGTCAATGGAGCTACAGCCCTATCGAGAGCACATGACCATCAAGTACAGGCCGGGAAGGATTCATACGAACGCGGATCCATTGTCGCGTGCCCCTCTTCAAGCATGTAACGTTGCTAGTGCAATGTGTAACACCATTTCTGCCGCCTCAGTAGAGTCAGAATTCAAGGGCTTCGTATCGTCCGGCTATCTCACAGATCCACAATTCACCCACATCTTGCGTGACGCTGCCTCGACTGGACAACCATCGAGGAGCAATCGATTCAAGCTGCAGCCAGACGGCATAATCCTATACATACAACCAGGTGAAGAATATGCTCGCATTTGCATTCCCCACATCACCGAACCGTACAACTTGCGTGCGCAAATCCTGCACGACCACCATGATGCAGATCTCTGTGGACATCTCGGCACGACCAAAACTCTGAACGCCGTGGCTAGAAAATTTTATTGGCCCAACATGACTAAAGACGTGAAAGATTATGTCCGGTCTTGCAACAAATGTCAAATGAACAAGGCTAGCAACATATCTTACGGTCTCCATCAAGCTCTCCCTATCGCCCCGCACCGATGGCATACCGTCACTATCGATTTCGCGGGACCATTCGTTGCATCTGGAGAAGGCGCTTGGGACATGGTAATGGTTATCGTAGACAAACTTACAAAGCGAACCCATTTCATTCCCTCGAAACAAACCGACAAAGCGCCTGACTCAGCTAGACGCTTCTTCGACGGAGTCGTTCGACTTCACGGCATGCCTTCGATCATAGTCTCGGATAGAGATCCCAAGTTTACTTCTCTATTCTGGTCAACGTTGTTCGAACGTTTCGGTACACGGTTGGCAATGTCTTCAGCTAATCACCCTCAAAGCGACGGGCAGACAGAACGTATGGTCCGCACACTTAAAGAGATGCTCAGAAGCTGTATCAGTCATCAACAAAGCGACTGGACTGATAAGCTCGCAGCTCTTGAATTCGCTTACAATAATTCCATTCACCCCTCTACTAGCCTGACTCCTTTCGAGTTAGACTTGGGCATGCACCCCAAGACTCCTTACTCACTTGTACTCGAGACTACCAAAGACGTTGGTGCAGTTGATGACTTTGCGCAGACATTGGAGGCTCTTCAACACCAAGCCCTAGAAGCACTTCAAAAAGCTCGAGACCAGCAAACCCAGGCTGTGAACAAAAATAGACCGAAGCCTCGGGACTTCAAGGTTGGCGACATGGTTCTTCTGAGCCACAAACTCCTGCGTACTGCTGCATCCAGAACCTCAGGTTCTAACAAACTGAGAGGCAAATACTCTGGACCTTTCCAAATCAGCAAGAAAATCTCCCCTACCGCTTATCAGTTGGATCTTCCCGCTAACATCCGCATTCATCCCACTATCAATATCGAATACTTGAAAGAGTATCATACTAGCCCTGCGCGTCTTGGCCAACGAGGTACACCAAGCAATCCCGATCCTGTCATGACCTCTGACGGTCTT
The DNA here is from genome assembly GCA_030039255.1 of Naganishia friedmannii. Classification (NCBI taxonomy): domain Eukaryota; kingdom Fungi; phylum Basidiomycota; class Tremellomycetes; order Filobasidiales; family Filobasidiaceae; genus Naganishia; species Naganishia friedmannii. The sequence continues at coordinate 202,592 of JASBWT010000036.1, forward strand.
GAAGAGTACGAGGTTGATCAGGTCCTCGCGCACAGGTACAACCCTAGAACAGGATACACTTATTTAGTCTCGTGGAAGGGTTATGCTCTACACGACGCTACCTGGGAACCGGAACGAAACCTCGAGAACGCTCATGAAGCCTTACAAACCTACATGCTGTCTATCGGTCCAGCTAACCTACGACCGACGGCCGCAAACAAATCGACGAGGCGACGACACCGATGAGCGTGTGCTCTGATGTGTTCGTGAAATGTATTATAGTCTGCCAACACTCGTTCCGTTCATCGTCTCATTCCGCCCAACACCATGTATCGTGTCACCTCAGTCGCATCTTTCCTTCTTGGACCCCTACGCTAGCTCAGGCGAAACCACACTCACTTTCGCGAAACCGCTCAATTGGCCCATCCGCATAGTACAGTTGTAAGACTTGTGTGCGGTGACGACGAAGTAACATT